>JAKTSG010000007.1:0-420986 GCA_030580095.1 Blastobotrys petasosporus
GCAAAATTGTCACAGTTTGCGCGCGCGGCCACCGCCTGCGCGCGCGAGTAGGCGAAAAGTATGGTGTTGGAAAAGTATGTTGTTCGAATTGTTCTGATATTCAATCTCGCTTGTCGGTTCTGATCGTGCCTTTTCCCTTGACACTTTTCGCTCGCACTCTTTCTGAACGACCACCAGAACCACGAACCCCCTAATTCAACAACTCTCACATACCAGCATTGGGGTCTTTGGAAATATAGACAAGAAGGTGTTCTTTTTGAGGACGGCGATAATCGAATTTAAGGAGATCTTACCCCCCACAGCTCTTGACATCAAACCAGCCGGCTCTGGTCTTCCATCATCCATCATCAACCACCCACATCTACCCCCATAACCATGTATCGTCCTGAGCTCTCGCCGAGCATTGCTCAGCGGGAACTTGCTCCAACAACGACCTCCTCAGAATCCAATCGCATAACCAAGGTCGGTGCGTCGCCGCCAAGGTCCCCTACCTCGTCGACGACGGCACCGTCTGCGATCACCAGTGCCACCATCATTGTAACTAGCAAGAACAACAACGCCAACTCGTCGTCTGTTAGCACATTGCCGCCGCGGGATTCACCTCGTCAACAAGAAGACGACGACGGGTCGCCTGTGATGCGAAATCCAATGCTCAAACTGCCTGCCATTTCTGCGTTGCTCGCTGGAACGAACCCGCACGAAGACGATCCGTCGTACGGGCCATTGACTGAAAAATCCAAGACTACCCATGGCTTTTTATCAAAGAAAAGCAAATCTTCGCCTAAATCGTCCAAATCTTCTCGCGCATTAGTACTGTCGTCTTCGTCGTCTTCCACCACTGCGGCTACCACCACTACCACCACCCAACACTCGCCATCTGCTTCTTACAGCAGGGCTCCAGAGCCTAGTACTTCATCCACCTCTCAGCAGCTTACAATACAACCGCCCCCTCCTCAGCCTGTATCTGCTCAACACAACATTCAGCGTCAATACCCACCACCCCATCCTCATGCCTATCCTCAGCACATGTACCAGCATCCAGACTACCAGCGATTACAGCATCCTCCGCAGTATTACCCACCCCCAATGGTTCCTGGCCAGCCACATCCTCTACACCAACAGCATCTCATGAATCAACAACAAATGTATAACCAAGGATATCCGCTACCACCCCCACCTCCGCCGCCAGGACAACAACAGCAGCAGCAACAGCCGCAGCGACAGCCACAACAACAGCAGCCACCATCACAACCAACAGGACCATCTCCATACGGGTACTCGCATCCATCTCAACCCCATTATGGCATGTTGCCAAATCACATTCCTCCAACTCCACCTCCCCAAGCATACAATTACCGTGAAATGCCTCTTCCTCATCCGCATCAGCATCCTCAGCAGCAACAACCTCAATTGGCGCCGCCAAACCCTAACCCAAATCAGCAGCCGTCGCAAGTGTCACTTCCTCCTGTCCATGCTTCGATTCCAGGCATTGCCGCTGGCGGTCATCTACCTCCACCGCCTCAACCTCCTGCTCAGCAGTTGGGTGGAGCTCCTGGAGGTGCTCCAATGATTCCGCCCGTCGCAGCCGCACATGCTCACATTCATGGACCACACATTGCGCAGCAACGAGTCGTCAAGCCGAAGCGTAAGAGAGCTACTACTTACCAGGTCAACAAGCTAAATGAGGTGTTTAACCAGACGTTTTTCCCATCTAGCGAGGTGCGACAGAACTTGGCTTACGAACTGGGCATGACTGCTCGTACTGTCCAGATTTGGTTCCAGAACAAGCGTCAGGGTTATCGATCTGAGCACAATCGAGCATTGCCCCGTGAAGTGAATAATAAAAAGGGCAGCAGTGGGTCTAGCGCGAGCTCTCCTGCATCTGATGATGCATCGAGCCCGAGTAGTCCTATGGAGCAGCAACAGCATCCGGTAGGATCATCGTCTTCAACGTCGGCTGGCACAGGCAGTGGAGTTCCTTGATTTCTAACTTACATGTTTTTTTACTCACACAGTGTATTTTGATTATTTTATTTTTTTTATTTAACGAGTTATGTTAACCATATGTATATATATTATACACCGTGTTTTTTCAAAGAACCTAGTTGAAATTGTTGCGTTCAAAAGACATACACGAGTCAGGACCCACACACAGGGTCCCTTGGAAATACTACATCGTTCCATGCAGTTGACGCATCCCTGAATAAGGCACATCCGCCAAACGACATACAAGTGATAGACCCGACTGCGACGAAAGTAATAAGTCCTTTTATGTCAGTGTTGCATTGGGCAGTGTGTTTTTTTGGTTTGCAGACCTAATTCATCGTGAGGCTCAATTCCTTCCACCCACACACCCCCTTTCTGTCCCTGTAATTCCAACGCTTTTTATTATTTCTTGTTGCGCAATAATTTTTTCAACAGAACCAAAAACATTGAGATGAGACTTACATGCCAAAGTAACCTTTTAGATTCTCGCTATAGGGTTTTAGAGTAGTATAAATTCTTCGAGGATTTTACAACGACGCCGATGACGATCGCCGCCGCCGCAACGTCTTGTGGTCGGAGGGTTTTTGTCAGTCATCCTACCCTAAAGAATATAGATCTAAATGAAATAGGTCTCAAACAAATGACAGGATTTCGCCGTGCAGAATGCCGCGGTGTATCTTTTAGAGAAATGAAAAAAATATCAATATAAAGAAGGGCGTATTGTGGGTGTGAGTGAGAGGTGGTAAGACATATATTTAAGGATCTCTGTAGGATCTGTCCCGCCGACAAGATACAGTTTAATATCGTACGAGGGCCCGCGGATGTGGGTTTTAGATCCAGATACGTTTGGTTCTGTTTGCGTAAGCTTTTCCCTCCCTCCCACCCCCTCCAAGGCATCCAATATTACACTGCTTGCCTCCAGAGACCGACGATCCCGATAAATGAGAGATCTTCCCTCTATATTTATTTGACACTCTGCAACCGCGTACAAATTGGAATGCATTTGGTATCTTGAGGTTGAGGTTGAGAAACATCTGGACACTACAGTCTAGAGATTATCTAGATTAGACTTTTACAAAAACTCTAGCGATTTATACAGTGTGGTATTCAGAGTTACACGGGGAAAAGAACCTTATTTCCATCGAACAACTGCATCCGGAAAACGACATGTTCTCATTTCTAGCCGCTATTTTGAACCACACCGTCCATGACTGCTGCCGCCCGCATGAAACAGGTTTTATCTACAGGAGGGGCTCTACGGTGTACTTTTGTGAGTACTCTCCTCTGCGACATTGTTTAGGAATACGGAGGGAGGGGCGCCAGAGCAGTACAGAAACTCCAACAGCGGATGAATTGTTACATAGGCCCATTCTTCCAAACAAGCAAAGTTGTTTTTTTTTGTTCCCTCCAACTTTGGCATTATGCGTCGCTCTGCTTCATTAAAATACGCCAAATTGCATATGTGGGCCACCGACACTGAGGCATTCCTGCGCCTTTCCGCTTGTGCAGGCAACACTTGTGTTTAATGCGCATGTTTTATTTATTTTTTCTTGTGGTCGTCCTGAACTGGAACTGCCCCCCTCTACTTTTATGTTTGCACTTCCGTTTTTCATATGCTTACAGTGTACTGTAGTGTGATTTTCATGTTCATCTTGAATTTTTTTCAAGACGTCACGAACAAATTCAGGGTTTTCGACGCTAAGGTTTTGAGAGTGCATTAGCGTGGGAACCCTGTTGGATCATGGCTGTATTCGGACATGACCAGCTTTAGCTACCGAGACCGCGTTTGAGCTTGCGTGGGTAGGAAAAAAATGAGCGTGGTATGGTCCGAAATGGGTAGCATTTTGGCATTTCCTTTCAAGCAATCGGTGCCGAGACTTTGATTAAATTGAAATATTTTGGGTTTAGGACATTGCTATTTTAACCGAGTGTGAATATCCGTGGGGACTATCACTCGCCAGGATCTTCGGATGAGTGAATTTTGCTGTAGGTGTAGGGGCCGGGTACCCGCTCACGGGCTCACAAGCATGAGGAAGATCATTCCTTCAGATCCGTTATTCACCAAGCAGCTGAATGTTCTAATTGTTCTCGAACGGCACTGTCTCGAAAATAGTCATGGGCCGTCGGAGATCATTGGTAAGGGTTGAGAGGGGCTACAGTGGTACTATCCGGATCACTGCCTTACATATCCCGCGGCGCGCATTCTCCGTATTTGCTGTATACGAACAGAAGTAATACTGGGTCTGAGATACATGGGTCTTCCGGCTGTTATGGACCCTGCAGCCGTAGCACTGATATTGTCTGTTCTAGTTCACATTACACTACAGTACTCGCGCCGTGGAAATCGTTCTTACAAACGGTAGATGTGTCTCCGGTGAAACACACAGGACACGGCGGTACGGCGTTATTGGCGATCAAGACTATCATGCCAGTTTGAGATCGCCTATTCAATGATAATCGAAGCAATTCATATACGAGTATCTGATTCAAAATAGATCGCTGAGTGTACAGTGTAGCGATAACGGTAGTGTTTGAAATTATTCGGCACAGATCTACCGGTAGGACTTAACGTCCACGCGCCTCGTGAACTGCGGCGGGAGCGCTCATCGCGACGCGACACTTCTACTTCCCCACTAGACACCACAACAAGTCTTTTGGGACAAGAAAGAAGTCACAGTTCAGAATTTTTTTTCGAGCATCCAATCACATACTACCCTGAATTGTACGGTATCTGTCATTTGTGTGCCTTTTACCAATATATTTGAGATATATAACCCCTCGGATCGCGGAGTCTTGGTGATCAGACAAATTTGAGCATTTTTGACATATCTGACCGGAAAAGGAGAGGATGATTCTATAGAAAACGTATTTATGATTGGTCTAGCTGAAAAGTCTAACAAGCATCTCGGTTAAGATTGTGCTATTTGTTGTCAAGAGTGATCCGGAGACTCCAATCCGACCAACCTGTTCCCGTTACGGCTTATTGGCTACCAGAATAGTTCTGATAGTTGTGGGAGTCTGTAAAAGACCAGTTAAAATTCTTTCAAATTATCATTCGAGGTTTCCTCTGCTCTGTTGATGGAATATTCCAGTGTTGTCCGAGCGACACAAGTCTCACCCGCTCGGATTAATTCGTGCGTCCGGCCTACGACACTATTATGCACCACACCACCCCCATAGCTCAATAATTGATAGCGGAACAACACGAACATGATTTTTTTTTCTGAATACACAAAATTTATTTAACAGACCAGGCACATAGAGCGGCACCGACACCAGAGCCGTCTCGGGCAATACCCAGCGAAATTCGCTCCTCTTGGCTGCCAATCTTGGTCTTTCGGAGCGCCTCCCGGATATGGTCTTCAAAGCCTGGATAAAACTCCACAACCGAGCCATCAGCACCAATATCAACCTTGCCGTCCTCAAACTTTCGCAACGCGTCAGTGTGAAGAACCAAGCCGGCCAATGGCACAGCAGACAAGTACGCCGACCGCTTGCCAATAGCCTTGGCGAGAATCTGAATAGCCTGTCGCTGCTCAAACGACGTCTTGTAACCAAGCTTGTCCTGCACAATATCGTCAGTAATGCTCAAGTCAGCAAAGTCGTCGCCGTCAATCTTGGATGGCACCGCAGTATCAAGTGACCATGGAGTGTGCAAATTCTTGGCATTCTTCTTGTCGACAATGTTGGCATCCGAAAACAAGTCCGCCTCCAACTCCACCATGCACAGTCTCAACAGCTCACCCAAAAACATGCCCGAGATTCGCTTCTCAAACATGTGATAGCCCGGATTGGGCGTCAGCTCGTTCAATTGCTGATCAAACCGTGTGTTTGGAATCACCTTGAGCCGGTTATCAAAAGAGCCCCATTCGGTATTGATCACCATAATCTTGTCTTTAATTTCCGGGTGGGCTGTAGCGTCAAACTTTGAAATCTTGGAAATCTTCTCAGAGTACGCGCCGTTGGTACCAGTGCCAAAAATGCAGCCAACAAGGGTCCGGCCGCCCTCCGCCTTGGTATAGGCACGAGACATGAGCGTGCCAACGGTATCGTTGACCAATGCGGCCACATGCACAGGAAGCTTCTTTGCATCAATAGCGTTTTGGAACGCTTCACAAATGTCCACTCCGACAGCGTCCTTGATGTCAAAGCCCTTTGTCCATCGAATCAGCTTGCCCCGGTTCATCGAAGTCTGGTCAACTGGGAACGAAAACGTAAAGCCCATCTTGAACTGACTGTCTTCCTTGGCCAGCGTAGTTTGATGGTGCTTGTGCAAAAAGTCTTCCAGTCGAGCAGCCAAAAACTCCATAAAGTCTGCACACTTGCCCGACATGTATTCTCGTGGCACAGACCACTTCTCTTGCACAATATCAAAAGTGGAGTCGCCATTGAGCTTGACCGAGCATACTCGGTAATTGGTGCCGCCCAAGTCGGCAGCCAAAAAGGTACCTTCTTCTTTACCTGTAGGCACAGATGTGACATATGTAGGGATCATTGGCATGCCCAAATCAGTGTGGTGTCGAAGACCGTGCTCTATAAAACTCTTTTGTTAGCAAACCAGGCAAACAACGAAAACCCCGCCATCACATACCGCACGACCAAATGAAATGGTCGACAGCGTCGTTCAACAACTTGTCGGAGACATCAAACTCCTTAGCAACCGTCTTAGCCTTATCTACAATGGACATTCTGGAAAATTGGTTAATATAAAAAAGAGACGGAGGTGGGGGAAAGTGATGCTGGTGGATCTGTGCCGGTACTTATATATGTGCGCACCACCACACACCCTCTGTCACATACAAAAAAAACGGCTCGCGCCCCAGAACAAGAAAAAAGTGGAACAAACGACTCAAAACGGGCCTGCGTAAAAAAATCACCTTTTTCTCTCCCCCTCTCTCCGCTCAAGCTCTTAACACCCAATCAATGACGATGCGGCAACTAGAAGCAGCAGCATGAAACCTTACGTAAATTTTAAATTTCTTTGCGGCCCCCCGTGTCTCTACAGAAAAAAAGAGGTTGAGAGGAAATTGACGGAAAAACTAGTTAATCCGAGAGAGGGCTCAATTTCGTTTCGTTGTCTGCCCACACAAAGACATTTGTCTTATGGACACCGGTTAGTTCCGTAAGAGCAAAAACCATAAAGTGTAGTATCTTTTTCGTATGTGGGATGATCGTCTACAACTCGTGGAATTACGGTATTTAGTTAGAATGGAAGCTCCATCTCGTGACGGAGGAATGCCGTGTCGCCTTGAATTGTGTCTATCAAATCAACCCTTGGACACAACCTCATTTCCCACTTTTCTAGGTCTTTCGGCATCTCCACACAAATTATAATTTCCAAAATGTGGAGTGATGTTATTTCAGATCTCAATAAATCAAAGTTCCTAGTCTCTCCGATAACCTGTTCTGTTCTGTTTCCCCGTAAAGTTTGCCTGATTTAAACTTTTGCTCCAAATAACCTTATTAGCTGGCCTCTCTCCCCCGGAGAACAAGCCCACCAGACCCGAAGATCATCTACCATTGCAATGGCATTAGGCTAAAAGAAGCAGAAGCCACATGCTGGCCCTAAAGAAGGTAATCCAACCGTTCTAGTCTTCGAAGAACGGTACCATGGGATTTTCCAGAACAAACAGCCGACGATCCGCCTTGGATTTTTTTTTTTGAGAGACGTCATCGGTCATTCGGCATCACGATGGATTTGAGAGATGAGGGGGCAACTAGCCTTTGCAGCTTATTGCCGGTACGTGGCTGCTGCACCACCAGAGAAATGCAGTGACGTTTATCTCATAGAGATTGGAATCCGGATCTCAGCTCAGCTCGAAGATCTCAACGCTCTGATGCACAATGTCTAAGGTGTGTTTATACTCCTGTGCGTGGCTGTTTTTGAGAGCCCCATTTGACATTTGATGATAATGGACTTTGGCTGTTGGCCAATAATATTAATGGATTGCTCCGTTACATTACATGATCCCTATATCGCTCCGCAAACTTATGCAGTCTGGTGGAGAAATATTGCAGCACCAGAGTTGAAGCGGCGAGTAGAACGGACTTTCTGTGTGGTTGCCTAGGAGACGCGATGAACGACTGCCGGGATTCTACGGGAACACGGAAACGCGGTAAACTCCCATACCGTAATTACCCTCCAGAAATCCATCACTAGGAAACGCGCTCAAAGTAAACACATACAGCAAAAAAAAAATGTCCCAACGCGTCTGGTTTGTTTACACTGTCAAACACAAAAATCAGCTGCGCGCGCAAGACGGGGAGCCTTTTTTTCCCTGCTGTTTTCCTTCCCCCAAATCCTGCTGCCCCCTTGAATTTTGTCACCATACGACACACGCCCCCTGGTCCATTGTCAATTCTCATCTTTCGACACGCGAAAAACAGAGGCAGTGAATCATACAGATACCAGTAAGAGATGAGAGAGGTTATCAGCATCAACGGTACGTTATTGTTTTTGAGTTACAATTGCAAAAGGTTATCTGTGTATCACTAACATTATGTTGTCTAGTCGGTCAAGGTGTGTAAACAAGCGCTTAGAAAAAATCTCCACGATCTTGGAGAACGGATTTTTTTGAAAAAGCATTCAACAACAACAAATTACTAACAATTCCATATAGCCGGTTGCCAGATTGGTAACTCATGCTGGGAGGTACGTTTGAACTAAGATTAAAAATTCATTAACTAATTCCATTAGCTTTACTGTTTGGAACACGGTATTCAGGTTCGTTTTCAAAGAAAAAAAAACGCGTCAAGGATAGTAAACTAACAATAATTCCAGCCTGATGGATACCTTTCAGAAGACAAAAAGTCTGGTCCACGAGATGAGGGATTCAGCACTTTCTTCTCCGAGACTGGTTCGGGTAAGTACGTGCCACGAACCATCTACGTCGATTTGGAGCCAAACGTGGTCGACGAGGTCCGAACTGGTACTTACCGAAACTTGTTCCACCCAGAACAACTCATCACTGGCAAGGAAGATGCCGCTAATAACTATGCTCGAGGTCACTACACTGTTGGTAAGGAGTTGATTGACCAAGTCATGGATCGAGTGCGACGAGTTGCCGACAACTGTTCTGGTCTGCAGGGATTCTTGTTCACCCACTCGTTTGGTGGTGGTACCGGTTCTGGTTTCGGTGCTTTGCTCCTTGAGCGATTGTCTGTCGACTACGGCAAGAAGTCCAAGCTTGAGTTTGCAGTCTACCCAGCTCCACAGAACTCGACCTCGGTGGTTGAGCCATACAACTCTGTATTGACCACGCACACCACTTTGGAGCACTCGGACTGTACCTTTATGGTTGACAATGAGGCTATCTACGACATGTGCCGACGATCGCTCGACATTGCCCGACCATCTTATGAGAATCTTAACCGATTGATCGCACAGGTTGTTTCTTCTGTTACTGCATCCTTGCGATTCGACGGTTCTTTGAACGTTGATCTTAACGAATTCCAGACTAACCTGGTTCCATACCCACGAATCCACTTCCCATTGGTTACTTACGCCCCAGTCATTTCTGCCGCCAAAGCCAACCACGAGACCAACTCTGTTCAGGAGATTACCAACGCTTGCTTCGAGCCAACCCACCAGATGGTCAAGTGCGACTTGCGAAACGGTAAGTTTATGGCCACTTGCTTGTTGTACCGAGGTGACGTTGTCAACCAAGAGGTGCAGAAGGCCGTTGCTGCCATCAAGGCCAAGAAGTCTACTCAGCTTGTTGAGTGGTGCCCAACTGGTTTCAAGATTGGTATCTGCTACCAGCCTCCACAGTACGTTCCAGGCGGTGACTTGACCAAGGTTGATCGAGCCGTTTGCATGTTGTCCAACACCACTGCCATTTCCGAGGCATGGTCTCGATTGGACCACAAGTTTGACCTCATGTTCTCCAAGCGAGCCTTTGTGCACTGGTACGTGGGTGAAGGTATGGAGGAAGGTGAGTTCTCCGAGGCCCGAGAGGATTTGGCTGCTTTGGAGCGGGATTACGAAGAGGTTGGTGCCGACTCTGCTTTTGAAGAGGAGGAGGTTGAGTACTAGGAATTTTGAAAAGCATTTGCGCTTTTTTGTAACGGTTTGTATGTCCCCCTTATCTCTTTTATTTGTCTTTATTTTCTGAATTTATAATATCGCTTTTTGAACATTAAGAAGAGTCTTTGCATTTTATGGCCTTGAGTTTGGCGACGCGGGGCAGGATCCAGCGGGACGTCAAGTACTGCGACTCGGATCTGTCTGGCGGCATTGAGTGCTCCTTTCTGGTCGCCTGTGTCCCGAAATCGTCAGAGTAGTTTGGCAGCTGGCCCAGAGCGACACGCGACGACCAGCCGCAGTAGAGCTTGTATGGGTCGTAGCGGTACATGACACACTGCTGGTCGGATTCACACACGCGGCGGCAGTTGGTCAAACTCGCATATGGCGCGTGGGCATCAAACTCAAGCGGTTTGTGAGCTAGTTCGCAAGTGTAGCAGCTCTCATGCTCTTTAGCGCCATTATCCCATTTGCTGCGTTCCTCCACTGTGAGTGCGTCAATAAACTGCATGAAAATATCACGATGCGTTGGATTCTGGAGTCGTCTCATGAGCTCGATGTCTTTACGCTGCACATGGTGGAGTGTGATTAGCTCTTTGCACCAGTGGTCGGCGCCGGACTCGAGGTTGTAGAACGACTCGCCCTGGAACCTGCCGCTGCCACTGCCGTAATCGAGCTTAACTCCAGCGTCTTTGAGGAGCAATGCAACCATGTAGTCGCCACAACACTCTCGTTGAGCGCGTTGCGTGAAGTGTTTGATGCGGTCGCTGATATCGGGGTGGTCAAACGCCTCACGCATCGCGGCGTGCGACACCAGAATGCCCGACCCGCCGTGTGCAAAAATCGCCTCAATCCCGCCAACGGCTGCGCCGGTGTACACTTTTTCAGTCATTGGGTCTGGAAGAGTTGCCAAAAACTTTTCGAGCGCCGGTGTAAACACATACGTGTCGTCGTCGACCATAAAGTACCATTTCCTCGCCGAATCACGCCGCCATGCGTCGAGCAGGATCTGCAAGTTCTTGAACCGGTCCAGCGCCCATCCTTCGTTGACTAAACGGGACGTGATCTGTGTGTACGGCTGCTCGCGCTTCAATCGCTGGATCTGTCTGTACGGCGCAAAGTCGTGCGATGCGTACAGTGCCTCGGGCATGGAGTCTGAAGGCTTGAGGCAGTTGTGCACCTTGTGTCCGAGAAGCAGTGCCGGTGAATCTGAGTAAATGTGTGTATGTTTGAAATGCGGCACAAACGAGTGGATCTGCATTGGCACCCGGTCGTACAAGGTGACTTCGCCGCTTTTCACCAGCAGCACCACATCATCTAGGGAAGAGGCAGCAGTATCGTCGTGTTTTGGAAACACGAGTAGGTAGAAGATCCATGTGAAGAGGAGTGACAACGAGACGTACACGATACGCACTCGGGCCTGTGCCGCCGATGCACCCAGCAGCCTACTACTCCCCATCTTGTCATAAAGAAGAGATATTCCTTGTGCCTTTTTAACCTGATTAAGCTTAGGTTCTATATTATTTTTTTGTGCCAACAAGCTCTGAAGGCGCCACTTTGCGTGCGGCTCATGACGGCTGCGCGCGCAGTAGTGGAGTACCATATAAGGATATCTTAATTTGATATTAAACGGATTACTAGTGATTTATTAAAGTCTATTATCGATATTGATCTTATCGAATGTCGATTGGAGTGAAGATTATCTAATCGTACGAACAAGACCAATTGTGGATAAACGCACAAGTTTAAGACTTTTTTTTCAACAACCCTGACTCTTAAATTTTATGCACCCCATCAACATCTTTCCATCGTCACACACACACAACGAAATGACGACCACTGCACCCATCAAAGCATGTCTATTCGGTATGCTATCCATTCAAAACCCGTAGCTAATTCCTCAAAGACATGGACGGCCTTCTGCTCAACACGGAGGACATTTACACCGAGGTGACCAACGAAGTGCTCGCCGAGCACGGCAAGCCCAAGCTTCCGTGGGAAATCAAGATCCAGCTCCAAGGTCTCCCCGGTCCTGCGGCATCTGCCAAGTTTCTGGAATGGTCTAAACTACCGTACACCCCGGACGAGCTGTTCGCCATCAGTTCTGCAAAGCAGTCGACGCGGTGGAACAAGGCCCAGTTCCTGCCAGGCGCATTAGAGCTGCTGCAGTATTTGAAGCAGAACAATGTGCCGTTTGCACTGGCCACGTCGTCGCACCGCGCGAATTTCGAGAAGAAGACGGCGCACCTGCGGCACGGGTTTGATTTGTTTGGCGAGGAACATACCGTCGTGGGCGACGACGTGCGGATTCCTCACGGGCGCGGCAAGCCGCACCCGGACATCTGGCTCGTGGCGCTGGAGACGCTCAACGCCAAACGACGTGCGGCGGGTGAGAAGGAAATCGCCGCGGAGGAGTGTCTAGTGTTTGAAGACGGCGTGCCGGGTGTGCTGGCCGGTAAAGCGGCCAATTGCAGAGTGGTGTGGGTGCCGCACCCGGAAGCCGTCAAGGTGATCACGGACACGCAAGCCATCATTGGCGACCGGGGCGAAATCCTCAACTCGTTGGAAGATTTGGATAAGAAGAAGTACGGCTTGTAGATCTTCACCTGTAGAGTAGAATGCCGCTGAGAGACCACAAGTCTCCTAGACTAGAGAAGTTAGAAACAGTAGAAAATGTATACTAAGTAGAAAATAAATTATAGCGGAGCGTTTCTAAACAAGTATGATACAGATTCACCGTTATGCAGTCGACGGATCGACTCGGCCAGCACACCAGAAACGTCTATCGTGGCCAACTTGTCGCACACCTCGTCCTTGCCCTCCAGTGGCACCGTGTTGGTGCACACCACCGAATGCAGCTTCGAGTTTGAAATGATCGAGGTGGCCTTGCCGGACAAAATGCCATGCGTGACAATCGCCACCACCTGCTTGGCGCCATGGCTCAGCAACGTCTCGGCAGCTTTGGCCAGCGTGCCGCACGTGTCGGCCATGTCGTCCACCAGCACGCAAATCTTGTTAGTAACGTCGCCAACCAGCACCATTCGCGACACCTCGTTGGCCCGGGCCCGCTCCTTGTGGATCAACGCAAAGTTCAGGTCCAGCCGGTCAGCCAGCGCCGCAGCCCGCTTGGCTCCTCCGGCGTCGGGCGACACGATAATCGACTCCTTGTAATCAATGTTTTCCCGAATGTACCGCACCACCGACGGCTCGGCGTACAAATTGTCCACCGGCACATTGAAGAACCCCTGGATCTGCGACGCATGCAAGTCCATGGTGATAACGTGGTCGCAGCCAGCTGTTTCCAACATGTTCGCCATGAGCTTGGCAGTAATTGGCGCCCGACTCTTGTCCTTTCGATCTTGTCGTGCGTATGGGAAATTCGGCAGCACCGCGGTGATTCGTCGCGCTGATGCAGTCTTGCAAGCATTGATCATGATCAGCAGCTCCAGAATCCGGTCATTCACATCTCCAGAACCAATCTGGCATACGATATATACATCCTCGTCTCGCACACTCTCGCCGATAGTAATGCTCGTTTCCCGGTTAGAGTCGCGGAAAATGTTCACCTTGCACAGTGGCATCCCTAGTCGCTGCGCCACAAGCTCCGCAAGCCCTCTATGCACATCTCCCGCCAGAAGCTTGATCGAGTTGGATGACACGTTTGTCATTCTTTTTGAGTATTGATGAAGTAGAAAACTCTCAACTGATGCAAGTGTAAAGGTGTAAAGGGAATTTTTTTTCGAAACGGCGCGCGGACACAACGGGGAAAGGAAAAAAAAAGCATGTGCTGGGAGAGAGAGAGAGAGGAAATTTTGAGACATGACGTGCGGCGCACTTTCGGAGAGAGAAGATTACTTCTTCTTGCCCTTTTTCTTGTTTTTGACAATGACGGTACCTTCTTGCACATCCTCACCGGCATCCTTGAGCTTGGACTGTGTATCGAGGTAAAACATGATATCCTTGAGCTGCGATTCAAGCTCGACTATCTGCTCTTTCATCGACGTCCGCTCCTCCATCAATGCAGTCACCTTGGCAGAGAGGTTCTCACTCATAGCCTGTTCACTCTTGTAATCGTTTTCGATCCTTGAAAACCGCGTCGTGAGGTCTTGCAGAGATTTTGTCGAGTTGTTGGCAATCTGCTGCAGCTTCTTCTCACGGGCCTTGGCTTGTGCCTCTGCTTCCCTTGCCGCGACCAGCTCCACATTCATCGCTTTCATGTCCCGCTCGTACTCGTCCGATCTGGCAGTCGCCTCCGAAGCACGGTCTGCCGCTTGCTTCATCATCTCTTCAAAGTACTGCCGCTGTGAATCCAGTTGCGAGCTGAGTAAATGCGTATACTGTAATGCCAATTCATCGTTCTGCTTCTTGTCGCCAACTTTACCGCCAGACGAGTCCTGGTCTACCGTCGACGCACTGCTGTTTCCAGACGTCTCTACCAGTTTGCCGGTCGGGTCCTGGATCAGTCTATGCACATACGAGTCGCTCGCATAATCCCATACTCGTTGAGTAGCAACCTCCATCACGTAGCAATGGCTGCTTTCCACATAATGCGAGTAAGCGTGTGCGCTGTCGTACCGGCCACAGCCTACATGGCCGCACACCAGGCACACCCACGGATTCGCATCGCTATGGCATTCATCGCAGGTGGCAGGTGTAGTATCGGGCTTGCCGCGCTGGGTATACCTGCACACTGGACACGACCCATCGCCCCATTTACTCAAGCATTGGCAGTGGAAAGTATGCTGGCAGATGATTGTCATGAGCCCCGTAACACTCGTATCCATTCTCTCTAAACATACCGGGCAGGTAGGCAGCTCCTTTAATGATGCCGGCGGGGGTGGATCTGGCCGATGATCTTTTGCATCTGCCACTATAGATGTTTTCTTCGTCGAGGTTGTAGTTACAGCTGGCGGCGACTGGGTCTCACCTGTGAACGTATCTGCTAGCATGTAAGGAATCTCGTTATCGCCTTCCGACGGCACCACCTGCGCAGACGCAAAGAACTTGATTTCGTTTACTAGAACCACTTGGCACGTCTCTGCCTCCATACTGCTAAACAGCTTTCCATTATACTCCTTCAAAAACCACTGGGCGCCTTTGGGGGTCCGGAACTTGATCAGCACCATGAACCGATTCGCCGACTCGGTCTTGATCATTCTGAAATGCGACACTTGCTGCTGGGCCTTATTACCCACGAACCCTAAAACATCCGACGGCGTGAAGTAACTGGGGATTGCCAGAATCGCCACCACTGTGCCGTCGTCGTTCTTGACCATTTGCTCAGACTCGCCCTTCTCAGCTTCCTGTTCTCTGTATAACCTCACTACTCCGTCGCCTGCGTACCGACTTTTCAGCGGTGCACGTTTCGTGCCGCTGGCTGGTACTGCCTCTTTTGTCATATCTATCGCTATAATCTCGATCTTCGAATCTCTCCAGTCGTGCCACAACTTGGGTTGTGTAACAGGCGCTACTTTGACGGGCCACTTGCCTCCTTCAGTCTGATCAGCCGGGTAGAATATATCGTTTCGAGCTAATGCTTTGTTGCACCAGAGATCGTTGTCTTTGAATGTGTGTAAATCTATCAACAGGCAGTACCCTCCACTACCGCCGTCGTCGTCTTCCTCCATTTGGTGATGATTCAAGTTCACGCACGCACACACACCCCCAAATTCCCAACTTGCCCCGGAGGTGAGCTCGGACTGTAATGTACGCCTGGACCGTTTTTCTGTCAACGAATACACAAGTAATTTATTCCAACTCACGTCATACTTTTCATAAAGACCGATATCGTCATTTGGAAAAGTGTACAAAAAAATTAAAAATCTAGATCGTAATGAGGCTGAGTGCAGAATGCATTTCAGGGGGCATCTAGAGCTGTTGAAGTGTTTGGTTACGTGTAGCCTCTCTCATGGCAGCAACCAGAAAAAAAAATCTATATGCAATATAACTTTCCAACTGTTGAACCCTGTCAGCCGCTGGCCGAGAGCAACAGAAGCTCTGGACCCCTCCGTTGGCCGTTGGAGCAAACTAATGCGCAATGTCGTAACATTGAAATCTAGACCCCCTTTGATGGGATTCTTTTCAAAACGGTTTTCACACAGACATATTCACATTTAGGTACACTGATTCTTTGAACATTCTCCAAAAACCTCCTGAGAAGATGAAATGCTCGTTGGATCAACAAAGGAGTTTGTTAGACCACAGGGATCTGAACAAGTGATTGATCTTCATTAGCGTTGAACAATAGCAAGGGCGCGCAGATCGCTGCGATTGTTGCTATATTGTCTGGCATGGCTTTTCGGATCGCGAAAAGCACTTGGAGCGTATTGCACCGGAACGTCGGGTATGTACGAATGTATATTAGACGTATGTTTGAATCATCATTGAAAAATGTACTTGTAAATTGATTTGTGTGTTTTTATGAATGGCATGTGTATGTCTAGCTGGTACTAATGACTAGAACGGCTGACATTCTCCAGGTCTCCCGCTCAATAATGCCGAGCAATTATGATCTCCAGTAAAGATAATGGCAATCAAGTTGATCTCTCAGACGATCCTCCCGTGACAATAAAAATCTAGATATTCCAAGGTGGTGAATGCAGTGCTCAACGTTGCGCTGTACAATACGGCATACGCGGAATTTGCAATATTCATTCACTCAAAGCAAGCCAAGCTTGGTAAATTCCTTAGAGAAACAAGCCGAACTCGCCGAAACCACATCCGGAAATTGCCAAGTCCTCCTAGGCCGCCGCGCAAGTCTCCCCAGTAAAACGGGCAGTCAGGATCTGATTGCTTGCTTGGCTGCCCGCGTACCGCGCCGCATTATCCGGATTGTTATGTTGCTGAAGGAATAATGAGCGAGATATCCGACCTTATGGAAGAATACGAAATCATTTGGGTGTGACGTATATTGACATTGATGAAAATTCTCAACGATGACATTCGTTTTGGATACGTGGAGATTTGTACACTTGGTACACTATCGCAGTGTCCGGTTTGATAGTCAAACTACAAAGATTAACATTTCAGTCGATCGTTCAAACTCAAAAATCTTATTACAGACGTGCTTTTCAAACAAGACAGGCGTTGGGGTATCACAATCAGATCACTGCAAATTTTTTGAACCTTCCTCATTTCTCAGGAGTACAGTACCAAAACATCTTTTGCAATCGATCGGCAGGGACGGACTGGGTTCAAGGATGGAAAGACCAACAACAACAAAAGCATTCCATCATCTTGCCTCAACGTACTGTAGAGCCAGTTCCCTCATAGAATTCTAGACCCTCCGAAGTAATATACTATAGGGCTGCAGCATATCAAGATATCAAGGTACCAAAGAATTTTTTTTCCCTGTCTCTGACTCTCCCTCTAAAGCTCGGCGAAAAGCGCGGCGGGCAGCACTTACCGGTAAATCCGCCAGCCCGCGAGAAGGGCTATTGACTTGGGGGCTCTTCTTCTCTATTGTTGCTGCTGTGCCCGCAACCCTCGCCGACAGATACACAATGACAGCCGTTTTAGAGCTCGCTGTCGAGGTTGTCTTTTTTATTATTGTTGCAATTACTACAATGCAAACAACGGGCGAGTCACTGACTGAGACTTAGGGCCTAAACACGGGCCTCCTTCTGTCGCGGCACGCTGCAGCGCCGTGTGTCGAAAGGTCTAAGAGAAAGGATGAGCACTGCGCAGATGACGTCGCAACCACACCAACAGCTCGGATTGCTTTTTATGAGCAACGAACTCAACTCTGCGTCATGCAGATCTGAGGGTTTGGGTCTCTCTCCCCTGTATGCCTGTAACAGCTTGAAGGTGTTCCTTCTCTTCCGTCCGCATGTAGAAATATATATATATAACCCACCGCATCCCCCCAATTTTTTTTGTTATCAATAACACAAAACGTCCAACCCAATACCACTGAACAAGTTCATCCACACATATACACAAATGCCTTCTTCGGTCACATCATCATCATCACACAGCCACCACTCGCACTCGTCAAGCAGCAGCAGCGAGAAGTTCACATGTATTGTGTGCGAGTGGTCTGATGGCCGTCGACGCGACAAGCTCTACACGCGACCAGAACTATATGAGCACTTTCGATCACCCAAACACGTTTTCAGCTGGCAGCGATGGATCTACTACTGCCAGGAACAGGAGCTTGGAGGAGACTATATCGCAGACTGGCTCAGACAGCGACAGCTATGGCAGCTGCACCGAACCGCAATGGCCAACCCGATTCGATAAACCGGATTCACATTCTACTTACCATCATTCTTTGCATTTATTCTTGTTTTCTTATCTTCCACGACTAACCCTTGACCCATTTCATCTACTTCTGGAAAGTGGCGGCGCATTTCTACTCTAACATGACGTAACGACAGCATTTGACACGACTTTTTTTTTTGAAAAAACACAGATTTTTGCCTTTATTATCTTTATTATTTATTTATGAGCACTTTTAACCAATTGGGGAGTTTACCGATACTACTTATCATGTCTTTTACAAAAAAAGTTTTTCATTGTTTTCATTCTCTATCTCGTCAAAGAAAAAGTGGAGCCCAGTAGTCTTTACTCCCTAAATCTTTTTTTAAAAGCACCGCGTACCTGAAGAGCAGATGCGGCGCTGACGTCATTGGAAAAGTGGGGAACTACACTTCGGTACATACTATTAAAAAAGAAATGGACATTGATAGATTATTATTATTGCCATTACTGTAGTAAAATCCCAAGAGTAATCTCTTCAAATGATGATAAGAACACCTCATGTACCGGCGATACACACATGTGCAACCGAACATCCCGATCAAGATCCACAACCCCCCACGATGATCACACACTGATCATCAGGTACACATTAGACCCCTCCCTCGCGTCGCATCTGTTACAGATTTGTGTCCCACAATTTCATCAACCATTCAAAGAGCAATTTATACAATACAAGTTAGTACCAAGCTATTTTACAAGCAAAAATAAATAAACATTTTTACACAATTCCGTGGATCAACAATAGAAAATTCTCTTTACACCGGGGTTGCAACAACTCCAACAGAGGAGCCCCCAGCAGCAAGCACGTTTACATCATTTCCCTTGTGCTCGTACTTGACAATCCGCTTCTCCTTCTCTGCCTGCTCCAGCATCTCACTCTCCTCTTGCAACCGCTTAGTCGACATCCATCCTCGGCCAGGAATAAACAACCGTCGGTATTGCTTCTTCTCGCCTTCTTCAAGCTTGGCCTTGAGATCCGAGCTGGTGAGAACAGGTGCAGTTTTAGCTTCGTTCTTGGCATTGTCGACATTTTCGCAACTTCTTGCATTGTTTTCATTGTCAAATGGCGAGGTGTAGCTCTGGCCAGTGGCTGAAGAAACCGGTGCAGAGGTCGAAGCCGACGAGGATGCATTGTAGCTGTTCGTACCAGAATTGGTAGCAGACTGCGCATTCTCATTGCCAGATCCGGCTTTCCCATCGCTCACGCTCATATAAAGTTGACTCGGCAAGTTGGAGAAATTGTTGGTTCCACGAACCGACGACGATGCTCCCCGAGGAGAGCCGCCGCTACCAAACTTGTTCTTGGTGTTATAAATGTTACCACCACCATGACCCCTCGGACTGCTGTTGTACAGTTTGCCCGCTGCTTTCCCGCTAGCACGACCGAAACTCGACGAAGGTTTTCGGCTTCGCATTTGTCTCTCCATTGACTGCTTCCATCGGTTGCGACCCTCCGCTGTGCTGAGATCAAAAGACCCGTATTGAGTCTTGATAACACTCCTTGGCCTAAATTCAGCTGCCCGGACAGACGATGGAATCGACGCAAACGAGTTGTAAACATTTGACGACATTGCAGTATGTGCAGCAACATTGGGCGGAGTGGTGGTGGTGCTGGCCTGGACATTAGGACGTTCAACTGATGGACTAGTTGTGTTTGCTTGAGCCTGAGCGGGGCTAGCATCAAACCTCTGTACTGTGCTCTTGACCTTGTTGACCTCCGTCCACAACGAATTCACTGCCCCACACAACTTCTCCCATTTACCATCTTTCGACGCCAAGGTTTTTGACAACTCGGCCATGGAGGCCCCCAAATCTTCATTTTTCCGCTCAAAGAAATCTTGCACCTCTTTGAGAAGCGTGAACTTGGCATATAGTTCAGAAACCGTCGCATCGAGCCTGTTGGAGAATCGAATCGCAAAAACCATCACTGCAATGGACTGAACAAATAAGAGAAGGCACACCATGAACTTGAAACCAGAAATACTAGCCAAGGCGCCTTCGATCGGGTCCGATCTGGAGTTGTCGATAAGCTCAGTCAAATTCCTAGTTAGATAAAGTTAGCCTTTTTTTACCCACGTCTTGGAAAGTATATGCGCGGCTGAGTTGATGCACACATGCAGGACGAGCGTTGCTTGAAACATGTGAGTGTGTGACCACCGACCGCCCATGAAGATGAAGTGTTTCTCGACATACCCTGCCAAGTAAGCGAACCGCTCATCACTCAAATCGTTACCAACAACTGCTGTGGTTGCAGCATGTTGTAAAGGTACAGGGGTTTGCCGTCGTAGTGTCGCCCACGCTAGCACAACCAGCACAACATATGGGTAGTGCTGTCGAAGGAGAGCGTCTAATCGAGAGACTACACCACGAGAAGGCGATACAATGCTTGAGAGCTGGGCCTCAGAGGCACTAACCGACGACATTTCTGATGATTTGCAATATATTCCAAAGTCAATGAGTCGAGACTGGATGGCAATATGTAAGCGCTCGAGACCAGATATGGTTAGGAAGTTGGAAGTGGTCGAGTGCTCGCGCTACGCCTAGTTTATGGGGAAGAACATAAAAATATAGATCAAAGAGAATACATAAAAAATATAGAAACACTACCGAGATATGGAGAGCTGAGAGTGAGAATAAATAAAAAAAAAGGGGAGTAAGAGGTATTTAACAAAAGACCTTGTTTTCAAAGAGGCCTTGGAAATAAGCGATTGGTGTTTAATATCGCACATGTGAAGAAAAAAAAATGTTAGTTAGTCCTGTCGAGGTACCAGTTGATGAGGAAGACACTATGGCAACGTATCATCAAAGCTGGAGCCGACCATTTCTCGAGCCTTGCCAGACCAGAGACTTCGTCTATTCAAGCCGGTAGCGGCAATGAGCGCTTGTTGGTAGTAAGCATTTACTCTGCTTGGTCGCTCCACTTGTTCCACGGGCGATGGTGGCGTCAAAGACAAAGCGGCCATGAATCTGCTACTTGGAATCTTAGCACCTTGCTGTTGTTGCATAATCTGGTTGTTTCGATCTCGGTAGCCACAGATTGGAACATTTCGACGGCCGGCGAATGTGTGTGCAATTGGAGAACTGGCTCCGGAGGATGATGGCGAAGGAGACAACGACGACGACGAAGATGTAGACGAGTCAGACTCGCCCTCGCTCAATGCTTCTGCGCTCTCATAGTTGACAAAGTCATCGATCATATTTTCAGACGAGTCACTTTCTGAACGGAATGCACCCATAGGAAATGCAAGCTTTGGCAAACCGACTGAGGCGAGCTTGGGCTTTGTCAAGATGGAGAAGGTAGTCGAGTCATCCTGCTTGTCCATTGGCCACCGTGGACCATGGCCAGAGTTCAAAGCTTTAATAAATAGACGGTCAAAGTCAGTGAGCGACTCGGTAGTATCGAGGTCCGCAATCATTGGCAGACTCTCGGCTACGGCATCAATATTTCTGCCAGACACCATGTCGACACCATAAATGTCGCCGACATGCTCTTCTCCGTCGTCTTCATCCTTGTACTTTGATTCGTATTCAAATTTTGGAACGTCTTCGTCTTCCTCATCATCGTCCACTTCGACGTCTTCGCCTCCTTCCTCATCAACATCAGCAGAAATGACGGGCTGGCTTACCACTACCGTATCAATGGGTACGGTCGGCTCGACGCACTGCTTTTTGATTGGCTGTTGTTGCTCGGCCTCGTCGATTTCCATACGGCCGCCAT
The DNA here is from genome assembly GCA_030580095.1 of Blastobotrys petasosporus. Taxonomy (NCBI): domain Eukaryota; kingdom Fungi; phylum Ascomycota; class Dipodascomycetes; order Dipodascales; family Trichomonascaceae; genus Blastobotrys; species Blastobotrys petasosporus. The sequence continues at coordinate 21,990 of JAKTSG010000007.1, forward strand.
AGATTCGGGTAATTCTGCCTGATTTCCGCAGGTTCATAGTCGAGGAAGGGGTCGCTTCGTGCACAACTTTTACTTCATCGTCGTGGTGCTTGTCAAGCATAGCGCTCGAGTGTGAATGGGCCGCTCGGCCTCTCGAGGAACGGGCAACTGTGGTCGACTTGTTACCTCTAGTATTGCTGCTGGTCACTCGAGCTGCTCCTCGAGTTGGTCGCTGACCTGCTAGTTTGCCACTGCTGCCATTGGCGACGGCGACGACTCGGGGCGAAGGTTGTTCCTGATTCTCAATGCTCTGGCGACGGGCAGACGACCTGGTCACCATGGTGAGAGGCGGCAGTTCGGTCACCACCCTCTTTCGCTTTTCGCCACCACTAATCATTTTATTTGTTATTGCTGCTAGTCTATTCAAACCACAAGAAAAGGCCCCGCAGACTTGGACTTGTGAAATGAAACTAGAAAAGTGTAGTCAACAAGGAGTGTCAACTGGAGTGGGAAAGGGAGAGACTCACTGTGTATGCAGGATCAGCAGCTAAAATTTCCTAAAAAAATATTTTTTTCCAGGTTTTTTTCCCTCTGCACGCAGACAGCCCAGCGAAAAAAAAAAAATTGCGCACGCACCCTTGTCTCAGCCGCTGACACCAGGAAATTTTTTTTTCTCCCGCTACAATAGAGAACGACCAGTTTGAGCCAATAACAGTGCTTGAAACTCTGTGAGACTTGTCTATACAAGAAGAATTCTGTCTGCTTACCAGGTATTAATAGTGGTCAAGGGTCTAAACATGTTTGTCTTTGAAAACCAAAAGGTACGATGTCTATGATCCCTAAGCTATATAAAAAACTATTCCAGACGGAAAAGAACATCTCAGATTCATTAAATCAGTTATAAGTTTTTGAAACTCATTGGGGTGTTAACCCTCATACAGTGTGAATAGTTGTTCGTCATCGATGTTCTTGTTTCTGTCCGTCATATACCTCTTGCCAGAAGTTTTTTTCAACCTTGAAAACCCCTTTTGGCAAGATCCATAAACGGTCTATACACAAAATCAAAGGTCCATCTTTATACAATTGTTAGTTCTTCCTTGTTTTTAAAAACATCTTCCGACACCCGTCTCTCCAGACAGTCTCAACTAAGAACAGCTTAAGTCAGAATCTAAACGACCTTTCATCAAATCAAGCCACCCACACCGCGATTGTACGTTCGCAGCGCTTTGTATTGGTGACCTGCTGATTATGTCCGCCCGGTCGACACAATCATCTTTCGAAACTGACTTGTGAGACTGTCAAGAAAAGCGGGTGGATGGAGTTTAAACCCGACTATATCCGTACCTATTATTGTTAGTGGATTGGAAAAATCACAATAGAAAAACATGAAGACTGCTTCACATTCCAGTGCTCATATGGGATTGAAACGATTTTTAAAAGACCAATTATCAATCACGTTTAAATAAACTCAGTTGGAACAATTGGATTATTGGCAATAATCACCGCAGAGGAAGAAAAAAACTTTGAAGCAGCATCATAGAAGGAGGACTTACCAATTGCAATAATACACAGCAACGCGGACTAAATGGCATGGTCAAATCTAGAAAGAGGTCCTTCTCCCTAACGATGACAATATCACATTCCCGCGTTGCTGGCTCTGTCGTTAGAATTTCTTCCTTTGGAGGGGGAAAAAAGTTCCGAAAGTGGTGGAAAAGAGGAAGCGTGTTTTTATACTGGAGACCCAAAGAAAAATTTGTGCGTACATTTGAACACACCTTCGGCGTACATTTGAGCACTAACAAGCCACACAGTTTGCACAGTCAGCCGTGCGCTTGCCGTTTCTGGCGGGGTTCCGTTTATGCGCGGCATGAGCAAACCACAGAAACCGCCACGCTCTGCTCGCTACCCGCCGCTGCCCATACAAAAACCCTGTGTCTCTCTTTCTTGCCCCGGATCACATTACAGCTTCCAGCTTCCAGCTTTCAACAGCCTCGTTCATTGATGCATTTTCTTTCAACATAGATATATTGCCTGTTTGTTTGCCTGCTTACTTTCATGTGAGTGTATAACTGCTGGACCCTGGGGATCTACATTTTATTGTTATAATCACACAAGACGCACACGGGAAGAGAGCTTTCAAACACAATGTCGTGGCAAGGTCTGCTACTAACTTACCTTCTCGGAGGTATAACGTTCATACCTACAGTGCTGGTCGCGTTCTACTACTTTTCGCTATGGTACCTGCCTAATGCACAAAGTATGGTCGAAGAAGCGGCTGCGTCTGAAGGTAAAATGCGACAAGAAGAGCTGGAGGCGCTAGATGCGGACGACAATTCTAATGCATTATTCGAGAACGAGCAAGAGACAGGAACTGAGGTTTACTTGACAGGATGGTTGACACTATCTAGAGAATACTTTTTCTATCCTACTGGAGGGCCTCGAAATTCACTCAATCCACCCACCTCCGATAAGAATGATGCATCGCTTGAGAAGAACCAGTCGGCATATTCCTCCCTGTACAAGTTGGTTAATAGTCCCAAAGCCTCGACAGGGTCATTGGATAGTACCGGGAAGAGCGAAAAACCTCGAAAGGGCATTTCCAAGCTCCATAAGTACTTTGCGGTTTTGAGGTATGCTAATTCCGTTTGGAAGATGATTGATTACTAACCGATACTGTTTGTTATAGACATGGCAACCTATTTCTTTACGCCGATGCAGACCAAGCAAATGTTAAGCATGTCATTGTTATTGCAAAACATATTGTAATGATGTGGCCGCCAGATGTACCGGACGGGGAGCTGTTTATCAAGCGGAGCGCCATATGCTTGGCCAAGCTCAATCCGACAAGTCTGAATGATATCAAAGGAGGTACACCACCTAGAGACGCATTTTATTTATACAGTGATGACTGTTCAGAGAAGGAGGACTTTTATTTTGCATTGATTAGAGCTTCGAAGCGAACGAATTTCCAAGGCGAGGATGTGCATAATCCAAACATATATGCGCATCCATTGCACTACAAGACTACAGAGATTATGGAGTTGATTCAAACGCTGCATTCGACAGATGCAAACTTACAAACAAGATGGTTGAATGCAATTCTCGGCAGGCTGTTTTTATCGCTAAAAGATACGGCATTGACTGAGCAGTTCTTTCGTAAAAAAATTGTCAACAAGTTGGCAAGAGTCAAGCGTCCTACATATCTCGGCGATATTGAAGTGAACAAAATTGACTGCGGGCATTCCATTCCGTATTTCACCCATCCAAAGCTCAAAGATTTCACTCCCGAGGGCTTGATGATTGTTGAAGCCAACCTCAGTTATTCGGGTAATTTCACCGTTGAAATTGCCACAAAGGCCATTCTCAATCTGGGGGCAAGGTTTAAAACGCGCGATGTGTCTCTAGTCTTGTCTGTGACAACGAAGAGCCTAGAGGGCAAGATGGTGTTCAAGATCAAACCACCTCCTTCCAGCAGAGTATGGTATGCCTTTGAGACTATGCCAAAACTCAAGCTGGATATTCAACCAGTGGTCAGCTCGAAGCAAATTACTTATAGTCTGGTGACGAACGCAATTGAGAAGAGATTTAGAGAAGTGGTCAAAGAAACGCTTGTTTTGCCGTTTATGGACGATTTGACGTTTTTTGATACGAATGATGAGTTTTATCGAGGTGGAATTTGGGATCACAAGGTGAGGAAAGAAGCCACTAAGATGGATGCGACACCTGTACCTCCTCCTGTCTCTGATCGCACCACAGAATCGTCTTCGTCGGCAGTCGAGTCAGATGAGAGTCGCCCAGGATTGCGACACCGGTCTACATCTACAAATGCAGATGACGCCGAAAGTGTGTTGAGTTCGACCTCTGTACTTCCTCCTAGGTCTGTCGATTCGGAGGTGAACTCAATATACGAGCCACAAGACGGCTTGGTTTCGGATCAAGCTTCAGAAATCTCCAACTTGGACCTGAACAAATCACCTCAACCGAAAAAATCTCCAACTCTTTTGGACGATCTTCAGGCTCGATATAAGGAGGAGCGAAGCACGGGGTCTTCAAAGACTGAGGCGGCTCTGGGCACTGTCAAAAAATGGAGCAGCTGGTATTTTGGTAACAAGAAGCCGTCGAATGTGGATTCGACACCGACGAAAAGCTATAATGGTAGTCCTGTTGCACAAAGGCCAAAGGCTGCTCCAGCTGCTCATGATTTTCCACCAGAGTTTATGAGCAGCCTTGGAACAAGTAGGCAGCAGTCATATGGTCCCGCACCTGAGATGAAAGTACCGCAGAAGTATCCAACTCCGCCTCCACCTCCAATTCACGACGATGACGGACATGATCGACCGCATAGTGCGAGTGAAAGCAAATCTGTCAAACGCAAACCGGTTACTACAGGGGCTCGTGAAGCGCTGGAGCGTATCGACACGCGCAATCGTGCTGCGACCTCCAATTCCAACTCCAGTGACGAAGTTGACGTTGAACACGACAGGATTAGCAATTCACCATCCTCAGCTTCCTCATCTCCAGTGTTGAGAGCCACAACAAGCAACACCACCGCTCAACCTGTGACTATACCCCGATCCCACCCCACAACTAGCACCAGCCCGGATTTGCATCCACTCAATGGCTCTTTGTCACCTATCACGAGTCCTACGCTCTTATCTTCATCGCCACCCAACGATGTCTTTTCTTCGTCCCTAAGTGACAACTCGAGTGGATCTTCTACTCCAGCATCTTTAAGGGCTGCGAATCCAACTTCAAAGCGACGCGTCTCAGTTCTCTCACTAGGTAATGGCGGCGAACAACAGGGTATTTTCTTCACATCTCATGATCCAGTGGAAGAAGAAGAGCAAGCAATTGAAGAAGTCGAACCTGTTACAGCCAGCGTTGCTGAGGCTGTGGAGAGCTCGCCATCTGTGCACTCTGTACCTGCGTCCTTGACACCACCACACGACAGCAAGCCGCACCTTGTCAAGCGACGGCCCGTGAGCCACACAGGGGAGGTGTCAACAACAACTACTGCAAGCGGTCAGCACCAAAACACCGAGTTGAAAGAAGAGACTGCAAGGTCGTCGCCTCCTATCACTGATATCGAAACCGAAGTTATACCAGTTTCACCCATCTTGCATGATATCGATGCGTAGTGGCGGCCATCATTTTTCGTTTTTGTTATAGGAAGGTATATACATATTTATTCACCAGCAATACACCCGTCATTAACCCCAAATAAACAAAGTAATCGATAATCGATAAAACCGTGATAATAATTTCAAATAAACGCCTGAGCTACACATCGAAATATCGACAATCAGCTATATGCCAAAAAGATGAAGAATGGAAGGAGCGTATCAACAAACAAACGAATCAATAATAAGATTACCTATCCACAAATCGGAGTATGTGCGTGAGAGATGTTAATAATAAAACTATTGGCCGGCAGTGGATGAAAAAAAAAGAGGAATAGAAAAAAAACGAAGGAGTTAAAAATGAACATTGAAAACAAGAGAAATGATAGTAGTAGTTGTTAAAAACAGAAGAAATAAAATGACGCAAATGAGCGTCGATTATTTGGCGGAAGGGCGGGTTTCAAAATTAGAAACCGTGGACCTTCATAGTCTTCTTATCAATCTCGAGAGCAGTGTTCAAGAAATCCATGACCTTCTGACGCTGGTCACCTTGGAACTGCAAAATGTCGCCATGCTCGTCATCCTTGTTGATGTGGCCGTTGCAGCCAAAATCCTTCTTCAGGACCTTGAGAATTCGCTTCAAATCATACTTGCTTGGCACACCTTGAACCGTAGTAATTGTTTTACGACCGTTACGCTGCTGACATCGAATGTGAATGTACTGAGTCTCCTCGTTATCGTCGTCACCTGTATCGGCGAATGGATCTATATCCGATATTAGTAAACCATATGCCTAAAAAAAACGCAAGCCGCTGCAGAGAGGTGGCCAACGGAGCGCAAAAAAGAGGAGCACCTACCAAAAGACTTGAGGTTTTCGATGGAAGTAGACATAAACTGGGGTTTCGCTGTGTTTAAACGCTGTTTCTGTTCGGCGATGCGAAGTCTTGATATGTTGTTGTCGAGAAGGAAAAGTCACCAGTTGAGTCAAAAAAGTTCTTATTTGGCGAAGCAACGAGAAGACCCAAATGTTAAAGGGCTCGCTTCAGTGGCGGCATGCGCACGCACGCATAGGCCCCTCCCCCTCCTGCTTCTCCCATCTCCCATCCATCCATCATTTCCTACGCTGCTCCATGCTGACAGTTACGCTTATCCCAGCGTAACTGTGAGCATGGCCGAAGGTGATGTAATGGGTACTAAAGATATGTCAGCAGTACATACATTGATGACATAATCCCGTCTGAGCCACCCCAAACAGCCCTCCCCGGAGAGAGGACCACATAAACTAAACCGTCTTGCCCGTTTCACGGTCCACGACGTCCACGTAATCGCCCCCAATTTCCGGTTTAAACAATTCTCTACTCAGCGAGTTTTGCCAACAAAGTAAGTCCACGAGCGTTTGTCGTCTTTGCTAACATGTCGATACTAGAACAGCACAATGTCTTCGCTCACGGGGGCTCTGTCTCGTGCAGAGCAGGACTTGGGAGTCAACATTAAGAAGGCGACAAGTACCGACGAGTCTGCGCCAAAACGAAAACACGTCCGAGCATGCATTGTCTATAGTTGGGACCACCGTTCAGGTCGGGCATTTTGGAATGGCATGAAGTTGCAGCCTTTGCACGGTGACGAGGTCCAAGTGTTTAAAGCACTTATCACGGTGCACAAGGTGCTTCAAGAAGGACACATGTCAGTTCTTAAGGAAGCACAGGCTCACATCAATTGGATCGAATCTCTTGCTAGAAACTCCGCTCATGGGCCTTATTCAAAGCTTATCCAGGAATACGTCCGGCTGTTGCTCAAAAAGCTTCAATTCCATCGAAATTACCCCGCGTTCAACGGAACGTTTGAGTATGAAGAGTATATCTCTTTGAGAACCATCAACGACCCAAATGAGGGCTACGAGGCTATTATGGACTTGATGAACTTGCAAGACGGTATTGATGATTTCCAGCGACTGGTGTTTTCCAATATCAGCCATGGCAGGGCTAACGAGTGCAAGATCTCATCCCTGACTCCGATGGTAGCGGAGAGCTTCGGTATCTATAGATTTTTGACCAGCATGTTGCGCGCACTGCATAGTACTACTAACGATGACGATGCACTTGAACCTTTGAGAGCTAGATTCAACTCTCAGTATCGACGATTACAAGATTTCTACTACGATTGCTCGAGTTTGAAATACCTCACTAGTCTCATCACAATTCCAAAGCTAGCCAAGGATCCACCAAACTTGTTCGGCGAAGACGATGCAGCGGGACCAGCGTTGCCGAAACGGCCCGTTCAGGAGAGAAGCTTACCTCCTAGTGTGGCATCTACACCGGCACCTCCTCCTGCAGTTGAGCAGCCAGAGCCAATGAATGACTGGTGGGGCTCAGATCAACAACAGCAGCTTGAGCAGCAACAACGACAGCTGGAAGCGGATAGACAAGCAGAAATTGAACGGCAACAGCAGCTGGCGTTGCAGCAGCAGATGCAGTTCGAAGAGCAACAGCGAGCTCAAGCCGAACAGCAGCGACAAGCTCAAGAAGCTCTTATGCGAGATCAGCTTCAGCGTCAGGCCGAGGGCCGAGCTGCAGAGCTCGAGCGTGATATTTTGAATCTCAGGGGACAGTACGAGCAGAGCCAACTGCTTTTGGAACAATATGACCAGCGTGTCAAGGCCTTAGAGACAGAACTTGGCCAAGTGACCGCAAACAGTGGCCTTCAGCTGCAGTCAAAGAACGAGCTGATTCAGTCGCTTCAAGAGCAGGTTTCAATGTGGAAGAGCAAATATGAGGCTCTTGCAAAACTATACTCGCAATTGAGACAAGAGCATTTGGATCTGTTGCAGAAATTCAAGCAAGTTCAAGCAAAGGCTGCGTCGGCGCAGGAGGCTATTGACAAGCGTGAACGTTTGGAACGAGATCTTAAAGCCAAAAACCTTGAACTTGCAGATCTTATTCGGGAACGAGACCGAGCTAGATATGATTTGGATAAGCACAAGGGCGGGCATAAGGAGAAGGTTGGATCTCTGGAAAGAGATTTGAGATTACTTCAAGATAAACTAAACGACGCGGAGCGGTCCAAGGGCTCAGATTTGTCGCTGATGATATCGCGTCACAATCGTGAGCTCTCTGAGCTTGAAGAGGCCCTCAAGGCAAAGCAGCGAGTCATTGACGACTATGCGACCAATGGCAGCGTCAGCGATGATGTGCAAAATAAGTTACGAGAGAAGGAGGACGAAATAGAAGTGCTTCAGCTGCATTTGGACCAGATGGAGAAATTGTTCGACGACATGAAGCTCGGCAACACCAATGCGCAGAGCATTGTCGATGCTATTCTCAGATCTGGTGAGGAACGAGTGCAAAGCTCTCTTGTAGAATTCGATTCGACGATGCAAGCCGGTAATTGGAACTCGACGCCAAGCTACCTATTATCCATCGTCGAAAAGGCTTCAACTTCCGCTACTGACTTTGCCACTGCTTTCAACAGTTACATTGCTGAGGGCGAGTCATCTGATTTGACACTGTTGATTGAAACCGTCAATTCATTTTCGAGTGCGATTTCCGACGTTTTGATCAATGCAAAGGGTCTGATAAGACTCGCCAAAGATGACACTATGGCTGACGGCATCACAAACTCTGCAAGCGGCTCCGCAGAAGCTGCTATTGTGTTCTTTGATGGTCTTCATTCTGAGGAGCTTGAAAAGCTTGAAGACGACGAAAGCAAGACCGAATACGTCATTGAATGTAACCTCAGTGTACAACAAGAACTGCAAACCCTCACAAACTGGGCTGACAAGCTTGCTCCAAAGCTCAGCGCAGCTGCTGCAAATGAGGACCTTGGTGATCTAGTTGATAAAGAGATGGCGCGCGTGGCAGACGCCATTGCGTCAGCAAATGCCCGACTCCACGACTTGCTCAAGGGACCGAAGGATCCCAGCATTTCTTCCTTTGATTTGCAAGTCCATGAAGCCATTCTCGCCGCTGCCATTGCTGTGACACAGGCCGTATCTACCTTGGTGCGAGCTGCTACCGAATGCCAGCAAGAGATTGTGGCTGAGGGCCGTGGCACACAGTCGCGAACAGCTTATTTGAAGAAGCACAATCGATGGACAGAGGGCCTCATCTCGGCTGCCAAAGCCGTGGCCAATGCAACCAACATTCTGATTGAGACAGCAGATGGCGTTGTGCGGTCCAACAACTCCTTGGAAGAGGTGATTGTGGCCTCAAATGAGGTCGCAGCCTCCACTGCGCAGTTGGTCGCTGCATCGCGCGTTAAGGCGTCGCGAATGTCCAAGAAGCAGCAAAGTCTTGAAACAGCTAGTAAGACTGTAACAAGCGCTTGCAGAAGCTTGGTATCGCAGGTTCAGGACATATTGTCTAAGAAGAACAAGCATGGCGAAGCGGACATTGACTACTCTCAACTGTCGCGCCACGAGTTCCGAACGGCGGCTATGAACCAGCAGGTAGAGGTGCTCAAACTTGAGGCACAGCTGGATGCTGCCAGGAATAAATTGTTCCAAATCAGAAAGCTAGACTATATTGATGATGAAGAAGACGAATAAGCTCAGCAAAAATAATAAATAAATCCCTTAAAATAAAAAGTAGATAAGTTTAACATATGTGTTATAGAATCCTTGTTGAGTGATCAGAATGCCAAAGCTTCGATGCTGCTAATGAAATTTTGGTCCTCAAAGATATTGCCTTCGTTCACATTCGAAAAATCCGTGGCAGCAGCTGCGCTAGCCATCACCTCGTCAGAAACAGTCCAATCAAACATAGGAGCGTCAGACGCCGGCAAGCAGTATGGGTTGGGTAGCTCCTGCCAATCGGGCTCCATGAACTGTTCATAATCGGTGTCTTCGGAGCTGCTATAATCGCCTAGTTCAGACTGTGCTGGTGGAACTGGCGTCAAATTCATACCCGCAAAGTCCTCTTCAAAGCCCATGGCACTCGCGATTGTGCAGAGCTCGTTAATTTGTTCGGTCGTTTTTGACATTTTGAAGAGTCCCGACTCTGTCATCTGTTGTTGACATCTGATTAAGTCGATCATGGAGGTGCTAAAGTTGGCTGTCGAGTATTTGGAATCCTTCGGGGTCTTGCCAGTGTACCGACTTTTCATTGGCCGATTGATGAACCAGGAGATGAATTTGATGCTGCGATTACCTCGGCCTTTCTTGTATTCACGATATCGTTCTCCATAGCCCGTCCATACAATCTTATACTCTTCTGGATACTCGCTCCAAGCAGCAGTCAAGAGGCTGCCCCAGAAAATAGGGCCCAGTTTACGTGGGAAAAAAGTTGAATAATAGGCTTTGAACCCGATATAGCCACTGCACTTCGCAACTTTGTTCGCCGCATCCGCCGACTCCACTTTGGTGATCGACTTGGTAATCGCCTTCACATCAACAGAAGTCTGGTTGAAGTAAAAGCACAGTGCATGCGCCTTGTACAGAGCCTGAAGAATCGAGGGTGTGGGAGGTGGTACATGCTCAATGGGCTCATCGTCTCCCAGGCCAACTGTGATATAGGCAGGACGTTCCCTTGGTACTTGCTTTCTTGGTTGTTTGCCGATTCTTGCATCTCTGCCAGGGCGCTGTGCCTGTTGGGCTAAATCTCTGAGTCTTGCCATGTCTGGTGTAGAAAATGTCGTTTGTCAATGGAAAATGCATAAGATTTATATACTGCAAGTGAAGTGCCTCATTTTGAAGCCCGTTTCAATGAGGCTCGAATGAGGCTGAAATGTGAGACACGCCGTGCACAGCGGGTGCGAAGCAGCAGTGTGCTGCTGTCTGCTTGGCAGTCTGGCGGAGTAGGCTAGTCCCAACACTAAGCTGTTTGATTGTTTGAGAGAGCGGTGTTTCGGGACTCTACGGGTATACTAATGGCCTGGTGCGTGTTTGTTGCCTACCTTACTCAGTGTGGAGCTAATGTATAAGAGCGTGATCATCCAATAGTGGATCAAATTAGGCAGTTGAAAACCGAATTCAATTAAAAGTGCTATTTAGTGCGGTACTTGGTCTTCTTTTTCTTCCATTCCCTCTTTCGTCTATTTGAGAACCAGTTTCGCACCTGGTTTTCCGTCAGTCCCAGCTGCCCTACTATATGCTTCACATCTGCACGAACTGGACGCTTCTTACTCTCGTACCTGATTGATTAGCACATGAATAAAAACAAGTAACGAACCAGCATTCAAGAAACCGAAGTGTTTCAGGTGAGAAGCGCGGAGGCTTTGATTTGCCAGGTCGTCTGATAAAATCGTTAGAAGACTCCACAGTTTCATTGGGCGAGTCGCGTGAGATCGATTGCTCAATTTGAGTGACAGTCGGAGGTGAGGAGACAGGTGTACACAAACCATAATGCGAGGTACTACCCGAATCATCGTCGACCACATTGTTCTGTAAATACTCAAATACTATCCGCTCGCATTCCTCGTCCGTTAAACCCTGCTCCCCATTCGCATCACCATAATTGCACTTTAGATATCTAGTCAGTAGCCGATCAACACATCGTTTTGACAAGGAATCGGCATCAACAGCGACGAGTTTCGAGGAGAGGGAAAGACGCAGTCCTTCCATTCTTTTAATATCTTCGTAACTGTTGCATGATGATATCTCCTGGAGAAGCATAATGTAACCCTACCGAAATTAGCGAGTGAGATGAGACTTGAAGCCATACCTCCAAAGCAAGTTCGCGAGCTGGCAAGCGTTCTTCCTGCGAAGCCGATTGCAAAATCGAGAAAATTTGAAAAAGCTCATCCTGGTATTTTGTCAAGCTGTTAAAATTAGCAGATTGCCCCAAAGCAATGTCGTACCGGAATTGCCAACCATTGGTAGGCTCTGCCTTCAGCGGGTCGCGAGCACAGACGTGCAATCGCGTTGGTTCCATCATAATTGAGTGAGAGTGATGAAAATAGAATGGCCCAACTGGTCAATATATGTTACATCAATGATGCTCGATGAAAAGGGAAATGCTTTTGAGGCTGCGACGCCTCATTTCTGACCACGCATGAGGATCCGCGCCAATCCTAATTGAGCGAAACGCAGATTTATTTCGCCCACTGAAAAAAATCGCACTTAAAACTTTCTGCATGAGGATCATCCTCTGGTCCTACAGGTCTAATGTGTCAGCCGTTTGGATCATATTCCATAGAGTAGCATACCTTGAGCAAACCCAAAATGACCTGCCTTGATTTGCACCTTTCTTTTTCGTAACCATCTTCCTGCACGGATCATTATGGGCTCTACATCGTGGTGGTTCAGGTGGAGTGAAGACGTTTTGCCAAAATTGCTTGTTCTTCTGCTCAGAGTCCACAGATTGAATGCTTGCCGTGTATAGAGTGCTCTCGACAGGGGCCATTGACTCATCGAAAATTTCGGCTCCTTTAGTAACTCCAGCTGAGAAAACTTCTGACTTGGATTGATCTTGATAAAAGCCGCTTTTGACAAAACTCAATAGAGACTGCTGTTTAGGCTTTTTAGTGGTGGATTGTCGAGTGTTAACTTCACCACTAGTCTTAACAGAACCCTCTGACGACGCGAGACCAACTTCCAAGGCACGCTTGCGCGCGGCACTGCCACGGCTAAACATGCCATGGATTGTTTGATTATTGTGAAATCTGGCGATGTATTTAGCGCAGAGCCTTGGTAGTTGCGAGCCTTGTGGCTGACGAGTAGCGAGCTTTAGATCCGCGAACACGGGGCAGTGGTCGGACCCTAGTAAATGGGCCAAGATATCTGCTTGCTCACAATCAATGTTGGGCGTAGTAAGGATATAGTCTATTCTAGAGCCCACGTTACCCGCTCTAGCACCCAGCTTGACGTTCCAGCATGTGTACATTGCCAGCCGCGTGGGGAACTTTGAGCGAGTAGTATCTCTCATAATTGCTGACGTGTTGCATTCATCAGATTCATCTACCCAGTCGTTGAGCATCTGGCGATAATAGTTGGTCAGCCTCCATTGCCTCATCGCAGCCGCATTGAGCCTCACGAATGAATCACCGTCCTGAGCCGCTTGTACTATACCTTCCTTAGTCCACTCTTGTCGCCCATCAGCGCTATCTATAAGATCTTTGGCAATATTCAAATCTCCAAGAAGGACGACTGAGCGGCTTTCTTCTTCAATGAGCTTACGCACTCGCGTATCAAGGGTCTCGAAAAATGCGCGGCGGTATACATCGCGCTCTTCGTTGACAGAATTAGCCGGACAGTATAACCCTATAACTACGCAGCAGCCTAAATCCAGAACTACAGCGCGTCCCTCCGCGTCAACTTCGAGGCCCGTTTTCTTGTCTATCCCAGGGTATGCACCAATTGTCGATTCAGCGCCTGACTCGATCAGCCGGTAAGGCGTCCCCTTGCAATCATCGCTGTTGAGCCAACCCGTAATGCCCTGCTCTGCTTTGACGACGTCTATCGTATCTTTCACGTATATGACCACACCACTGTACCCCTTTTTGCGTGAAGGAAACGAGAAGAATGCATTGTACCCTTTGACCTTAGCCATGGATTCGGTGAGATCTTTGGGCTGTATTTTAGTTTCCTGGAGACAAATCACATCCGCACCCAGAACGCTGAACATGTGTTCGAAGCTTTTATTCTCATTCCATGGGGTATAATTGAGCACATTTTTGATCCCACAGACATTGAATGTAACAAATCTGATACTCTCTACAGATTTCTTCGCCGGTACATTCTGTGGCGACGACGTCGACATTTGGTCGGTGGTGGGGAAATGGAAGGGTTGCGGGATCCCAATTTCGGCCAGTTTCAACACCGGGCATCATAACTTCATCTCCATTGTTAATATGTAGTCTACAAAAGAAAATTAAATGCATAGAACTACAACCACTGATTCTGAAAAATTGTTAGCTTCTATCGAGATCTTGATCAACCTTCATACCTTGTCCCACTGTGGGTCTTGGATAAACGCACATAGTACCTTGGAGCCTGTTTGCAGCAACGGGTGGCCAGCGACACTGTTATTCCTTATCAGCTTTCTACATCTTCCAGAAATCGACACATACATTTGCAAAAAGCGCTCCAGCCCCTCTCGGCGATGCTCAATAACTTCATCCGAGAACCTTTTGGTGAATACTTTGCCTGGTAGTGGCGGGATAGTCACTCGTGTAGACTCTCGTTCTAGAATCTCTCGAAACACTTCGAAGTCGCTATATCGTCGTCGAACCGATGATGATTTGAGTTTAAATGCTGGGATATTTGTCTGCGTGAGTTAGTCGAATTGCTCTTCACAGAAGCTCTTACGCGGCAGATGATCTCGTAGTCGGTGTACATCTTTTTGGCTCCGTGCGTCTGTGGGTTGCGAACCTATTTTAAGCTGTTAGCAAAGGGGGATAAATGCTTTCGTCTTTAGTTTATCATTCGTGTTGCATACTTCGATTTCTAAAAAGTTCTCAGGGATACCATATATCTCATCAAACGTTTGCTGTTTGAACTGTGGCCTTGATTCAAAGCGCTTTGACTCTGATGGCTTGTTATCATCGCCTGTCGGCATGGCGGTGAACTTTTTGGACGGCGGCGGCGATTGCATGGCTTTCTTAAATTATACTGTTTGGTACTAGAAAGGCTCGAGGTCGAAAACTCCTATGGGTAGTCCTGCCAAGTGTTGAGGCGCAAAATATAATTGATGCGTGGTGGTTCTTTGAATGGTTAGTGATCGTGTGGAGGCGACCTTGATGGGGGTGTGCGGTTCTTTTTGGGTGGTACTTCAGCTCGCGTTAAGTGATGGCACAGCAACAACATTGACGGAGTCATAGACAAGCAATCACCTACACAAACACACACACATACCGATGGGAATGAGCTTGATCTGATATTTGACGATAAGAAAAATATGGAGAGCGTGACTAAAATCGCGTCCTATCTGACGCCGTTTAAAGTGGCATTGATCGTGCTGTGCATGATGTACTGCGACGGCCAGATCAAGCCTGACCATAAAGTGACTCTGATGTCCGAAGTCATAGCAAGCATTGATTGTGCTGGGGATAGGGAGAAGTTTTTGGAACTAGGGAACAGTGTACATACTTTACAAGATATGTTTTCGGCGGCGGAATCAATACACGGCACTTCAATCTATGCAGAGCTGGTTCAGCGGCTATTACAATTCAGAAGCTTGGACGAATTGTTTGATTTTTTTGAAAGTTTAAAGGATTACATCATGCCTGAAAGCGGAGACGATGAGAATAGTGACCTTGGAGAGAATAATGAGCCTGAGCGAATGCTTGTGACAGAATCGTCCATCATTGGCATGTTTTTCCGGAAATGCCATCTGGCGTTCAAGAAATTCAATTTTTATCAGGTTACCGAGTTTTGGCAAGCGTTCAAGAATTATCGCCATGGCGAGTCAGTAGGACACATCCAACCCGATATTATCGACGAAGATGGTGAAGAAGTCCCTGCGTCTTTGGCAGATATACTCGAGCCGCAATCCTCGCTAATCGTTATCGCACGCGAGACTCTGGACAACATGATGGAATACTATGCCTTAAGATATTCAGAGAAAGGCTCAGCGATCCCTGAACAGGTACGTGACAAGCTCACTGACCTTGTGCGGTCCCAGCAGGACCTCCCGTCGTCGGCGTACTTTGTTCAATACCTCGACGCGTGCTATAACCGAGATTACGAACAAGCCTTTGAGTTTCTGCACAGATTTTATGACTATAGTATGGATAGTCGAGGAAGGACTCATTATCAATACGCATTGTTCACGTTAGCAATATTACAGGGAGAGTTTGGCAGTCCGCTTGAGGCGATACGCGCCGCAGAAGAGGCGATAGCGGTGGCAAGAGAAAACATGGATAACCCGTGCCTCACACAAATTGTGTCATGGCTTTATTCTTATCTAAGAAACCATCCAGAGGTGTCTTTGCCATCGTCATTCTCAAGCCTAGACCAAATGAGTTCGTTTCTGCTCACACGCTCAAAAGAAACTTCTCCAAGCTTGTTTGCGACTTCTTGTCAATCCGAGGCTATACGACTTATGGGGAGCGGAGGTTCCATAACGGATGCATTTGAATATCTGGTTAAAAGTGCGGCTATCAACCTTCATCAGGAGAGCGCGGCAAGCGCAGAGCTGCATGTTGTGAAGAGTACACTATGGAATCGCTGCGGGAACATGGCGCTCTCTGACTTGTACCTCAAAGTCGCAGGTGAGCTTAAAACTTCTGCACTGCTCCACACGCTGAGGGCCTTATCGCGGGATGCCCGACAGCGGTTTTCCAAAGGAGATGTAGATGGGGCTATTAGGCTGATTGATGAGCTCAAGCAAGTGGCAGGGAATTCGCCGGCCCACCAGCATGTTTGGTTGCCGCCTACACTGCTGGTCAGCGCCAAGAAATCGCTGAATGAAAACAAACTTAGCGAGACGCGAGTGATATTAGCGCAACTGCAGTCATTCTCACATCTTGATATCGAAATGGCGCATGAGCTGGAATGTTTGGAGATACAGCTTGAAATGGCAACCGGAAGCCTAGCTAGAGCGCTTTCGATGGCAGAGAATGGCGTCACCAAGAGCATGGAGCAACAGAGAGATGTCCTTTATAGGCTGCGGTACTTACTTCTATACGTACGTATCTTGTTGAAGAGCGAGCTTCCGACAAGAGCGTTATCCGCAGCGGTGAAAAGTTACCGATTGGCAGAGCAATGTGGGATAGTTCCGTTAGCACTCGAGTCCCTGATTCTTCTCGCCCAAATCATGTGTACCCGAGAAGAGTATAGCATTGCGGCAGATATTATTGACAAGGCAATGCCGCGCGTGTTTGAAACTAATCGCGTTAGACTGATAGCTGAGGCATTCGAGACGTTGTCAAGAGCGATGGGCGACAATCCAAGATTGACCAAGAACCAAGATCGACTGAAATCCGCTTACGAATATAACTCCACTGCTGCTCAGCATTACGAACAAGAGCGAAACCTACGCAAGTTGAGTGAAGTGTGTGCTCGGCAGCGCGAGTTGGCAGATATGCTGCAGGACCGCACGCGTCAACTACGCGTCGACGAAGTGTCTCAAAGGCTTGCCGAGCAGCTCAAGCTCAATGCAGCGGTTGGAGTTATTTAATGATGAACACGAAACTAAATTATTCGAGAAAAATAATGCAAGCAAATAAATTAGATTTTATGTACAGCCAATATGATTAGTCCAAAGGACGAAACCGCAAAAAATTAGGAATCTCTAAAATAATAATAATTGATAAATAAGCTCGTTACCCTCTAACGTTTTTTTGGAGGGTAGCAGGCATGTATATATACAAAAGCGCGGCAGGTGGAACAATAACCCCGAACTTTTCAAGTCCTAAATAGCCTTAGGACAATCATGATGCTAGACGGATAATGAGTTCCCATGTTCCAAACATGATAATGCTGTTGGGCACGGTTCTGAGCAGATGCGGCGTCAACCCTCCATACATACTCAAAAACCCTTCCTCTCTAATCACAACCTTAAAACAGTTGATTAGACCTGTATACTTTGGCTTGCCATTTTCCATAGGTGCTTGACGTAGTCGCGTTCGCACAACCTCATGAGGATATGTGATGAGCGAAGCCACCAGCTTTGCGGCGCCCGCCGCGCCGGATGTGGCGCCCCACTTGAGAACCGAGTCAACATTGGTAGGAATCACGCCGGCATCCACACGCCGCTGTTCGCGATTTGCGATAAATGCCTTCATGCGCTCGTATAATACCCACTGTAATGACGATTCCACGACGCCCAAATATGATGCCGTCAAGCCTCGGTACATGCCCTGGATGCCTTCATTCTTCAAAACTTTCTTGATACAATCCCAGGAATTTTTGTACAGCCTTTCCCCAGATGCTTTCGTTGCTTTATCTAGTTGAAGTCTGGTTTTCACAAGCCAAATGGGATTTGTTGCAGTTGAAGTTACAATTCCAGCATTGGCTGCTGCCATCAAATGAACCCAGGTCGCCTCCTTCCCGTCATTGAAGTGCGTAGAGATGAACTGTTTGCCGAACGTATACGTTGAAAAGTTGATAGACCTTGCCGGTATAACTCCGATAAGGTTGGGACCTAGACCCTTGAATAATGACCGTGGTCCCTCCAAAGTATATACATTTTTCAAAATCGTCACAGTTTCGTAAAAATGCCGATAAGCTGAGCGAAGTGGGCCCTGTCGCTGTACAGGAGATCGTTCTCGGATACCGTAGAAATCACTTTGCAGTCTTGTTTTCACCACATCTAGTGGGCAGGTGAACAGAGCGCCGGCCATGCCTCCCATACCTCCTGCTACAAAGTGAAGCCAAGGCGCCACTTTAGCCTCTTCGGCCTTGTAGTGCTGACCGCGTGGTATTGTTGGCACCACAGGCTGAGAAACTGCATTCTCATCACTCGCCATATCCTCGACTACCGGTGGAGATTCCATTTGGAATCCACTGTTGGAGATGGCCATGTGTACGCTAGATATGGGTGGTGTATGATCCAAAATTTTTTGGGAGGCAACTTTTAATTCACTGGTAATTTTACACGCTTGAAAAAATAGACCTGTATCGCATCAGAGAAAGTTTCAAATGACAAAACTCAATGTTACTTAATGGAATTTTTTTGGACATTAAATCAGAATATTTTTAGTTGCTCTCACGGTCATACAACAGCTAAGATCTTGCAATATACACAACAAAGATACAAAAATATCAAACGCGCGAATGCGTTTAAATGTAAGTCTCGTAAGGAATTGGGGTGATGGTCTGTGGTCGGTTGGCGGCAAGGGAAACAACTCGGGATTCTCGTGGCAAAGCTGGCTGTCGCTTCAACTGGACGGTCTCGCCCTTAGCCTTAGCCTCCTTTCGCTTGAGAGCGTTGCTCTTGACTCGGTTGACGAACTCCTGTCGGCACTTGGAGTGTCGGACGTGCTCGATTCGAATGTGCAGTCTCTTCTCAAGGTATCGGTTGCCAACTGGCTTGTAGATGATAACACCAACGGAGGTCTTGGTAACGTCGAAAACAATACCACTCTTGCCGACGTACCACTTGAATGGCAAGGACTTAGCGGCAGAGTTTGGAACAATGTCGATAAGGTCACCGACCTTGTAAACCTGCAAGTAGGTCGAAAGGTGGATGGTACCATGCTTTCGGAAGTCCCGAGAGAACATGTATCGCGTTCGCGATCTCAAACCGTGCGATTTACCCATTGTTGATGCTGTCGACGGATGTTAAACCTGACTGTTCGTTCAAGAAGCAAGAGAGAGGTGGATTGAAATTGTGAGTGGGTTTGTGAGTGGGTTGCGCGCGCGCCGCTTGTGTGTGCTGTGTGTGTGTGCGCGCTTGTGTATAGGTACACGGCTGGAGCTTTAAAGGTTGGGGTTCGCTTAGCGCGTGAACATTTGGGACCAATGTGTGACTGCTAGGGCACACAGACTTGGCCCCGCATGTAAAGTCGATTAGCTGAGTAAAGATAAGTTGGTGGTCTTCTCTAGTTGACTGGTTTCTAGTAATAATATTAATGATATTAATAAGAATAAATAATCCAATTGGAAGCTGGTTTCTGGATGCCAACTATGGTCCAGGGCGAATTGAAGCGTCACCCATATCTGACAGCAGAGCCTCTTCCAGCGCCGATTTGGTGATACTAGCTTCAGACAATTCGGTAAATGATGAAGAAGCTGTGCTCATAGGGTGACGCTCAGTACTATGTGGTTCTTGCATGCCATTGTCCTCGTCGTTGTCGTTATCATTCCGTTGGTATTCGAGCGGTAAGAAATCAGGATCAAACTCGATTTCCTCCATGGGTTGTGCAAGTAGCCTTGATTTGGATAATAACTGTCGACTCGATTCTCCATAATTAGATCCGAAAAATGATGATGTAGATGCAGGGGATGATTTTGACGAGGACTGAAGTGAGCCGTCAGAGTTTTTGGTCGAGAGCTGGTTCCCTGCGCCACTACCCATACGTTGCCGTTCAGTGATTCTCGAGCTGTAATTGCGTCGTCCTCGCGACGCTTTTCTGTCTTCTACAAGTTCGTTGCTGCTCGAGTCGAATTCATACCCTGGTGATCCGTTTGGCGAGGCGCGAGTACTGCGTCTATCCATATATGTGGGTGCAGCAGGTGACGCTGACTGGCGCTTACGGTCTTTAGAGAAATTAACCTTCTGCATTTGTGCTCTAACTTGTTCAAGTTCCTTTTCGTAAAGCCATGCTGCCTGTTGCAATATGAATGGCACCGAGACATTGAACATCTGTGCCCTATCAGGATTAGCAATGTAACTTCAATCCAATGTTCTTACAGTTCTTCCCCTGTCAAAAGTTAGCATGTGGTGTATGGTATGTATCTAGTACTCACATCTAATGTCAGATTTGTTGGCGTACATTGAAAGATGCTCCCATAGCTTCTTCTCTTTCACTAAATTCCATTCTGCCTTTGCCAAAGTTAGAGTACCGATCCCGCCGCAGACTCAATGCATACAATAGGAGGATCCTCAAACCCGTTCCTATCGAACGGAAACCTCAGATATACCGTGAAGCGTTTATCCTCCTGGGACAAGTGTGCCATTTTCCTTCTTTTCTCCGCAGGTTCGTT
Organism: Blastobotrys petasosporus; assembly: GCA_030580095.1. Taxonomy (NCBI): domain Eukaryota; kingdom Fungi; phylum Ascomycota; class Dipodascomycetes; order Dipodascales; family Trichomonascaceae; genus Blastobotrys; species Blastobotrys petasosporus. The sequence goes on from JAKTSG010000007.1 coordinate 42,612, forward strand.
GTTGATGTCGCAGCGTTAGCGCTAAGTTGATGAGCGGCTGATTGTGGCGAGCGTTTTGATGCATTGTCACAACACGAACGCGACACGAGATGGATGAATGGATGCGCGAATATAGCTGAGAAGCAGCCAAACGTAACAGATGATTGCGTTCTACGCGTCCAGTTGAATAATATCGACTCATACCAATGTGCTCCTACTTATCTCGACTGTAGAAAGGCCCAGATCAAGGGAATCACAGAGAGACTACACAGCGCGCCCGTATTACGCATATACGGCAGAACTGATGAGGGCAAGACTGCTTTGGTTCATGTGCACGGCATATTTCCGTACGTCTACATAAAGTATGATGGAAGCTTAGAAGATGGTAAGTGTGGATGTTCTAAACAAACAAGTTTTGTTCGTTTACTAATATTCTGATCTGTTTAGCTGATGCATACATCGAACGGCTTTATACTTCCATAAACTGGGCATTCTGTTCCTCCATGGGCAAAGATCCAAATGACTTGAAAAACAAGTTTGTGGCTGGTATTGTTCTATGTAAGGGTGTTCCCTTTTTCGGGTACCACGTCGGGTGGACTCTGTTTCTCAAAATCTATTTGCTAAACCCCGGACATTTGACGAAATTTGCTGATATGTTACGCAGCTCGACTATTTTGGGTACAATGTTGCAACCACATGAAGCCCATATCCCTTATGTGATGCAGTTTTTTGGCGACTTCAATCTCTATGGGTGCGGGTTTATGGATCTCTCTGATGCGCACTATCGGCAGCATGAGTCGGTAAACGGCACACTAGCCCGAGTTTCGCATTGCGAAATAGAAGTTGATATAACTGCTGAAATGATCATGAACCGGGCCGGTCTCAACCAGAATATGCTTCATGCTTCTTTTGGTGATAGGCGACCAAGTAGTAATCAGGTAACCAGTCTGAAAGAATTGTGGAAAGAAGACTCATTACGACGGACAAGGCTAGGTGCACGATCTTTTGAGCCACCAAGACCAACGCAGCGTGAACAAGAAGGGACTTGGTACCGTGAACGTGAGTTTTCAGAGCACTTGGACGCAACTATCGCCGAGGACTCTCGCAATCCGTTTTCTGTCACATTCGAGCAGTATGACTCGATACCCACGGCATTTGAAACGGTTGAGTTAGTCTCTGCCTGGTGTCAAGCCGATCAAGTACGAGAAGCGCTATATGAGGGCTCTGAGTCGAGCGACCCCAATGAAATGGTAATAAGTGAGGACGACGGAGTGGACCTTGAAGACTACATGCCTGCGCCACAACAAAGAGAACAACCAAGTGGTGATGAAACACTGGAGATAGACAATCCACTTTCGCTGAAACGACAGAATTCCAACTCATTTTATGCGGCAAACTCTGCAAAGCGGCATAATTCTACGGCACGATCATTTTTGAATGTATCCGGGTCTTCGCGGGCAATTGACTTATCTAACCAGTCAAAATATTCAAAAGGATCTGATGAGTATACACTCAGCAGTCTTGCCAGACGATTTGAAGTACATGGAAAGATAATCGGATTCCAAAGTATGCCCCCGTCCAGGAAAGTTGTCAAAGGCACGATAGAAAAATTTGGCCCGCAAGTCCTTGATGAAGATCCTTTCTATGGTAATGACGAGGATGTTCCATCTGTTCCTTTAATATATGCGGGTACTGAGCGCCGATTGGCGGGCAGTTCTGTCAACTATTTGAAGGATTTTTGGATCCCACCCCCGCCTCGCGAGCCGCATTCTAATGCGGCGGCTAAAAATTACAAGATATACGAATACCTCCCTCGCATTCCACCCAGGTCGAAAGTTCTTGATACAATGTCTGTCTCGATGGCTACTTCATGGACAGATAGAGCGCATGCAAGAGAGGAAGCGACAAGATTGAAGTCTGTTGGAACTAAGCAAGCCCGTCCACAATACATGCGGGTGCTACTTGTGGAAGTTCTTGCAATTTCAAGTTTGGATAGACTGCCAGATCCCGACAGAGACCAGGTGAAATGTGTTTTTTGGCGTGTGTTGAACAATGAAACTTTTGTAGATGACCAGACGATATCTCCTTGTGGTATAATCGCAGTTGGAGATGAGGAGTTTTTGCGGCGCATGGATTACATCTCTCCATGGCCCATAGTAAAAAAAGTCAATGAGCGGGAAATGTTTATCACTTTGACGAACCTGATGAGATATTACGATCCTGATATATTATCGGGCTACGAGATGCAGAATGGGTCTTGGGGCTACCTTATCGACCGGGCCAAACGTTATGACATTGATCTTCTAGGGAGACTATCACGATTAATAGTTCCTGAGTCAAGTGGACGGCAAGGTGACCAATGGGGGTTGAGGCATACGACCGATATCAATATCGCGGGGCGACACATGCTGAACATTTGGCGCGTCGTGCGGAGCGAAATGAGTCTGACGCAGTACACGCTCGAAAATGTAGTCTACCACAGCTTCAAGGATCGGATTCCGCATTATGACCACACTGTCTTGACAAGATGGTTCAAAGAAGGTGCTGCGCATTTGAGTACGTTGATAGAGTACTTTACGTCACGCGTGAATTATGAGCTCCGTATCATCGAGAAACAAGAGCTTGTGGGTAAGTACAGCGAACAGGCGCGGGTAATTGGTATCGACTACAAGTCTGTGTTATATCGTGGCTCGCAGTATCAGGTTGAGTCCTTCTTATCGCGATTGGTGAGAAACGAAAACTTTATCATGGTATCACCTAGCAAAAAACAAGTAGGCGAGCAAAATGCGCTAGAGGTTATTCCACTTGTGATGGAACCTGAGTCGAAATTTTATACCTCGCCGGTGCTGGTATTAGATTTCCAATCGCTGTACCCTTCAATCGTCGTTGCATACAATTACTGTTATTCGACCTTGCTAGGAAGAGTGGTATCATGGAGGGGCCGGAACAAAATCGGTTTCACAGAGCTCGATTTGCCTCCTGGATTACTGGGCCACTTGAAAAATGAGGTGCGGATTGCGCCCAATGGAATGGTGTATGCGAAAGAATCAAGCAGGAAGAGTTTGTTGGCTACAATGTTGACAGAGTTGCTGGAGACGCGGGTAATGCTAAAGCAGGGTATGAAAGACTTTCACCAGGACGATCCGGCGTTCCAGAAATCGATGAACAATAGGCAGCTGGCACTGAAACTCATTGCCAATGTCACGTACGGCTATACATCTGCATCATATTCTGGACGAATGCCATGCTCGGAGATTGCTGATTCGATTGTCCTATCGGGTCGCGAAACTCTTGAAAGAGCCATTGCGACAATTCAGACAAACCCAAAATGGGGTGCCGATGTGGTTTACGGTGATACTGACAGCATTTTTGTCCACCTGGCAGGTCGCACCCGTGAAGAAGCGTTTCGCATTGGCGAGGACATTGCAGCCACAATCACGAAACAGAACCCTAACCCCGTGAAACTGAAGTTTGAAAAGGTTTACCATCCTTGCATCTTGCAAACAAAAAAGCGATATGTGGGGTACAAGTACGAATCGCCCGACCAAAAGGAGCCTATATTCGATGCCAAAGGCACAGAAACGGTGCGCAGGGATGGTACGCCGATTGAACAGAAAATCGAGGAAGACGCCCTTCGTCTCATATTCGAAACCAAGGATCTCTCAAAAGTCAAATCATACCTTGTCAACGAATGGAGCAAGATCATCTCTGGCGACGACGTTACCATCAAAGACTTTTGCTTCGCCAAAGAGGTCAAGTTGGGCACTTATAGCGCAAGCGGCAACTCTCTACCACCCGGTGCTAAGATCAGTGCGCAGAAAATGGCACAGGACAAGCGTGCCGAGCCACAGTACCGTGAACGAGTGCCGTACGTGGTGGTAGCCGGGCCGCCAAATTCGCGTCTCATTGACCGGTGTGTGCCACCCGAACAGCTGGTGCAGAACCCGTCGCTGCACCTGGACTCCAGGTACTATATCACGAAAAACCTGATTCCGCCACTGGAGCGATTTTTCAACATGATGGGTGCCAACGTGCGTGCGTGGTACGACGAGATGCCCAAACCCGCCATGACCAAAACGACGGGCTCGGGACTGTCCACGCTAGTGCGCAGCACCAGCTGCGTCATGTGCGGAGAGAGGGCCAGTGCCGAAAGCGATGGCATCTGCGGAGAGTGTAGGAAGAACCCTGGTGCTCTGTATACGTTGATCATGAGGCGCCGCAAACTGGAACAAACGATGCGGGATCAGGAGATTGTGTGCAGAGCATGCTCGCATCTCGCCCCAGACGATAAAGTGGAATGCACGTCGGGCGATTGCCAGTTGTACTATTCCAGGGTGCGTTCTGGAGCGTTGCTGGACCAGTTGCTGACATTAGAGTGGTAATAGAATTGGATGAGTCTATGGCAAATAAATAATTGAGTGTTCGGCTGAGAGCAATAAGATCGCAGATAAATAAATAGTTTCAAAGGTTCATTAGTGGAATGATTGATGGCCGTCCGTGTGCACATTGAAAGGGGATCCTGCATGCGGCAAGATCGCCGATGAGTTTGGTGCATTGGTCGTGAGTGAGTGAGTCGCCAAACATAATGGCACCGCGACACGCAGCACTGTTGGCGATATCGAGCAATTTCGGCGGGCAATTGCGCACTGCTACGTGCCAGTGCGGCGACAGGACACGAGCCGATATGTGCTTCGATTCAATGAGATGGACAAACTCTGTTACCAAAGCTTGTGCATACTCTGTGTCTTGACTGCATTTGCTAAGTGCAATTTGCGGCACATGGGTCAAGAGCCGCCGGTTTTCATCGAATAGCAACCCCCACTGTCTGAAAGAACGCACGCATTCTTCAGAAAACGGCATTACAGAGATGGGGATCTGCAAAAGCCGCGGAGACGGCTCATAGCACAGATTCTCCAATATTCGTTCTACTCGGATACGTTCGTCGGCAGCATGCTGGTCCATCAGTGCCAAGATTGTCCCGTCGTTGATTGTGGGTAGTCGTATCATGATGAATGCATCACGTATCTGATTAATGACGCGACACCTAGGATCGCTTAATGCATCCCGGTGCACTTTTTTGTCAATCTGTATGTTACTTTTGTACCCCGGAGTGAAGAATTTGGAAACGTCAAAGCCATTGGTTGGTCGCGCTTCAACCTGCTTACAGCATATGTCGGCACGGTGGGGCTTTTTGGTCACTTTAAAGTCCAGTCTGCTTTGCACTTCCCGTGAGCTTTCATTGCTTGAGCGCACTTTCGTAACAGCCCCCAGTTGGTCTTCACAACTCTTCCTCTTTCTAGAAACATTATCAGTTTTTGAATTACTCGCCATATCCTCGAATGCCTTCAAAGTGATCCTTGTAGCGTCTTGTAAAACCCCAGCGGCGTTTGACAATGTCTTTTGGGGATTTTCTAACAGTAGGCTCCCATTTAATCGGCACTTTACAATAACCAAAAAGCTTGTTGACTGTGTAGCAGTTGGATTTGCTGGGCCATGTAGCTTTAGAGCCCGTAAGTATGATCTCGCATTCGTGTAGAATTTTGGATCGTCTACCAATCGATCGTTCACGATAAGGAGCTGGATAGAATTCTTAGACGAAGATCTCGAAACAATTCCCTTGAGTTCGATGCTTCCAGAATTCTCGCTAAAATGGCTCCAACTAGTGCTCGCATCAACTGCTAGGCCCATGTCGTGTAGAATAGTAGCTGCTCTGTCCATCAAGTCGTCACCTTCCTTCCTAATGCTTGTAGAGAAGCATTTTGTACCTTTGTCGTATAAAGTGAGCTTTGCTTTGCTAGTAACAAGAGTAGGAGCTAGAGTACGTTTGACTTTGCTTATATCCACCTTTGAAAACCTCCTTCTGACAGGCATGTTTGCATATAAATTAGCGACAGATACAATAGTGCCTGAGCTTGACGGGTCATTGTGTGGCTCAAAAGACGCCACACGGCGGCCATTGTATACTCTTAACACACTAGCTCTTCCAAAATCCTTATGCTTTGTCGTGATTGTGAGAAGTGACATGTTTGCTATACTTGCTAGTGCCTCTCCGCGAAACCCATAAGTCTTGATCTCACCCAACTCGTCTAGACTCGATATCTTCGAGGTATCTACAGCAGTTAGCATATTAAAATAGTATCATTCTTCACATACTATGCAATGAACCGACACGCTCTAAGCTAGCCGGGTCGATCCCAACGCCATTATCCTTCACCGTGAAAGCCAGCTTCGTGAGGTCAACATCAACGTCAACAATGCTGGCGCCTGCATCAAGGCTATTCTGAACGACTTCTGATACGCAATCTTCGAACGAAAGTATGTTCACCTGCGAACGGAGAAGCTCTGCTGTATGTGTATCAAGACTCTTTATGCTCATACATGTGACAATGGAGATGTTGTTGGCGAATGTTTGTTATCAGGCCCGATAAGCGCCCGCATAATGAGATCGGACGCACGGCTGACATGTCGAAAAGTCCCAAAACGCAGTCACATCCTAATTTGGTTTTGCCAGTGCCCTAGCGTGCCCAAATGTTCACGCGAAAATAGAGTGCGCCGTGACAACGCTGCAGCGACCCTCCCAAAAGTATCAAACAATTTCGTTTCCTCTCTTTTCGGTGTGCACTAACGACAGTCAACGATGCCATGTATGTATCGACACCTCAATCCTTAACTTTAGATTCAATCCGACTGAGTGGGATATGATATCGATACATTTTCGACCGTCTTTGAAAACTCATGTCGTTTTGAAAGATCTATTGTGGATTTTTCATTCGATTCAAGAATAAGTTATACTAACTCATTAAATCAGCTGCTCCACGAAACCACTCCAAGACCTACTCGGTCCCAAAGCGAGTCTACGATACTCCACGATTGGATGCTGAATTGAAGCTTGCCGGTGAATACGGTCTCAAGAACAAGCGAGAGATCTACCGAATTGCCTTCCAGCTTTCCAAGATTCGACGAGCCGCCCGAGACTTGTTGACTCGAGATGAGAAGGATCCAAAGCGACTTTTCGAAGGTAACGCCTTGATTCGACGATTGGTTCGTGTCGGTGTTTTGGACGAGGACAAGATGAAGCTCGATTACGTCCTTGCCCTTCGAATCGAGGACTTCTTGGAGCGACGACTCCAGACCCAGGTCTTCAAGCTTGGCCTTGCTAAGTCTATCCACCACGCCCGAGTTCTTATCTCCCAGCGACACATTCGAGTTGGTAAGCAGATTGTCAACGTTCCATCCTTCATTGTGCGATTGGAGTCCCAGAAGCACATTGACTTTGCCTTGACTTCTCCTTACGGTGGTGGCCGACCAGGTCGAGTAAAGAGAAAGCGATCTCAGAAGTCCGAGGAGGGCGCTGAGGAGGAGGACGAGGAGTAAATGCATTCTCATCAATATCTACCTCGCACTCTTGATGACCTTTTCTCTGCTCTATAATTTTTTATCTCCCAAAAAGTTTTATTAATCTTATATGGTGATGTCTTGTAACATATGGATTTGACGTTTTATCAAAAAAAATACCTGTAAAATTATTGCGATGCATGCAAAATGATTAAAATAAATTAACAAGCGTGAGCTATAGTCTAGCAACATCTATACTATTGATGCGCTTAATACCGTTCTGCTCTTTGCTGCAGCGGGAACACTGGCAACTGAAATACCACTGTTTGCTAAGCTGCTGCTGTCGTTCTTCGAACGATAGGTGGTTCACCATGCCATAGGATATACATAGCTGTTCATTCGTCGCGATATCCCTCGTTGTGGTGAACACCATTGCCCTTCCTATTCGATCCTTACGGATATTGGGGTCACATGAATGATTGAAAAAAGAGGCCTCTGAAAACAGTGATGACCCCAAGCACTCACTCTCTAGAAACAGTGGAAGTTGCCATATACCAAACGCATTTCCAGCTTCCTTACCCACCACGTCTCTAACAAAGTTTGGCGTTAAAAGTTTAGTCAGATGGCTGGGTAAACATGACCGTAGAAAATGATATACTTCGATATGTGCCTGTAGCAAAAATGGAAAAGCCTGGAGCTGCTGTGACTCGTTGGACTGTAGCAGGTCGAACTCTTGGCATTCATAGTTTGAGTGAGCTTTGGTCATTTGATCCTCTGAAAATAATGTTCGATATTGCTTAACAAGTGCAACAGCTACGAGTCTGGCTGTGTCGTATTGATCAGATTCGAGTGGAACAGACTTGATGGTCTTACCATTCGAAATCAATGCTTTTGACCAAAGTTCCTCAGCCAGGATCGCAATTTCGCTGTCTATACTGGGGACATCTTCATCTTCCTGGGTTTTGAATTTGACAGCTTTTTCGATCAAATCCAGTGTTTCGCTTAAGAGTTTGTCCGAGTCTTCCAGCTTCGACCAGGCTGCTCTACAATTTTCCGAGCAGAAATACAAGCCTGCATAAGCTCGCTGGCGATCCTTCTTTGAAGACGTTGAAGGATGTTCTAGTTTCGTCTTAAAAGATTTGCCGTTTTCGTATGTAAAGCAGTTCGCACATACTTCCTTCTTGAACTGCCGATATACCGCTGATGTGAAAGGTGAGTCTACTGTCAAAATCACTGTGCCTTTAGTAATAGTTGCAGTACTAAAGTATCCGCGACCGGCATCTACTGCAGTCCGCCGCTCGAACAATCCACTAGTCGCATTTTCCACTGTCATGTTGAAGACACAAGAAGTTACGATATTCCGTACGATCGAAAATACGCGATCTTGAATAAGCGATTTCAAAAAAAATTACCTGGTCAAAATGTCTCTTGTCTGTATTAGGCAATGCCTCGGCAAAAACGTGCAAAGCCGCATACTTTATGTCAGCATTAGCTGTGATACTGACTAATTGGTGCGGCTGGCAATTGCCTGATCGGTGGGAAACACCGGCCCTTGTCTAGAACTGCTGGTTTTTGAAGGAACAAGTCCCCAATACCTGTCATTCGGTGTTGTAATTAATGAATGGGTCGGTCTAAGCGGACTAGAACGAAGCATGCTCATTAGAGCGTTCCGGTTGGAGTCTCAGACATACGCAAAGTGGTTGAGCACGGGCATGCATGTACCTGGCACGTTTCCAGCGACGGTCAAATCAAATCGCGACTATTTGCAACATCATCATATCCTTATTCCACTGCTTGAAAAAGCTGCCGGGTGATGCCGTCGGTGTTTGTCCTAAGTAGAATGGGTCTAAGCTCAAAACGCAACTAGTTTTCGTCGTTAAAACATTCCCTCGTGGCTGGTTCTTAGGGGTAACTCAGGAGACAAACGTGGTGGGATTTGCACTGTTGAGACAGGGCTTGATTTACGCGACGAGGCAGTGATACTCTAGTAGAAGGTTGAATGCCTTTTCGAACTGCGGGCCGTACCCCGCATGCTCAGAATCAGGCACAGATCTATTACGTTACTGTAACCGAGAAAGACAGAAATTTGTTATAGTCTCTAGCGACCTTGGGGTAGTCGAAGAGCCCGATGCTCGTATATCGAAGTACTTTATCCCTAGAGCATATTGCAGTCCAGTTAACTTGAACCAATGAACTGTATTTCAGTGAACTACTCAAGATCGCCGTAGGGCCAGACTCTCGATTATCAAATTCGATATGTAAGCCCACGACCGTTGAACACTGGTTAACAGGACCGAGCACGGCACACGACTTGTATCCGGAAACCTTTTCCTGCGGGGCCGATGTTCGATCAGATATTTTTTTCCAACGCACATTCTTAGAGGTTATCAAGATCATAAATGAAAAACGTGCCTTCATTGAACTGATCTTCGCCCAGTCTCAGTGCGTCCTCAACCCTCGTGGGCTTCACATACATACGAGCGAGCGGCGCCACAATATGTCCGCCGCGCATAAACGTCTCCACGTAAGAATCTTTTCGCGCTCCCCCAAAATCTCCGTCCGACACGACAGCAGAAGATTCGCAAATATATATACGATACCCTCCTTTCCTTTAAGCAGAATTTTTTTTTGATTTTCTGTTCTAGTATAAAGAGGGCAGTTTCTATTCTGAATTTCGACTTTATTTTCAGACAGCACTATCAAGTATGAAGCTGCAGAACATTGTATTGGCTGTCGCTGTGAGCACAGCCCTAGCAAAGCAAGGGGTGGACGTTAGCAAAGGAACAGATGTTATTCCTCCAGATTCGGCTGAAGCAGAGGCTTTGATGCATTCGGATAAAGCGGTCAAGACCTCACCAAAAGATAATACATATGCGGAAGCGCTCGAAGGAGGCGATAAGTTCAGCAAGTCGGAACCTAAACTTGATCACCAGAAGCTCGATATTCCTGACATTGATCAGAAGGAAAAAGATGGCAAAGATGATGCCGTTGCCAAGTCCGACGATCATGCGGTCGTACTCAACGACTATGATCCTAACAATATTGGAGCCTCGACGGAAAAGGAGGTTCGACCAGATGCTACAAATCCTGGGAAGGCCGGCGAGACTAGTTCAGTTGGTGAGTCGGGGTCATCAGAAAAACCACTACCAGATACTTCTTCAACCTCTACAGACAAGTCTGGCAATCCAAAGTCTGGTGGGTTCCACTCTTTCACAATGGCCTTCAGCATGATCTTGTTCTCTGAAGTTGGTGACAAGACCTTCTTGATTGCTGCGTTAATGGCTATGAAACATCCAAGATTAACTGTTTTCACGTCGGCTCTTGCATCATTGATTGTGATGTCCATCCTGTCTGCATTCTTGGGCTATGCCTTGCCAGCATTTTTGCCCAAAAAAATGACCAGCTTGCTTGCTGCGGTGCTGTTCATTATCTTTGGCATTAAGCTTATGAGAGAGGGTCTGGAGATGGAGCCAGGTACCGGTGTTGAAGAAGAACTCGAGGAAGTTGAACATGAAATTGCGGAGAAAGAGATGGCCGTGCGAGACGACGACCTGGAGCGAGGTTTGAGTGAAAAGAATGCATCCTTGAAGCGAGCCAGCTCGTCGCCTCGACTTTCAGGCGATGGACTTGACAATTCCGGAGACGGTTTACTTTACCATGGTCGAAGGACAGGTGCGTCTACATCCACATGGCAGCAATTCACCGAGGGGGTTGGCAATCTTGCTGGACTCGTACTCTCGCCCATCTGGGTTCAAGTATTCGTCATGACATTCCTAGGCGAGTGGGGTGACCGATCTCAAGTCGCCACTATCGCTATGGCCGCTGGCTCGGACTATTGGTTTGTTATCCTTGGTTCCATTGCTGGCCACTCTATCTGCACCGGTGCTGCCGTTATTGGTGGTAGATTACTAGCAACCAAGATTTCTATGCGCCATGTCACTATTGCTGGTGCCGTCGCTTTCTTGGTATTTGCTGTTATTTATTTCATCGAGGGTGTGTCACTCGAATGGTAAACAATGGATATTGAAATTTCTCAGGGACTTTAGCAAAGATGACGATTATATATATTAACAATATTCTGTATTGAAAAAGCATAGATTATAACTAATTTTTTGATTTCATGGAGCAAGCAAGAACATTCTCTCAATAAAACAAAGCCATGTATTAGGAATGTATCGATCGGATGGAAAAAAAAACGATCTTCTATTATCTGTAGTTCGATATACTGGCCAAACTAGAACGGTGCAAAAAAAAAACATTGCGAACTCTGTGGATCGAACACAGGACCTCCAGATTGCAGACTAAAGTTCGACTTCAGTCTGGCGCTCTCCCAACTGAGCTAAGTCCGCAAGTTCGAAATTTCACGATTTTAGAAACAACTAGTTTCAAATTTTCAGCCGCATAAGCCGCGTGCGGCTTACTGTCTCAACCCGAGCTAGCAAGTTGTTTTAGGCATTTATAGTAATTAAATGGGATATTGCTATTTAATTAGGCCATTTAGTTTGGCTGTGGTGTCAGTAAGTTATGTTTTGGTACATATATCTTCCCCAGCATTACGCTCCAGTCCGTTGATGCCATGGATTATCGCTTATTTTTACTTTATAGTACCTCCAAGTTGGCATATTTGAAGAAAGTAAAGATATATACTCATTTAGTGCCTATCTTTTTGAGTGGTGGTCTTGTTGTCACTATCTGAACCTCATTGAACCGCATGGCATGATATGAGGCTATAAATGAGGCACAATATTTTTGATGGCGACATGCTCTGTAACTGATTTGAAACTGTTGCCACAAACTGGCCCCCGTTGACCGGTGCTGTGAATAGTGCTTCTGTGAACTACAGTGTATCATAGACTCATACGTGGGCATATGCCTCATGCCTGGGGCTATCCCTGCCCTCACTAAAATATTGTACATTTCTTGTCACGGCGTGTATTGTTTAAAACTTGAGCGTCTTCTCAAAATCGATACTTCTCTTTGAATGCAGCAAACTACCAAGCTATTACCAGCGACTAAAGGATGACGACCTTCAAGAATCTCACCTTCTGGGGCTTGTTCCCTCCACCGTCGGGGCATGCCTTACAGATATGGGCCCCCAGAATGACCACTACAAAAGGCTTACTGATTTTGGTAATTTACTCAGTATTTGGCTATGCTAACTGGGATTAGGGATTTGTTCCATTATGTGCCGCTGGATGCGTGGTCGGCGAGCTGTTGTATCGCCTCTCGTACCCTATCCGTAGAGTGAAGCATTCTGAGGGGCTCACAGGATATTCAAACATGACCATGAAATCTGCATTTTTGAGAGGACTAATGATTGGTGGCTTTACGGCCTGTGCTAGATACCAGACCTGTCAATGGTTTCCACCGAACGGTTGGGGTGATTACGCTGCTGGCGCTATCATTACAGCAGCTGTTTTTGACGCAGCATTATGGGCTGCTGAAATTCCTGCAGCCAAGTTCAAAGGACGAAGGTATGCTTTATTGCTAATGATTCTTTCATTCGATTTTTTCATGGGAAAATGGCGCCTGTATTGAAGCGGTTTCGAGCATGAATGCGGCGTGCCTGAAGGCAGGTCCAGCCGTTACCGGCTACCGAAAATATGTACCCAAGCAGCTACTAGCTAATGATACAACAATCAACGTATATATTTTTCCTAACGATATTTCCTCTGAGAAAATGGGCACTCACATAAAAAAATTGCGTCCGGCTCTTACCGAGTACGCAGACTCAAAAGCCCCGCCCCCACCTCCTCGACGCACTAGCAACACGGGAGGGTGAATCGCAGCCACTCACTATCGGGCGCTTTGATTGGTATGATTACACCTGTGGATAACGAGAAGCGTCTCAGGTAGTCCCGAAAAGAAGGCACTCTTATCAGGGGCGCGGCTGTACCCGCCGCGCAATGTTTCAGTGGAACCGTTGTCGCGTGAAAATCACGTATACCAATTACATCGAAATAATTAGTCCGGACCGTCAAAGTATACCAATATAGACCTCTAGATTCTATTAACCAGAATTGCATTATTTCGCACAAGGTTAATATGAATTGTGTGCGTGAATTTTCAGCACTGTTTTGTTTGGGCGATCTCGGTGTCGCTCGCTATCAGACAGTGCATCTGCCCTGCAGGTGCTAGTCATGCACCAAGCATTCTTATCTTTTTCGTTCATACCGGTACATACACTTCTGTTCCTGTTCATCTGCTTCACACAGAAATTGCTCAGTATTGGACGAATGCATCTGTGCATCATAGGTTTCTCGGCGGAACTGCTGCTCCGTCGATGGAATTCATATGCACAGTTATCGCGTATTTTTCTAATACTTACTCCGCAGCGTATTAGGGAACGACAGTTCGAATAATGCCCAGAGATCTGCAAATGGTGGGCTTTCATTGGGCAGATTTGGTTGGGGTATCTAATCTCGTCGGTAGATTAATTCAGCTGATCACTATTTAACGGTCAGCCGTCGCATCTGCTAGAGTATTCAATTCAGCAAGAAAATACAATACGAACACACACAATGAGTACTCCTCCATTGAGTGAAGGCGCTGGATATGGTACGCTGGTCGGCATTGGTCTGGCATTTGCGCTGGGAATGGTTGGCGTGACTGGATCGCTGAGACGATATCAGCGTGAAGTCATGACATCTGAAGAGTTTGCTACAGCCGGCCGAACGGTCAAGACTGGTTTGATTGCATCGGCAGTGGTGTCTTCATGGACCTGGGCTGCGACACTTCTTCAAAGTACCACAGAAGTGTATCAAAACGGAGTAAGCGGTGCTTACTACTACGCCGGTGGTGCAACAGTGCAAATCATTCTGTTTGCTACTTTGGGTCTACATCTCAAATACAAGTCACCAGGCGCGCACACATACTTGGAGATTGTCAAGCAGCGATACGGTACACTTGCACATGGCATCTACCTGTTCTTCGCGCTCGCTACCAACATCCTCGTCACTGCAATGCTTCTCACAGGCGGGTCATCGGTCGTCAATTACCTCACTGGTATGAACCAAGTTGCTGCATGCTTCTTGCTTCCGCTAGGTGTGGTTGTCTATACTCTTATTGGCGGCATCAAGGCAACGTTCTTGACAGACTATGCTCACACTCTTATCATTCTTGCTATCATCCTCACATTCATGTTCAAGACATACACCTCGAGCAGTTTCCTCGGATCCCCAGGTGCAGTTTACGATATTATTAAAGAGCTGGGTAAAACGGATCCCATTGCTGGCAATGCTCAAGGTTCGTTCCTCACAATGCGATCTCAGCCAGGCGGTATGTTCTTCGTGATCAATCTCGCGGGCAACTTTGGTACAGTCTTCTTGGATAACTCGTATTTTGCCAAATGCATTTCCGCTAGACCCAAGAGTGCACTACCTGGTTACTTCCTAGGTGGTCTGGCATGGTTTGCAGTACCGTTCGCATGTGCTACTACTATGGGTCTTGCCGCTCGAGCCGCAGTCGCAAAGGGTGTTATCCCGCCATTGTCTGCTGCATCAGTTAGCGCGGGATTGGCACTACCCAACGCTGCTGTAGCATTGCTTGGTACCTCTGGCGCATGGGCCACACTTATTTTGCTGTTCATGGCCGTTACATCTGCATCATCGGCTGAGCTCGTCTCAGTTTCGTCTATTGGCACATACGACATCTACAAGACATATATCAACCCTAAAGCCACTGGCAACCAGCTTATTTGGGTCACCCATTTCTGTGTTGTTGCATTCGGTCTGATCATGGCGGCATTCTCCACCGGTCTCTTTTATGCTGGTATCGGCATGGGATACCTTTACCTTCTCATGGGCGTGCTCATTTCATCTGCGGTTCTTCCAGTCACCCTAACGCTTCTCTGGAGCTGGCAAAATAAGCTCGCCGTTGTGGTCACTCCAATTCTTGGCTTAGTATGTGGTCTCATTGCTTGGCTCACTACGACTCATAGCCTGTATGGCAGCATCACTGTGGACACTTCGGGATCCACCAAGCCGATGCTTGCTGGAAATGTCGTCTCTCTTTGCTCGCCACTAGTGTTTATTCCAATTCTCACTCTTATCGGCAAGCCACAGCACTACGATTTTGAGGACCTCAAGGACTTGAAGTCTGTTCGAGCCGAAACCACACTCACACCAGCACAACAAGCTCGAAAGGATCTTCGAGACACAGAGGACCAAGAGATCTTGAAGAAATACATCAAGATCGCTCGATTCGTGTGTGTCCCAGTGTCGCTTGCATTCTTGATTCTCTGGCCAATGCCAATGTACGGTAGCGGATACATCTTCAGCAAGAAGTTCTTCACCGGTTGGGTCGTCGTCGGTTTCATTTGGATCTTCTGCTCGTTTTTCATCGTTGGTATGTACCCACTGTATGAGAGCAGAAAGTCTATTGCGTACACACTGAGAGGAATCTTCTGGGATCTTACAGGGCAATCACATAAGCTCAAGGCATGGCAATCTGAGCACCCAGAGGAGCTGCACCATGGCTACCAGGACCAGATCCTGGATGCTGAGCATGGATACAGCCTTGACCATAGCGAGAATGCTTCGGAGAAGAAAGATGCTAGCCAGCAACAAAGTATTGCATCGGCGCACTCGCTTTCTTAATTTTATTTTTGTTTTCATCATTTATTTTGAGCATTCGTCTTGAGTATTAACAGTAATTAACACTATGCCTTTATTACCCATCACGCTTTCGAATCCCCTGTTGTAAAATTTACCGATCTCTGTATATTTTTCTTGAAACAGCGCGATATTCTGGTTCTAGGGCGCGGGGGAGGAGACGTGGCCGTAGATCCTGCCAGCAAGCAGCGCCGCACTTGACGAGGCGGAGCTATGCTTGAGTTAGATCTCAAAGCTTTGGTACTACATGGTAGAAGAAAGCGTTTCAGACAATAAATATACCAATTCCAACTAAATAAATAAGCACGTAATAATAGAACAATGAGAAATAAAAATTAACAACTGAGATATACACTTACGATCAAACCCGCTGCAAAGTTACAGGCTCGCATCGCTTGTCGGCATCTGCCTGGTTGGCATAGTAAGCAATGCCATGCTTGCCAGATACTTGAGACTCGCCAAGACCAGAGCATGCAAACCAGCCCCATTGGTTGTCATAAAGTGACAATCGGCCCTCGCCATCAAATCCGAATCCCTCTTGGAAGTGGTTAGTGCCTGGCTCTCGGTAAGCGCCGAGCTCGAGAACAACGAGCTTATCCTTGGAGGTGACAAAATCTGCGCCCCAGGAAACCTTGGCAGAGTAGTCATTGAAGAACAACTGGCCATTGTTGAGGTAAAATGCGCCGTTTGGCTGGGAGCCGGATACAGCGTAGTATTCCTCATTGGCGACGTTGGCGAGAGACACAAATGTGTTGTTGATTGCTGGGTCAAAGCCTCGGAACTGAAGCTGGAACTGTTGGATTGCTGGAGCAGCAACTGCGACAGCAGCAAGAGAGGCAAGA
The DNA here is from genome assembly GCA_030580095.1 of Blastobotrys petasosporus. NCBI lineage: Eukaryota > Fungi > Ascomycota > Dipodascomycetes > Dipodascales > Trichomonascaceae > Blastobotrys > Blastobotrys petasosporus. Next base: position 59,380 of record JAKTSG010000007.1, read on the forward strand.
GTGGTGGCGTATTTCATCTCGTGTTGTGTGGACAAGAAAGATTGATTGAAGATATAGATCTAGAAAACTTGGGGGACTCGGTCCCCTTTTTATACTTGGAGCTATTGGGAATTTCATGTCGAATGTCATGTCGTTGGCTGGCCGCCGCCGCCTGCTGGCCAGGTTTAGGGCACTAGCCATCCAACAAAGAGCATCGATAATACGACGACGACGACAATTCTAATAATAACCTGCAGCTAAGCATCGTCAATTTATCCTGCCACAATTGATGTGGGTCCATCTGAATTATTTCGGTTCCAATTGGGGTCCTTAGTATGTAACTTCCTGTCTACTGCATTCATCGACCCAAACCGCGACTGTCACGGCAGAGCACATAGAAACAACGCTCAGGACCGTCAATCGCTCCTGCCATCGATTTTTTAACCAGCAATCTTCACAAACAGCATCCAAAAGCAGACATCGGTCTGTACCTTCCATCTAGGTCTAGCAGATCGCATTTCCTCGAACAGAGTAGACAGTTCACTAGATTCTCCTTTTTCTATACAGAGCACACCCGAAACTCTCTCAAAGCACTGAATTGGCAACTTTACTGCTCAAAAAAGAACGTCCAAGGATGCCGGGCATGCAATCAAACACAGGTATACTGCCCATATAATCGCAAAGGTCGCGATCGTGAAATTGTTAATCCGCCGGCTCCAAATTCTTAAGCCGCTCTTTCACCGACTTGTAAATTGCTTCGTTAGTAAGTTCTTCTAGCTTATCCAGTTTAGGTTGCAGATATCGTTTAAAATCAGCAAGCTCGTCTTGCGGCCGGAGATGCTCCAAATCGAGCGTGACGTCGTCAGCAGTCGACGCTTGGAGCTTCTGCACTGTATCATCACCAAACTTTTCTGCCGTCTCCTCTACCGTCTCTTCTTTCTTTGAATTTAAATCTTGTGCCGTAGTGGGTATAGCTTCGATTGTTTCGCGTACATCCAAATGGTCAGCTGCCGAACCCTTACTATCCTCAGAAGGCGCAATCTCTACGTCCTCTTCGACTGCCGAGGACCCCCGCTTCATACTGCGCAAACGCGCCAATCTCTTCTTTCTTTCCTCAGCCTGCTGTTCAAGCGACATTCTCGATTCGCTGCTTAAATGCGTTGAAGTTGACGCACACTTAATTTGAGACTGAAAAATGTCGATTCTGATCTTGTCGTCCCAACCATCGAAGAAAGGCACCGCAAATGGGATGGAGGTGCCGGGCCTGAGTAGTGAACAGAATGTATGATAGTTGATTTTATTCGAAATCTAGCTAACGGAAGAAAAAGAATGAGAACTTGAAGACTCGAGTAGAGCTGGAGCCAGGCAGTGAATGGCGGTTTGAATGCGACGTTGAATCAACCGAAGCGGTCACTGTAAAGGTAAGGAAACTAAAACTATAATGAACCACACTAACAGAACAAACTAGTTGCTATCTGGTACTGCTGAAATATTCGGAACGGAGCTAGCGATAGGTACTGAGCTTACGTTTAAAAATGCCAAGGCTGCTGTATTCACGTGGCATGGGTGCAAGTTTGAGTATTCTGGCAAACCTACGGAATACGTCTCGGAAGAGACTCCAATGTCTATATACGCCAACTTACATTTCGCATTAGAGAGTGAGCGGTCGAAAAACAAATCGCCCAGTATACTAGTACTTGGTGCTCGCAATTCAGGCAAAACGACGCTGTGTAGGATACTCAGTGCTTATGCTAACAAATCTGGCGAGTACTACCCCATGCTTGTCAATCTTGACTCGACTCAAGGTGTATTCTCAGTGCCTGGCGGACTGTCAGCTGCGCCAATATCTGACGTGCTCGATGTGGAGGATGGCTGGGGTGCCGCTCCGATCAATGGACCTGCAGTACTGCACCCGAAATCGCCTCTGGTGTACTTCTACGGCCTTGAGAGCCCTGCTACTAATATCAAGTACTACTCGTACGTTGTCTCGCGTTTAGCTATCGGGATAAGGGCAAGACTAGATGAGGATCCTCGGGTGCGTAAATCGGGGATGATTATTGATACACCCGCCGCAATTGTCGATGCCAAGCACGATGCTGGCTATACAGCCATCTCGTCCATAGTTGCAGATCTAAGGGTATCTGCAATTGCAGTGGTTGGTAACGAAAGGCTGTATGCTGACATGACGAAAAAGTTCAAAAACAAACTGACGGTGCTTAAAGTACCCAAATCCGGCGGATGTGTAGATCGGGACGACGCGTACATTCGGATTCAGCAGAAGCAAGCGATTCACGACTACTTTTACGGAAATACACGACAATCGCTCGCACCGTATACGATAACTGTCGACTATTCGGCAATTTCTGCGGTATATCGAGTCGCAGAGGGATCACAATTGAATGCATCGGTTTCGACTGACGAAGACGATTCAGCTGCCGAAGCTCTGCCCAGCTCTGCCAAATTCTTGGTGAAACTTGAAGCAAGTTCGATTTTGCAGAACTGCGTCATGGCAATGCTCAATGCTAGTCCGACCGATACGCCCGATGTACTAGTGCAATCAGAGGTACTTGGCTACGTGCATGTAGTAGAGGCAAACGACGATAAGCAGAAGATGAAAGTTCTCATGCCTGTCCCTGGCCACTTGCCAAGCAGACCATTTATTATCGGAGATTATAGATACGTAGAGTAGTAGTTATTTTCATGAAAAATACAGATAATTAAAAGTAAGGTATCTATTGAGAATGCTAAAAAAATATTATGTAACTACTGCTGCAGTCCTTGCTCTTGGAGCAATCGCTTGAACGAGAATGGCGAGTATGCGTATCCCTCACCGACGAAGAACTTGGACATGGACTCAACCCAATGCAGACGCAGCGAATGCAACATGGCAGAAGTGCCTTCCATAGCCACGAGAATGACACATGTGAGAGTGAACCACATACCAAACAAGAACACGGTCATGAATATACCCATAGCACCTGTGGCACCAAATGAATTGCTCAGTGTCATGTTCCAAAGCACAGAAGAAAGCTGTGCGTGGGCAAGAGACAGCGCCCACAATCGCAAGTAAGATGCAGTATGCGAAATGCAGTTGAGGCAAAACTCAATAGTGTGAATCACTTGGTGGATCATGATATCACCAAAGTTCTCCCCATGTCCATGACCACCTTCGTCATCATCGTCGTCCTCATCCGCGTGGTCTTCACCTTCAATTTGGTTTTCATCTGCGGATACATTCTCATACTGGTGCTGCTGGAGCTTTCTTCGCATGTACAGAGGCTTAGCAAGCAACAGCCACGGCACACAAATGAGTGCAACTACCACAAGAATACTTTGAACAGATCCCTGGCCGGGGTAAAGCGGATCATCAATCTTGCCCGGAGCCAAGAACATATTAATCAAAGTGTTCAACAGACTTGGTGGGGCGACACCAATACCAATCCAGTCAACACACCACTTGTATACAATGGTCAGCGATAGATAACCAAAAATACCCTGCATGAACAAGAGACCAGGGACAAAGTTGCCCCATACATCCACTTTGGAGTTGAAGAACTTGTAGTTGACAAACGAAAACATATAAGAGTAAGTCATGTGCGTGTAACCCATCAAAATAGAAAGCTTCATCTTGTACGAGTTGGTGTAGAGCAAATTGTTGTCGGTACCGTGCCAAGCAGGATCTAGACCAAAGACGTAGGTTCCAACTTGGCGACCTTCGATTAGATCGCCAACCTGCCAGCTCTCAGGCCACTCCCAGCCAGACTTGAACAGTGTCATCGAAAGAGAGAAGATATCGTTGTACAAGAGACCAGTGTACATGGAGAAGACGCCCATCAGCAGCAAAACGTATCGACCAGAATATGCCATATCAAAGATTTCGTCTCGTTTCATCTTACCCAGACGGGCTTCGTTCAGTACAAGTGTCAATGCAGCAAGGAATAGGATGAAACCGTGGCCCAAATCACCAAACATGATTGCAAACATGAATGGGAAGGTGATTACAGTCGCTAGACCTGGGTTTACCTCCCTGTACGTCGCGATGGCATATGCGTCAACAATGTTCTGGAATGCATCGGTGAGCTTATTAGTTCGGTGGAATGTTGGAGGAGTCTTGTTTGTCTGTAAAACGTTCAGAATCGACGGGATGTCCACGCCAGCATTTTGCGTGATGGTCTTGAGTGTATCCTTGACGTTCTCAATTTCATCCCGTGGCACCCAGCCCTCGGCGATTAAACTTTTTCGATTTGGATCGTACAAGAACCTGTTCAAAGCTTCGTGAATCGCCTTCTCTTTCGAGATGGTGACCGACCACTGGGAGATTCGAACTGCAACAAACTCGAGCTCTGTTCGCAAAGTGACCTGAGTATTCTGCAAGACGCTGGTAATATCCTCCAATTGTCGATTAACGGTATCGATCTGCTCCTGTCGAAGATCAGGGTCTCCATCGACCTCATACAAATCAGCATCTAATGCCTCGCAAGTTCTTCGAACTGTGCTTACCAGCTTTTGGCCATGCGTGAAAATCACAAACACAGTCTTGTGCACATTCTCCTTAGTTTTAGGGTCATAAATCGGCTCATCGATTTCAACCTGGTTGAGATACAAGTTACCTCGCAGACTTCTCCACAAAATTCTTGTCAAAGCCAACATTTTTCGTCGGTCGATTACACCGGCGACAAATTTGACATTCTTTAGAGACAAGCCACCAATAGATTGAGCAGCCTGCTGCTCGGCAGCATCATCTGCAGTAAGCAGTGGCGCATCTTCGGAAGCTCTTCGCACAAAATCCTCAGCCGCCCGTGAATTCCTGGCTTGATAGAATAATCGGCCAAAGCCAATTAAAACATGCCGCAGCTCTTTCAACTGCACTTGTCGAACAAGCAACGTCTGCTTCGAGTCGTTCAATTGCTCGACACGGTCTTCGAATGACTGCATCTTCTCTACCAGATCGTCAATTTCACTGCTCTTCACTGCCCCTTGACTGCTGTTCCAGGACTCTTCCGAGCTGGTAAAGGGACGTGCCTCCACACCTTCGCTCTCCATCTGAGCACCCAGGTATCGAATCTGTCTCTCTACATTATCCAGTCTCCTAATCTCCTTCACAAATGATCGTTGGAATGCATTGACCTTGGCGTTGAGGTCCCTGAATTGAATCGTCCCTAATTCACCTAATGCCGAAACGATCTCTCGACCGATCTCAGTGGCAATGTATAGCTGGACAAGGTCCATTTCGGCAGACCCTATAATGCGTTAGCCCATCTTATTGCCATCAAGCCTAGCGGACATACGAAAAATGGCCTCTTTCCTGCCATGCTCGGTCATTTTGATTTGGAGCACAAAGGTCGACTAGAGGTGTTCCAATAAGCGATGAGAAGTCAAAGGACGACTGGACTGGATGGTTTGAGTGGTGGGACTTTGAGGCGCGGGCGCAGGCGCAGGCGTTACTGTTGTCCCGCCCAGGCGCAACGATCTTTGGGGGCATAAGTTGGAGTTGGTATTAAGGACTATAATATTTCCATTGGGTTTAGACGGTTAATGAAAGTTTCATTTTTTATATATATAACATGGCACTATCAAATGTCCTAGACATGTAAAAAATCACCAATATAAAAACTTTTTTTAAGCCTCAGCAGTTGGGGCTGCTGCAGTCTCCTCAGCATCGACCTTCTGCTTCTTGGCTGGTGGCTCAGAGCCGTTCTCCTCCGTGATAGAAGCGTGGTATTCTCGAATAATCGAGTCAACATCGTCTATGTTAAGAGATCGGATATCACCGAGCTTCTTGATCTTAGCAGTGACCTCCTTGCACTGATCGTCAGTGAGGTGGAGATTGAGCTGGTCAACTCGCGACTTGATGGCATTCCAACCAGTTAGACGATTGGCGAAGTGAATATATCTCGTCAAACCAAAGTCGGATGGGTTGAGAATTTCGTAAGTAGATGGGTTAGCGAGAATGGCCTTGGCGTGGATACCAGCCTTGTGAGTGAAAGCACAGAAACCAGTGATTGGGTTATTGAATGGAACATTGACCTGTACTGCCTCGGCCACCAAGTTCTCGAGATCTCGAAGCTTGTGAAGCTTGTACTTGGAAAGAACGTAGTCACGGTCAGCGGCAATCATTCGAGCCATAAGACCACCCAAAGGTGTGATACCATTTCGCTCACCGATACCGAGAACAGAGACATCGATAAGGGTGGCACCAGCCTCGAGGGCGGTGTATGCATTGGCAATGGCACAGCCAGTATCATTGTGGAAATGGCACTCAATGTCACAGGACACAATCGACTTCAAGGTTCGAACAAGCTCGTAAACCTGTCGTGGGTTGGCACAGCCGACAGTATCAGCAATACCGACTCGGTTGACACCAATCTTATCAACAGTTCGATAAATATTAAGCAAGTCAACAAGGTCGGATCGGAAGGAGTCCTCAGAGGAGAATCGAATTTCGATACCATGAGACTTGACATACTCGATTACCTCAACGGCGGACTTGGCAATGTAGTTCATGTCCTTGCCATGAGAGTATTGTCGAAGGAACTGCGAAGTACCGATGACAACGTCAACACCGTCGACACCAGTGGCCACAGCGAGCTTGGCGTCATCCATGTGACATCGAATGTGAGTGAGAATCTTGGCCTTCAAACCGAGCTTGCAAATGGCCTCGCAATCTCGTCGCGACTGCTCAGAGGCAGCAGGCGAAGTCAACTCAATGTAGTCTACACCAAAGTCGTCGAGCGCCTTTGCAATCTCAATCTTCTTTTCCGTATCGAAGAAAGCATTGGCAAACTGCTCACCTTCTCTTAGAGTCGACTCAATAAGCTGGAACTTGCCGACGTTGGACAAAAAGTCCTGTGGGTTTGGACCGTAAGGGTTGGATCTTACCACGCCGATATCGCTAGGCTGTTCTGGCTGTTGTTGCTGCTGTTGTGGTTCAGACATTGTGTGTATTCAGACGAATAGTAATAAAAAATAATGATAGAAGAAGAATTCCAGGGATAGAAAACCAAGGAAAGCAAAAGGAGGAAGGTGGGATTATATATCCGTTCTGGTGAAAAAGTTTTGTTTCGGCAAAAGCTGTGTCTAGACTGGAAAAATGACTCTTGTGAGAGTGGACCTACAGGCGCAAAAATTGTCGCACCTGCAGAATTTAGTCATTTTTTCGAGACCCCCGGCAAGCCCTTGCCGATCGCGCGAGGGCGAGATGAGCAAAACTTTTTTGGGTGGGGCGGAGATTAGGTAAGCTCAATCTCCCAGTATCTGAGATACACGCAGCCCAGTGTATATTGCATCCCGGGCTGCAAAGGGGGGCGCCGCGAGCGCCACCCACTGGGAGAGGGCCCTGTCCATGCAGCGCAGCGGGACAAGAACATTTTTTTCGGTTCAGCGTCAAAAAGTATATATAGGTGCCAGCGGTCCCAGCCAGCGGGCTTAAGCGGTGCAGGCAAAAGGGCTACAGCTTACACTAGCGTTGAAATATCGTAATCGCGATCCTGAGAAAGGGACGGATGCTGGCTCGACAAACCTTCAACTAAATTATTATACGACAATTCGTGAACGACCATAGAGGGACCCCTCAATTTGCCCTCTGTTTTGGTTACAATTCGCCCTCGCTGCTCGAACTTACCCCCCGTCGTCGTCACTAGTGCTGTGAAACGCGTAGAGTGTGGTGGTCGAGGGTTGGGCGACATAATCTCAACGGCGAGAGACCAGTGTATAAACAATAGAACAAAACAATGTCAAGGTACGTTTCTGAGGCATATTGGGGCTTGTTCAATGCTAACTTTACTATAGATTAGACAGACTGGTTCTGTAAGTGTCTCTTTTCTGCTGGTGTTTTCGCGTCGCACGCGCCGCGTGTACGCGACAGACGAGCCGGTCAGTGCATTTGCGCACGGGGATCCTCCAGCTCAAATTAGAGTTTCACAGATATACTAACATTTATTTTAGACTGCTCGACACAGGCTCGTCTACGTTTGTAAGGAATACTGCTGCGGATCAACTGGCAGATGTCCAAAAAGCGCATCCGGAGGACCTGCTCAATCTGCTGAGCCGAGTGTTCCCGTATCTGCGGTCGCCGCGATGGGACACTCGAGTGGCTACGGCTAGGGCAATTGGCGGAATAGTCAAGAACGCTGCCAAGTGGGATCCAAACGAGAATGACGATGCTGATGTGAAAATGGAAGATGCCGACTCTGTGCAAGTGAAGAAGGAAGAAGAGGATGACGAGATCAAGAGTGAAGAGGAAGAAATGCTTACGTTTGCTATGCTCAATATGAAGGATGTGATGACTTACGGTAAGAAGCTACTTGGGTCAGCTGGTAAAGAATTCGATGATCCGTGGGCTGACCTAGACTCGGTGGAAAAGCTGCGGCGACAGAAACTCACTCTCAAGAAGAAAATGGGCATAGGCGGCGAGTATTTCGACGAGGAGATCGTTAGCGCTTTGGATATTAAGACTACACGAACCCCGTCACCCCCTGTGAAAAGTGACGACAACAACGAAGTAAAGAACGAACTTCCGGCCTCTGTTCCGTCAGCTCTGCCTGCCCAGAATGCTAGAATGAGAGCAATGGCTAAACGACGTGCAAAGGCAGACGCCAAAGCAGCGAGCAATAAGGTGCGCGTGGTAGATCTTTCTGCTAGTTCAGCATCAAGAAAGATGGAGAAGGAGATGCCAGTGGCCAAAGCGGAAAAGGTTGTGAAACAGGAGTACGCCGTCACCGAGCAAGGACATAATGACAAAGTAGTTGTCGAGCATAAGACCCCAACCACGCCTGCTTTGGTAGCAATGAGTGCTGGGGCCGACCGTGTTTGGCCATTCGAGGGGCTTTGCGAACTATTAATGATAGACTTGTTCGACGAAGCCTGGGAAGTACGTCACGGTGCGGTGCTAGGTCTGCGAGAAGTTCTAGGTGTACATGGTGGCGGAGCGGGAAGAGTGCTGGGAAAGAGCCGCTCCGAGAACAACCGGCTGTGCGCTGCTTGGATGGAGGACCTTTCTTGTCGGCTTTGTTGTATTTTCGCACTAGACAGATTCGGCGATTTCGTGTCTGATCAGGTTGTTGCGCCGGTGCGTGAGAGTGCGGCGCAAGCTTTGGGTGCTCTTTGCAAACATGCTTCAGAATCAGTGGTGAAAAAGACATTTTGGCAACTCAAGCAGTTGGTTATTCAATCCGATCTCGATCGCCCTATTCCGCTCTGGGAAGCATGCCATGGCGGTATGCTCGGTATCATGTACCTTGTGTCTGTGCGTAAGGACATTTTGACCAGTGATCCACAGATATTCGATTCACTCGTGGAATGCGTTCTACATGGACTGAAAGAAAGCGACGATGATGTTCAAGCTGTCAGTGCAGCCACCTTGATTCCAGTTTCTGACAAGTTCATTGCTGAGCGACCCAAGTCTATAGGGTCGCTGTTGGATGTCATTTGGGGTTGTCTAAGGGAACTAAAGGATGATCTCTCTGCTTCTATTGGCAATGTCATGGACTTGTTGGCAAAACTCTGCACATTTCCAGAAGTTTTGGACTGCATGCGTAGGGAAGCTGCAACTGATCCGGAAAAGTCGTTTGTGAACTTGGTCCCGCTACTATATCCGTTCTTACGTCACTCCATCACTAAAGTACGGCGCGCTGTGCTACGTGCGCTACTCACCTTTTTGGATATGGAAGGGGATGCTGCTCGTGAATGGATCAATGGTCGACTTTTGCGACTAGTATTCCAAAATCTTCTTGTAGAACAAGACAAGGGTGTTTTGGAGCTTTCATTAGAGGTTTGGAACAAGCTTCTAGATCAGCTAGTTCAAACCAGCAGCTTCCAATCGCTCTTCAGTGAGCATATCACGCCGCTTCTTACGCTAATTATGACTCCTATTGGGTCTGGACGAAAGTCTTACAAGATGGACCCAACACTATTTATTCGACCATCTGGCAACTCATACAAACCATTGATGAGCGAAAATGGCAACGAGACCAAATCTGCCATCACAGGCAACGGCAAAAAACGAAAAAGAAAGACCGAGCCATCTCCGCCGCCGGTGCCTGCTGCTGCTCATAACAATGCATACGTGAACATTGATAATCCAATGTTTCTCGGTGACGTGACGCTGGTGGGCTTCTCAGTGTTTCTTAGAACCAAAATTGCTGGGTGCAAAGCTCTTGGTCGTGCTCTTTCACTCTGTGATAGTTCTCTTCTCGACCAGCTCGAATCTTCACTTATTGAATATTTATTTTCCCCGTTCTCCACGAAGCGACTTTTTACTTGCCTCATTTTGGAAGAATATGGCAGAAGCATGGACAAGAGTTCGAAGCCATCTGTTGCTGATAGATTGTCAGCCAAACTTATGGAGCTACTCACCGGAGGTGATTCACCAATGTACAGAGATCTCACACCATTTTTAAAGGCGGTACGCACACAGTGCCAGCTATTGTTCAATGTGTTCACCGATATAGCCAAGCTTTCCCGCAGCAAGCTGCCTCAAGTTGCAGTAGTGGTGCAAGGCGAGCCCGACGCTGGACCAGACGCTTTCACGTTGCATCAAGGCGAGAAAATTGCAAACGAAACCTTTGAAAAGCTTAAAAAGACCCTGTCAACAGGTTATCGAATGACTGCCTCCCAGGCTTTGAATGACGGGCATAGAAATCTTACCCATGCTATCGAAGAAGCGCAGGATGCCAAGAATCTGCGTGACGTTTCTATCATGGCATCAGCGGCGGCCGCGTATGTGAGCATTGCAGACATTCCTGGCAAGGTAAACCCGATAATTCGAAGCTTGATGGAGAGTGTAAAGTGCGAAGAGAACATTGAGCTTCAGGCAAGATCTGCAGAGTCTGTGGCTATGCTTGTTTCGAGATTCTTGGAAGTTGGCAAAGCTACTGCTGCCGACAAGATTGTCAAGAATTTATGCGCGTTCCTTTGCGTTGATACGTCGGAAGTTCCAGAATTTCATCTTAATGAAAGCTTCGAAGATACAATCCTATCCTTGCGAAAGGAAGATACCAAGGTTGATGCGGATTTGAACCATCACCGTGAAGTCAAGGCAGCAAAGATTAAGCGACAGGGAGCAGAGATGTCTCTTCAGAGATTGAGTGCATTGTTCGGCGCAGAATTGTTCAGCAAGGTTCCCAAAGTCAAAGATTGCATGTTCGGAGCACTCAAGTATATTGACAACCTTCCGGATCTTAAGCAGAAGGACTCAACTGTTGGTCAGGAAATTATCGATGGTCTTGCTACTATCAGAGCGCTCTTGCCAAGCTTACACTCCGAGCTGTACACTGAATTTCTTCCAATATTCCCGCTTGTTCACAAAACATTGAGGTCGAATTTCGCAGTCCTAAGGTACGCTGCCGCCAAGTGCTTTGCCACGATATGTTCGGTTATAACAGTTGACGGGTTCACATCGCTCGTGGATGATGTGCTTCCAATGGTGCCGAATGCACTTGAGTTGCATACTCGACAAGGTGCTATCGAGTGTATTTATCATTTGACATTGACTATGGGTGTTAATATTCTACCCTATGTGGTATTTTTGATTGTACCAGTGCTTGGTCGAATGAGTGATGCCGATCAGAGTGTAAGATTGGTCGCTACAACCACGTTTGCGTCTATCATTAAGCTTGTTCCTTTGGAAGCAGGTATTCCCGATCCACCAGGAATGTCGCAAAAGCTGCTCGAGGGACGAGATAGGGAGCGGGAGTTTATTCAGCAGATGCTTGATCCGACTAAGATTCAACGGTTTGATCTGCCTGTTGCCATCAAGGCAGACTTGCGAAAGTATCAACAGGAAGGTGTCAACTGGCTTGCGTTCTTGAACAAGTATCATTTGCATGGTGTTCTGTGTGATGATATGGGTCTGGGTAAAACACTTCAGACGATTTGTATGGTCGCTAGTGATCACCATATGAGACGGGAATTGCATGAGAAAACAAAGTCTGCGGAATCACGACGATTGCCATCACTCATTGTCTGTCCACCGACATTAACTGGTCATTGGCAGCATGAAATCAAGATGTATGCTCCATTCATGAGTGTTCTCTTGTATGTCGGCAATCCAAACGTTCGTCAGCAGTTTGCAGGTTCATTCAATGATTACGATGTTGTGGTGACTTCGTACGATATTGCCAGAAATGATTGCAAGGTTATCGCAGCACAGAACTGGAACTATTGCGTTCTTGACGAGGGCCACTTGATCAAGAATGCTGCTTCTAAGCTTACCAAGGCAGTCAAGACGTTCATTGCCAACCATCGATTGATCTTGTCCGGTACTCCAATTCAGAACAATGTGCTTGAGTTGTGGTCGTTGTTTGACTTTTTGATGCCAGGCTTTTTGGGCACTGAGAAGGTGTTCAACGACCGGTTTGCCAAGCCTATAGCCGCGTCGAGGAACGCCAAAAGTTCAGACAAGGATCAAGAGGCAGGTGCTTTGGCATTGGAAGCTCTGCACAAGCAAGTCTTGCCGTTCCTTTTGCGGCGACTGAAAGAAGATGTGCTGTCTGATCTTCCTCCAAAGATTATTCAAGATTATTATTGCGATCTGAGTGAGTTGCAGAAACGGCTGTATGAGGACTTTGCGAAAAAACAAAAGAATACTGCTGTTGACGAAGTGTCTAGCGAGGACAAGGCTGGAAAGCAACATGTGTTCCAGATGCTTCAGTACATGCGAAAGTTATGCAACCATCCTGCTCTTGTGATGAATCCCAAGCACCCTCAGTACGAAAAAGTGATGAAAGATCTCAGCACCAAAAAACAGTCTATTCGGGATATCGCCCATGCGCCCAAGCTTCAAGCTTTACAGGCTCTGCTCAAGGACTGTGGCATTGGAACTGCCGCGGAGCAGCCCGCGAACAACACCAGCGTCGCCGTCGCAGCTACTAGCCAGCATCGAGTTTTGATTTTCTGTCAGCTGAAGGATATGCTTGATATGGTGGAGAATGATCTTTTGAGAAAGCTGATGCCAACCGTCACTTACATGCGACTGGACGGTTCGACCGAGGCCAAAGATCGCCATTCGATAGTACAGCAATTCAACAACGACCCATCGATTGACTGTCTGCTTTTGACGACGCATGTTGGTGGTTTGGGTCTCAACTTGACTGGTGCCGATACCGTTATCTTTGTTGAGCACGATTGGAATCCGATGAATGACTTGCAGGCCATGGATCGAGCTCATCGAATCGGCCAGAAGAAGGTTGTCAATGTGTACCGACTGATCACTCGCAATACTTTGGAAGAGAAGATTATGGGTTTGCAGAAATTCAAACTCAACATTGCTTCGACAGTTATCAACCAGCAGAACTCCGGTCTTGCATCGATGGATACTGGGCAGTTGCTTGATTTGTTTGAAGTACCTGATACCGAATCGCTCGCTCAAGGACCTGGCGCCGCTGCGGACGAAGCTGTTGCTGGTGCATTGGACGAGACTGGCCAGTTGGCTAAAAGTGGCAAGCCGAATCCGATTGCAGAGCTTGGCGAGCTGTGGGATGAAAAGGAGTACGAGGAAGAGTACAACCTCGACAACTTCATTGCTGGACTTACGAACTGATAGACTTGTAGAAATTCTTTTTTATTATGATGATGAGCCTCCTATTTTTTATTTGTACATGAATGATATATATTTTGAGTTATTTGTTCTTCTTCGCCATGTCAAAAGCGTGGGGTCCCAATATTTTTCACTCCTCATCTTTTGATATATTACCCCATATGTACTCGTTCGTGTCGGTGCCGCAATCGCGCGTCGCATCGAGGGCTGCGACTCCAGCTGATCCGCAGACTGTTCAAGAGCAAGTCATGGACACGATAGAGCATTTGGATCTGTTTCGCATGACCCAAGAGCTGGTGGACCGCGTCGCCAAGGGCGAGGTCTCCGCCAAAGACGTGCACAACGAGGTACGTTTGATTGAGAATTCTACGTGGAAAGAAAGACTAATATCAATAATCAGGCTGGACCGATCCGATCGAAAATTACCAAAGTGCGTCAGGCATTGGCGCAGTTGGAGGACTTGAACGAAGGTATAGCCACGAGGCAAGCGAAGATTGATGAGCTGCAGTACCGGGTGTCGCGCAAACGTGACTTGCTCAGGCAGTTCCAGAAGGTGATGGGACTAGATCCTGAGAAGTTGGAGAGCGATATGAAGGAAGAGGAGATTAAGAGGGAGAATGCAGAAAGTGATGCTCTCAAGAGCGTGAGTGTGAACGACGACGACTCCGGTGCGACTCAAGAGATTGCTCTGGACATTGACGCTGCTCCTGAGCCAATGGATATGACATCATAAGAGCGCCCTTTCTACTCCATTCCCTGGCGACAATTCCATCTCTCCAAAAGCAAAAGTCGGCAAAAAGCTTAAACGAAGTGTCGATTCAGTTGGGCTCCGCTTGGCCACGGTTGCCATGGCAACGGGTGCTCCAATTTCCCATTGTGCAGCTGATGGACGCACGCGCTTTGGAGCGAGATTAACATTGAGATGCGCTTCGGGCAATACTAGAATTCTATCAAAACCTTTCTCTCTTTTTTTTTTCTCTCTCTCGCTCAAAAAAGAATTGGAAACATGAGTGCATTGGACGTACCGGCGCTGAAGCTCAATCTAACACCTGCTTCTGACGGGCTGCTGGCACGAGGCGACGATGCTGATGGCAGTGATCCCAGCCAGACGCACTCGCATTCGCATTCTCAACAGTACGTCTCGAGCACACGGGCCTCTGTAGACAGCGATAGCGAGTACCAGTATGCACAGATTAGTACCACAGCGGCACAAGTGCCTTCCCGGCCAAGCAGTCCCACATCCAGCACGATGAGTGCGCTGTCGACGACGGCGTTGGCGGAGGGTGTGGAAGGTAAGAGGATCCACCGGTTCCACGATCCACTCGGCTATGCGCGGTGGCTCAAGCAGACACAGTCAACAGCGATACTAGATGGGGATTCGAAACGTATGATTGGCGATAGTGATGGCGAGGAAGAACGAGAAGTGTCGGAGAGTGAGAGTGTGGAGAATGTACATGACAACTACGTCACCAGCCAACCGTCGCCACAACCGCCCAATGTGCCAACCTCGCCGCCAGTCACAATGTCGGAAAAGATGCGATTGATGCGGACAGGGTCTGTTAGCGGGTCGACGTTGGCGTCGCAGGAGTATGACGAGATGGCGGTCCCGCTCACTTCAGCACTGCAGAATGACGACTTGTTGGAGGAGCGGTTGGAGGGAATGGACTTGGCTGAGCAGAATGGGCGACTAGATGACTTGAGAGACTTGTGATGGGAGAATTTGAGCTGTTTTTCTTTGGTCGCTTTATATCTTTCGTACTGACATAATATTAGAAGTTTGAGTAACTGCTTTCCTGGAGCGCCGCACGTTTGCATTTCTGGTATTCTAGTCTTTTGGGGTGAAACATCACTAGTCTGTAGATACATGTAACACCAAGGGAGGTTTGCCGATGCTGTTTACTCACCTTGCGAATGGCTGCAGCAGGGGTTCTTGTGTCGAAGCAGCACTGCAGTATGTACAATCCGTACACCCATACAACCTGCAAAAGAAAAAAACTTTAATATAAGGATAATGCATGCCTGACAAATGTGGTAATACTGGGCGTACATTTCAGTCTTTGCTCACCTCGTTCCTCAAATGCGGATTTTGAGGCTCGTTTAATGAGCGATTCTGCAATGCACTGCTGAGCCGCACATGCCAGGCGGCGGGTTTGGAGAGGGCGAGGGCGAGGGACTGGTGACGAATCAGCAGCACGAACATTGTACAAAATCTACCGGTACATATATGATAAATAATTCATATATGAATATACTGCTATGAACTCACAAACACTTGTACTGTCGCAATAGACTTTGGCTTCTCAACGTGGCCATACCGTGAGTGGTCGATGAGCGCGGGGTCTCACCTTCTGGGACCGACCCGGCTCAAGACAAACTTGCAAAATTTCTTTCCACCGACTTTTTCAGCAGCAACGCAGTGGAAAGAAATATACCCACCCACCGCCAACCCAACCCTTCTCATCCGCATTCCTTTTGAATTGTTGAACTTTTTGTTTTTCGTTCCGTTTGCTGATTTTTTTTTTCTTTCCACTGTCTGTTTAGAAGAGCTTGAGACTTGAAATCTTACTCTCCACACACGACAACTCTGTATATATATCTAACGACAAAACGCCACGACACACATAAAACAGAAAATGGCGCTTGATTACTCGAAAATCACGGCGTTCCCAGGCACAGTGACCAAATCGCAAGAGGAGCCATCGGTGTTTTCCAAGCTCGCTCAGTACCCGGGCTTTGCGCAAGTGGCCGACGTTTACAACGCCATCAACTCTCGAAGAGAAGCACTCGGCCTGCCCAACCCAGGAACCATCGAAAACATTTCCAAGGAGACCTCTCGAGATGTGTTTTTGACCAACTACTTCTTCACCGGCCTTCGTGCCGACTTGTCGAAGAGTTTGTCCATGAACCCGGCGTTCCAGTTCTCGCATTCTTTCTCCCTCGGCTCGCCAGTCATGCCACCATACGGCGTCGCCGCTTTCTACGGTACAGACAATGTCCTGTTGCAAGGTAATATAGATAACGAGCTCAGCTTGTCCGGTCGGTTCCACTACGGCTGGACCCGGGATATCGTCTCCAAGGCCAACGTCCAGCTTGCCAAGGGCCAGCCTTCCATGATCCAGCTCGAACAGGACTACCGTGGCAAGGACTACTCGATCAATTTCAAGTCTTTGAACCCATCCCTGATCGATGGCACTTTTACTGGTGTCGCCACCGGATCCATTCTCCAGTCGCTCACCCCAAAGCTCGCGCTCGGTATCGAAACCATCTACTCTCGACAGCTTGCTCAGTACCCAGCCGATGTGGCGGTCAACTACTACGGCCGATACGTCTCCAACGACTGGATTGCTGCTTTGAACATGCAGGCTTCGGGTTCTGTTGTCGCTAGCTTTTACCGAAAGGTCTCTGACAAGGTCGAGGCCGGCATTGAGACCAACCTCTCGGTCGGCGGCCAGCAGCAGATGCTCATGGGTCTTCCACCAACCATTGAGAGCACTACCACTATTGGTGCCAAGTACGACTTCACCCAGGCCAGCTTCCGAGGCCAGATCGACTCCAACGGCAAGGTCGCTTGTTTGCTCGAGCAGCGTGTCTTGCCAGTCATGTCCGTGTTGTTCGCCGGCGAGATTGACCACACTACAAGCCAATCTCGAATCGGTGTCGGTCTCCAGTTTGAAACTGGTGGAGAGGAGCTTTATGCCCATGCCGAGGCCACTGGCATGACCCAGCCACGACCTCCTATGTAAAAAAAGTCTTCTCTGAAAGCAAAAAAATTCCACAACCAGTAATGATTCTTGTTTCTTATTATCTTTTTTTGTAAAATACGCAGGTGTTTTTTTCGTTAATTTTCGCTTCATTAGATTTATTTTGCTTTTTGTTACGGGAGGAAAAACGTTGAATTTCTTTCGTTTCAATGCTAGGGGAATAAATAAGTCATTAAGTGCGTTTGGCCCAGGGGGATACCTTGTTCCACAGTCGCCACCCGACATATCCAGATACTGTCGCTGCTTGGTGATAAAAGTCGGGCACTTCTGGGAACTCCTGCTGCTGGCGTCGCGTGCCAATCATGGATTGGATGCTGGAGGTAGACAACGATCTCTGTCGCAAGTGCGATACGGGTGAGCCGTCGCGATTAATGCGGCTGGACGACATGGACAATGTGTCTGATGTCGGCGACGGCACTGCGTAGTCTTTATGCCAGTAGCTCTGTGGATGCGATGCTCCGAGCTTGGGGACATATGCCGCAGATGCAAGCGTCATTTTCTCCATCTTGTCTGAAAGGTAGTTTGATGAAGACGACACAAGGTCGTTGGTCACTTGCGACGCCCACGACATGTAGCCGGGCTTGCCGTTCGGTGCCATGAATTGGTATGCAGGGATTGTACCCCCAGACACTTCCAGCCAGTCATCTTCCATGGGCTTGAACCGTATAGGGTATGTGGATGATAAAATGTTGTTTCGTGTGGCTAATGGTACAAGCGGGTGGTTCATATAGCTCTTGCGGGCAGTAGAAGGTGGTGACAGCGTGAGTGCCGGTTCTTGTTCCGATGGGTCTGGTGTTTGGAATACAGCTGTTGATACAGACGATAATGCAGGTGAAGATGCAGCGGTTTCTTCTTCGTGGTGTGTAATAGTGGTGTTAGTGTTAGTATTAGTATCAGTCGAGTCTAGTGACGCGGTAGATGATGGGTTCTCAGGATTGGATATTGAATCAAGTGGCGCAGGTGCAATAGTCAATGTGTCATTGTCGTCGGACGATTCGAAAAAATCAAGAACGCGATCGAGGGTGGATGAAGACGAAGAATACGGGTCTTCGTCAGTCAGTTCAAATACATTAGACTGGGGTACTTGTTGAGTAGCAGTATTCTGCTCCTCCTGTTCAAAACTCTCATCTTGCTCTTCTTCTTCGGAGCTCACGTCAAATGTCAAAACAGGAGGCGTACTCATCTGCATGTCCAGGAACTTGCTTCTCAGTTCGTCCTCAAAAATCACGGCAGACTGCTCTTCAAATGGTCGATACTCTGGCGTCACAATGCCCGACAAGGTAGGTAGCTCGCTGTGGTCGTCGGCATCGGCAAAGCTCGAATCCGCAGTACCATGCTTAATATCACGAAGAGTTTCTACCATCGAACTTTCCTCGCTCTCGTCCATCTCATCGATTTCAGGTGGCGGCGACGGGGGTTGCGGAGGGGGCATGACACATTTATAACTGCATGTCCCTTGGAATACCTGTTCCAAGTTAGGGCCCATAAACTCGTCGTACCCATCCCCTGTCGGCAAGATGATGCGCCAGTACTTTTCAGGAATCGGCTGCGGCAACACAAACTCGTTCCACTCTGTCCTCCACATTCGCAGCTTGGGCAGGATCGGGTGCACAAACCCTTGACAGCGCATGTACGCAGCCTTCTTGCCCAGCATCTTGTACACTTCAAAGTCGCCCTTGGCCACCGTGCTCTCCTTCCAGCAGTTGTGTCGATCCGGCGGACTATCGTAATCTGAGTGTTTTCTGAACGTGGCGAATTGCATCAGTCGTATATCTGGCCCTGAAAACATGATAATCTCGTCAGCCTCTTCTTCTCGCTCTTTCAGGCTTGCAGACATGGCGAAGCTTGCCATCGACGACTTGGTGCTCATCGGAGCCTTCACAGGCGAACTAAACGGCGTGCCATTAGGACTCGACGTGACTGAAGAGCTCGAGCTCCACGATCTCTGCATTCGCAAGCTGGCCTGCGAGGGCTGAGAGAACACGCGGCGCTCCGTCATACAAAAAAGTCTTGGTGATGGTCTCTCGCCGCTGCTAGTACGGTGGCAATAGTCGGGACGGGTTATCTATAACAACTTGTGGTTTCCGAAAGGCATCAAGCCTAGTAAAATTTTCAAAGATAGATCAATAAATCCCGTCGTATGAAGAAAAACGCGAATGGCGAGGTCGGAGCTGTCAAAAAATGAGGGGGGAAGTGCTACAGCTGCAGCTCGGCAGGCGTAATTAACGAACTCTTAAGCACGCGTCCTGCAAGTACGTTGGGTTATGCCGCACTTGCGTATGTTGAATATTAGGAAAATCCGAAGATCGAGGATGAGTGTTGGTTGAAGGACAAAAAGTCTCTAGCAACTAAGCTTTCTCAAAGGTCTGGTTTCGTGTTACACGTGGATTGTGAGGTCCGAGGTCTCAACAGTGGACAAGTAGGGTTTCAGCCTTAATTCGTAGCCAAGTTCGTGTGACTTACCGGTACACGGTAGTTCTTAAGTTGTGAATGTTCCAAAGAATCTAATTGGTTTCTGGTTGAACTCCTTGAGTCGAAATTCGTGGTGGCGTAGGACTTTTTTGTGTAAACACGATCGAAAGGGGGTTTCAATACATTGTCTGAGGGTTGCGTCACCCATTTTGGGTTATTTCAGAATGTGATCATACGTGTCCAAATGTGGACAATATGCCATCGAGAATAGTTATTCATTATATACATAGATTTATCTCAATTACTGAAGGGAATAGCTATAGGGATTGTATACTGTGTGGTTTAGTTGGTTGGTGTGTAACTTTACCGGCAGAGGTTTGAGCCGCAGTGTGTGGCCCATGCGGCGTCCGAATTTTTCTACCCGCCGACGGCTACCAACGACGACATAAAAAAAGGCAAGGATGCTAGCGGCTCGAACACGATTGGCAACGCGGCAGCGACCATTCACATTAGTTCGCCGTCTCAATTCTACAAATGCAAAGGAGTCGAACCCAGATCTGGTCCAAGTATCGCTGGACGACAAGGACCCAGATGTGAAAAACTTTTTCAAGTACACCTGGGGACACTGGCTGACAAACGATGCCGAGGAACGGGCTAAGAGAGAAACCAAATTCTCACTCAAGGGTCTTGTCGATGTGTTGAAGAAGGATGTCGGTGCGGCCACTAAAGCGCCAGCTAATGCGGAGCTCGAGGTGAAAACGATCACCCCGTACCATGAGGGCAAACACCACAAGGTGTACCGCGTTGATCTGTCGGATATGCGATCATTTGCATTGCGAATCCCATATGCAATTGGTCACGAAGCATACAGAGAGGCCCGTCTTAAAAGTGAAGTGGCTACAGTGGATTTCTTGCGAAAAGTACACAATGTGAATACCCCAGAGTTTGTCAGTTGGGGAGCTACGAAGAACAATGCCATTGAGAACCAGTACACCATCTCGCCATTCGTCGAAGGGGAGCTGCTTATGAAAGGTTGGAATCCTGCAGTGCATGATATCAAGCTCAAGAGCCAGACGATCAAGCCGTTGGTCGACTTTAACGAGAAGATCCTCGAAACAAAGTTCAACAAGTTTGGTTCGCTCTACTTCCTCGACGACGTCGACGCAAGCAACAAAAACACTCTTCCTTACGACTCTGTGCCTAAAGATCTAGCGGACCGGTGGAGGATTGGACCCACGACCGAGGCACGGTTCTGGAAAGGCTCTAGTGCAGAGGTCGGACAAGCGTTCCGGGGACCATTTGCTACTGTCCAGGAGTACATTGAGGCTACTGCCAATGTTCAAATTGCATACATTCAAGACGCTATTGCTAAAGGTGCTGGAGCTCCATTCCCACGAGCACTACAAGTATTTGACCAATACGGCGCCATCGTTTCTAAGCTGTTCCCAGAAGCCAGTCCTGACAATGAGCTCTTCAGTGCACGACTTCACAACCCGGACCTGTCTCCGTTGAACGTCATTGTGGGCGAGGGCGAGACGCAAGAGCCGTGGCTTGTGGACCTGGAAAATACTTCAATCCGCCCATTTGCTCTCCATGGTCCTCCTCGATTCGTCTTCCACAAGGGCCCCAAGATCTTCTCCAAAGAGGATGTTCCAGAGTACGACACATTACCAGAGGAGAACAAGCGGGCTGTTGACCACTTTATGGCGCAGACTCAGAACCAGTTTGCCTACGAGTACTTGTTCCGCCAGCTGCCAATCTCTGAGCACTTGTTCAATGCCTTCTTGCCGGGCCTCAAACGACGACAGCAGCTCGTCGACACTGCTTTGCAGTGCACGGCTGAAAGTTTCCAGGATTTGGCCTACGACACTGTGAGCTTGTCGCAAGAGTGGCCATATTTGGGCATTGAAAATGAGTTCCCTCACAATTTCTCCGAAGCGGAGATGGACGAAATCGCAAAGGAAGTCGAGGCCTATTCGCAGAAGATTATGAGCAACCCATTCATTGAGACTAAAGGGTGGCTACCGGCCGACACATTCAAGCAGCTCAAGGACAACAAAGTGCTGGTTGAGACTGCCAATGGGGACCACGAGTTTGACCAGAAATCCGGCTTGTAATTTTAGCAAACCTTGTAAATAAGTGCTTTAGATTCAAAACTCCTTGTTTGATGAAGTCTCCACAATACTGGGAAGAAACCCGTTCACCTGTCAAAAAATGAACAAGAATTAAAATCTTCCCCAAAAATTACAATAACCTTGCATGCGAGACAATACAAGACTTTTGGTAACAAAATTTCCTTGTACGACAATTCTTCAAAGAGATCCAAATGTCAAGCCATACAATATTTTTGCCCCTTGTCCAATGTCGTAAAAACTCTACAAACAAACATTTTTCCGTACGAGCGCGAAAAAATTCAAACATATTTGATCATTCTAGATCAATGTTATTTCAGCCTTTGTTATTTTTTGCTCGAATCATGATTCATTGCGAAAGCGTGCCGCAAATTGCGCAGACAAGCTTTGTGGGACTTGTTGAGGATGCGGCTCGTGGGGCTGATGGAGTTTCGTTTGCTCCAAAAATCTTATTCCACTAGTTGGAAACCACCTGAAGCACTATGAAGTACTAATGAGCAATATTTAGCACTGCGAAGAAATATGCATACTCGATAGAACTGTAGTTCTCGTTCTACCCCGCTTTCGAGCGAGAAAAAGAATGGACTTCCATACTTGATCAGATCTTGAACGCCCTGACTATCATCTAGTACGCCCTGACTATCATCTGAGGCGAATCTAAGTCGAATCTACAACCTCATGACGACTTTTGACTAGAAATGCTTTGTAAAGTGACGGAATTACTGAATAAACAAAGATATCATAGAGTAATAGCAGCGTAGTCGAAAAGTCTATATATTTGGCAACTTATTCCTTGATTTTTGGCTCCATAACTTCGTCATCAATCTCAGATACCGACCAGTTGAACTACTATAAACTATGAGCTCCCAATTCTCCACCAAGTTGAACCAGGCCTCAGACGACGCCACCGAGCAGATCAACCAGTTTGGCCAGCAGACTGAGCAGTCATTGTCTGACGTTTCCGAGAAGCTCCAGGACGCCGCTCCATCCTTCTCCCAGAAGGCTTCCGCCGCTGCCGACGATGCTGAGGACGAGGTTGACTCCTACGCCTCTGCTGCCCGTGACGCCATCTCTCAGGAAGATGAGTAGCTTTTAGGATCTTAAAGCTTTTTTTTTTAATTGTTGATTGATTTTTATTTATTTTGAGAAAACATCCATAAAAAATGCAAAAAAACTTGAAAACCCCAAATATACGCTAAGAGGCTGAAGAGGCGGATAATTAGTACTGATTCATGCGCTTGCTTGAAGTTGTAGATGAGTTATTTTCAGAGAAGCTCCTCGAAATTCAGACGTACTCTACCCCGCAAAGCAATTGAATTCAGGTGCAAATGCATTCAGGTAATCCATGATCCTCGAAAAATTCTACTGAATGGGCTCACACATGGACTCGGATTAGGAGCAATTCAACAATTAAACATCAGTAGTACTACCAGCAGAGCTACCAGTAAGGTTAGATCCGAGATCCGGTTCCTGCAGGACTGTGTGCCGTCGCTTTGGGCCCAGGGTGGCGATGGTAGCCAAACCAGTCCAAGAGGTGCAGACAATACCTACTTACTAGTTTGTCCATATTTAGAAGACTTTAGTTTTAAAACAGAATATCCGCAATTGTATTTTGGAAAACCCAATAATTCCGCACACATGTTTGCGGGTTCTTGGAGTACAAGAGCCTCGAGAGACATGCAGATCAATCGTTGGGGGTTCATCCTCTGCTACCTGCTCAAGCGATGGTTGCTTCGTAGGAAAAAAAATCCCGTTGTTATTGATCAAGCAAAGATTTTCGAACCAATTCGAAAACGTGGCAGGCAATTGCGATACATGTGTTTGTCAAAGTACTACAATTGCGTGCTTTAGAAGGTTGGTGAAGGGTTGGATTTTTGTATATAAAAGCACCGACAGATCTACCCACTTCCAATTCCTAATCACCAGAGAAAAGATAGTCCAGAGAGAAAAACTTACAATGAGCTACAACAAGAAGAATCAGCAGGGACTCGGAAACTTCCAGGGCGCCGAGCGATTGGATCAGGCTTCGCAGCAGCAAGCGGAGCACCTCCAGCACCAGCACCACCAGCAGGAGGGACAACGAAACAAGCAGCAGAATTACGCACCGGGCTGGCAGCGATCTGCTGCAGCTGACGCTGACCTTGATGACTCGAACTTGGCCGATATCCAGGCCCAGGCCCAGGGCAAGTTCCAAAGGCAGCAGCAGCAGCACGGCCAGATCAATCGTCGAAACGAACAATCCGACGCTTTCAACCAGCAGTAAATTTTATCAATCTTGTATGTAGGGTCTAATTTTCAATAACTCAATTTATCCAATGAAACAATGTTGTGAAAAATTTGGGTCTTGTTTATTTTCCGGAAAACGTGGGGCAACCAAGTACAAAAAAATAATACCAACGGTTTGTTCAAATGTCTCACTAGCCCTTTATGTGGCTAGTACTCCACTTTGTTCAAGCACTACAGACAAGGCTCGAGGCTTTTAATTCATCAGCCACATATAAAGGGCTGATGAAAAATTATATAAACCTCCTAAAACTTCCTGAATTTTTATAAATCTTCATCCAAGAAATTCAAGGACCAATTGCTCATAAAAATGCACCGAAACCAGGACAAGATGAACAACATGCGTGGCAAGGCCCAGCAACAGATGTCTGACTCGCTTGACGACAACATGATGTCCGGTGACATGCAGAGCATGCAGGGCAAGAACATGAACAAGAAGGGTCAGAACAAGATGTCCATGAACCAGCAAGGTTTGCAGAACATTGCCGCTGAGATGCACGACCAGGACAACTGTGACAACACTCAGCACAAGCACAACAAGCAGCAGAACAAGCAGCGAGATGCCGCTCCATCTTTCGCCAAGTCTGCTGCCGCCGATGCCGAGAACATGGACGACGATATCCAGCGACAGTCCCAGTGGGGCCGAAACTAAATCGCGTCGGAGTGCGATGATTTGATGCAATTGCTATCAGATTACTGTTCGTATTATCGTATGTAAACCCTTTTTGAAAAATATAGCCCATAAAACCCAAAATGTCCTTCTCCATCGTAGTCAAACGGCTTGAAAATCGGCAAATCTAGGGGTCTCTCATGTGTTGAAAAAAATGAGACATTATGCATTGTATAGCAGTCCCTGCATACCAGTTACAACGGCTGTAATTTACAGAAGTACAAAATTCCATTCCACTACTTTTATATCAGAAAGTGTTAAATATTTGTTCTCAACCTGGATTAATTATGTATAAAATATATACCACATTTGTTTAAAAAAAAATTCTAAACTTTTGGTCTACCTGCCAGCATGTCACAGATATCAATCATCTTCGTCCAGTGAATCTTGTTTGGTCGTCGAGTCTCAATCTCAGTCTCAAAGCGCCACAAGTGCTCAATAGGTGTAAACACCAAATGCGAAGATCGGACACCAATCACAGAGTACATCTTTCCTAGCTCATCTAGATCCTTCTCCTCTCGTGTGGCCTGGTTGTCTTCCATAAACTTGATACACTTGATAGCAAATCGCGTAGCACGTACTCGGTCCATCGGCGATGGAATACCACCTTGCTGTACATGGCCTGGAATAGCCTCTCGCGCCTCGAACCGGTTATCGCTCTCGTTGCTTAGAATGTCCACGAGAGTCTTGGTCTGGAATGTGTTGGATGCCTTCTCGTTTCGCAACACTAGTCGGCCAGCACGGTTTCGGCCCTGGTCGTGAATGAAGCACTCCTTCAAGTAGTCAATATCCGAGGAAAGCTGTTTCAACGAAATTCCCTCCTCTGGTGTGTACACAACATGTGAACCAGTGACCAAGCCCGCGTAAGACGCAACATAACCAGAGTTACCACCTTGCACTTCGACAACAAACACTCGTCGTCGAGTAGAGGATGCAGACTGCTTTACAACATCACAGTATGCAACCAACGAGTTGAGACAAGTATCAGTACCCAAAGAGTACTCAGTACCCGGCACATTGTTGGAGATTGTGGCAGGCAAGCACACAATTGGGATTCGGAATGCTGGATATGCGTGTTTGTTCTGCTCCAAAATCTGAAGCGAGTGGTATGCCTCAAAACCACCAATGATGATCAAACCATCAAAGGCATACTTCTGGAAGTAGAATGCGACCATACCGAGATCCACATCTGGAGTGTGTCGATTTGTACCAATCTCGCAACCACCTCGGCCACCCCATTGCTCAACATCAAGCCAGTTGATCTCCCGCACAGACTCATGTCGAGCCAAGCCAGTGAAACCATTGTGGATGGCATAAGGAGTATGGCCACGCGAGAAACAGTAGCAAGCAGCCGCTCGAATGGCGGCATTCATACCGCCAGCAGGCGCACCGACATTGATGATGGCAATCTTGAGCTTCTTATCGGCCGGATTCTTGGCAATTTCGTTATCGGCAGAGTTGATAGTAAGGAAATTCTCCAAGTGCTCCTTAAACTCAGTATCTCGCAAGTCCATGGCTCCTTGAAAGTCCTTCTTGTCGATAGCCTTGGCAACCTCGCCGGTAAGAGCCACTGCTTCCATCAGGTCCCGTCGCACAACCTTATTTTCGGTAATACCAATCATTGGGGATGGAGTGCCTGGGGTGAGACTTAGAATCGCCTCAACAGCCTCAACACCCTGCATGGTTGCGAGCATTCGGTCAAATGCCACAGCAGTACCACCACGCTGAACGTGACCCAAAGTGGTGATTCTAGTGTCAAGACCAAGCTCAACAAGTGCATCCTTGACCATGTTTGGAGTGATTGGATCCAAGTTAGTGTCAATGGCACCCTCAGCGACAATAACAATGGTCTTTCGCATGCCCTTTTCTCGATGTCGAGAAACAATCTTCTTCATATTAGCGGACCACTCGTCGTGAGATGGTGGCTGTTCTGGAATAAAAATATAATCAGCACTAGTAGCCAGACCAGCCATCAATGCGAGCCAGCCGCAATGTCGACCCATAACTTCAATGACGAACGCTCGCGAATGCGATTGGGCAGTAGCATCAATGTAATCGACAGCTTCGCAAATTCGGTCGAGAGACGAGTATGCACCAATAGTGGCATCGGTGGAACTCATATCATTATCAATAGAGCCCACCAAACCGCAAATGTACAAGTGCTCATGGCCAGCAACCTGTTCTTGAGTGACCTTGCCTGTGTCAATCAATTCCTTGACAAGACTTGGCCATTCAGCTCGGAAAGTATCCGCACCAGTCAACGAACCGTCACCACCGCACACCACTAGAGCATCGATACCGGCCAAAATCATATTGTGGGCAGCCTTCAATCGGCCTGCTCGCTCTCGGAATGCGGCACATCGAGCGGTACCAATCATTGTACCACCAATCGACAGATAACCTCGAACGTCATCCCAGGACATTTCCTTGATATAAGATCCACCCTGAACCAATCCTTCATAACCTTCCATAACAGCATATGCCTCAGCACCTCGGTGGATGGCGGCTCGCACAACAGCACGTACAACGGCGTTCATACCTGGCGCATCACCACCAGAGGTCATTACACCAATTCGTCTTTTCTTGCCCTCTGCATCGGTTACCGAAGCTCTGCTGCTTCCACCATTATTGTTATTAAGACCATTATACGCCGATCCAGCAACCGAAGTAGCCATCGATGCTGGAACCTTGCCCTCGAATCGAGGAGCTGGGGCATTGTCATTATCAGTCAATGGGTTCTTCTTGGAAGTAAATCCCACAATATTTCCCAGCGGATCCACTGCGTACGCCTCAACTGGCGAAGCTTCGACTGGGGCGTAGTAAACATCGCCGTTAGCTACTTGCTTAAGCGAGTCGACCAATTCGGGAATATTACTAGATGAGAACACAAACGACGTAGCAAGCGATCTCCAATCATCATCTTCATCTCTGCTTCTCAGTTTTTCCACTTTGGCTGCCGATTCTTTGGCGCTAGGTCCAACGGTAGACAGTCTCACCTTGATAGTCGCACCAGTTTCCTTCAGTCGCTCAGCAGTGGCAGTTGGATCAAAAATGGCGTCCGGCAATGCCACAAGCCACGTCTCCTGGGTCGAGTCCTTTGCATGTGTAGATTCCGACTTGACAGTAGCAGTATAGGCCGAGGTGTGGTCGAAATTCTGAAACTTGACGAACCCGAGCTGAGTGTAGAACTCAATGGTCTGTTCGTACAGCTGCTGATCGCTGGTCGGCAGCGACACGAACGAAAAGCCCGAGACCTTTCTCAGATCAATGCTTGCATTCGCAGCCGAAGACATTTGTACAGTATGTGTTTGCTTCTTTCCAGCTCAATTGAATTGGGGGGAACAGAAAGAACAAAGTTGATGTCGAGTGTGCTGGAGCAAAGTCTTTGTTAGCGCTTGAGGAAAAATATATATGACGATGTATCAAGCTGCAGCACTGAACACCACTCAAAAGTAATAAACTTACCACTCCCTGTCGTCTAGTTTCTATAAGTTTGAAAGATGGAAGGAAGAAAATTTGTGGAAGACAAGAGTGTATATTAGAGAGGAAATTTATAAAGTATAATGGCCTTATGCTCTGCTACAACAAACCCAGGTGAATAAAGGGCTTTTTTGGCAGCGCACTATAAAGCGAGCGCGTTGTTGGGAGTCTCAGAGTGACGCCACTTTTTTGGAGGGCGCCGGTGGTGTGGCTGGTGGAAAGTTTCTCTTTATGATGAGAATTAAATTTTTCTAGCGGTGGACTGTATTACTTTTGTTATGTGATTTCGATTGGTGTGCTACCGTACAAAAATCTCTTTCTCCTCTTTTTGTTGGTCAAAGAATTTGTTATTGCATGGTTGCATATTATTCCTCAACGCATGAGATACTGCAAGACGGATTAATTCCCACCAATCACCACTTTCCGGCGTCGCACAGAGTTAATCCGATGGAAAAGAGCGCGAGGTCTCTCTCGGCGCTGTTGTTGTTGCAACGTCATGTTTGACCCTGGAAAAGTCTCAAATAATGAATCACCGCAGAACCCAAAACATCGAATCTAAGATCTGGTTGTAAAGTATTGACGGAATGAGCTTAAAGAGTGGCTAATCCAATCTTTGAGAGGTCGAATCTTTTTCTACGGGTGCGGCGGTGCGGCTGTTGCTCTTTTTGACTGTTAGTCATGGGTGAACGAAATAATTTTATCAGAAACTATATCATTGAGAACATTAAGGGGGTCTAAGAACTAAAAGCCAGCCGACTTCTGAGCAGTCATGCGGGGTGTCAAGTTGGCATGAGCGATTCTAGCAGCAAGCACGGCAGATGGATGGTTGGTGTCAGCACTTTGGCAGCTCGTTGATGATTTTGCAACTTTCGCCAGATCAACACTCGTTTTTGACTCCAATGGTACCGAATGGAGCTCTTGTAGTTCCCCGCTTTGGTTTTCGTTCGACGGCGCGGCTTTACTCTGATAGTGCCTACAGTCTTTCAATTGTGCCGATAGTTCATCGATCACCTTTGCCGCTTCGTAGTTCATATCGCACAGCTTTTGGCACTGCAACCGTACACTCGTGAGCTCGTCCCAAGATCTGTTCTGTGCTAATACCATCTCTTCGATCTTGTCGGCCAGCTTGAGCTGGTTATCGTGCATTACTCGTAGCGCCGGCCTCGCATCGGCAATGAACTCTTGTTGTTCGTGATGGATCGTTTCCAGGCGCCCTAGCCGTCGTTCCTGTGATGCAACCGTGTTTCTGATATCTGATGCATCAAATAGTCGCTCTACTTCCCGCTTGATAAAGGGGTTCTCACTCAAAGGTGGCGCCTGTGTGATTGGAGAATGTGCCGCTGGAGCTGTCGGCGCATGTGAAGTCGTGTTCATCCACTCATTCGAAGTATCATTTTGCCGAAAATGCTTGTTTTCGAAGAAGCGCTTATTAGAGCTGCGCCGGTGTCTGTGCGACATGCTTGTGTTAAGTGGGAAGTAAGAAAGCCAAGCCAAAGTAGGCATTATAGATCCCGAGCCGCACATATTGTATCGCGCAAATATCGTATTGCGTATAAATATCCGAAACACATCTGGCATTTCAAAAACTTGAATAACTATCGATATCTGAAAACATAGAGCCGACGGTGACGATGCAGAATACAAGCAGCATTGCCCCCCACGATATGGGATCTTCATACGGTGCAAAGGATATCGAACCAGTCTGGAACTTTCGCAATGTCATCATGAAGCTGGATATTTTGGGTCGATGCTGAGCTCCAGTGCGGTGTAATGAGACCATTTCCAACAACTTGGGGGCGAGAATCGACTTTACCTTCCACGGGTTGCGTTGACCCCCTCGAGCGAAACCGTAATACGCCAACCCTTTGACACTGCCATACCTTGCTAGAATAAGGTGGATCAGGTTGAGCCCGGGAAAGTATCGCACAACCGGGTCAAAGTAGAAATGCTGAGGCGTAGAGTTGCCGAAGAGTGAAAACATGGCGCAGTTTGTAATCGAGTAGCGAATTGACCAGATTTTTGTCACACGTAGCTACTTAAGTTCATTAAATCCATGTAGAAAATGAGGCGAAAGCATGATTTTTTATTTTGCAGTGGGGCAAGTTGCATGCAGCGTTATTCCAAATCGAGCCAGGACAATCGGATGAGCCGCATGCATTTGTCGTCCACTAAATTCTATTGCGCCACGAAGAAATTTTCATTTACCTTAGATAATGTACTCAATATGAGGATTATGCATTTTTGGATGCATCGGATGCACCAAGAGTTGGCGGAAATCAAACACATATCATGTGCTGAGAGATACCAATCTTGAATCGGTATTGCCAATCCGGACTAGCGCAATGCAGCACATATCCTTGAAAAAAATAAACTGGAAGCAAACAGAAAAGGTGGCATAATGAGGCAGGCTGCTCACAAGGTCTTGGAGGAAGAAAAATGTATCCTGGAATAGTCAGAAATATATAAGTAGATCACTAGCTCCTTCGCCACCGGCCATACGAGCCAGCCTCTCAAACACTTCCAAAAAAGATCCTCAATATTTCTGCAATTCAAATCACACCCTTGAAATGTCGTTGTCGGTTCCTATCCAAGATATCGCCGTTCATCGCGGAGGCCCTGTAACCGCCGCACTGGTGGAGGGATTCGCCAAAGTGGCGTTCCGAGCAGTCATGAAAGAACAATTGAAACAAACAGAACATCAACTTCCAGAATCACGAGCTGGGCTTTCGGTTAGTGACTTGTCCTCGCAGCAAGACATCAATGCCGTTTGGATGCGTGTTGCTCGGTACCGTGCGGTCCAGGAGCGGATCAAATTGTTCACTTCCGTTGTTATTAACGACACCATCAAATTCTTGAAAGAGTCTCTTGTGTTCAAGAATAACAACTCTCGACTTGATAGCTCGATCAATTGGGCGGAACTTGACCAGCTGCGACTCGGTATCCACAAGTACCTCGCATCGAAGATCAAAATACCACCAAACTTTCTGATTAGCGACCGAGTGTGGCTGCGATACCTGGAGCGAATCAGCATGTATGAAAGACGTGGATTTACGCCATTGCGTGCGCCATATATGACCAGCTTGTGGGTCAAAGAGCAATGGAAGTACAACGACTGCGTCGGCTCCATTGGCGACAGCGAAAGCAGTGATAGCGAATCACTTGTGTATTTCACCCAGCCTGAAGAGCTCGAGGAGAGCTACTTTGATGCCATGGAGGTGATTGAGGAGGAGGATAATGAACACTATGTCGACGCACTTGAGGACTTGAACCATAGTGGCAGTTACGAGTCTGCAGTACACATTTAAACACATAGTAGTTGCACCCAAGCCCAATTATTTAAAATTCTTATCTATAACCAGCGTAAATAAATGTCGTTATTTAGTCAAAGAGTCCATGAGCCGCAAAGTTGCTGCGGCGCCTGTGGGGCGGCTGGGTACAAACTCCCATCTCCACATAACCAAGCTGCGCCTACATAAGAAACAATCACAGATCAAGAAACGGTCGACGACGACAAGCCATAGGTTCTACATTTGGTTTTAAAGTCATCGAAAACGACAATGCCTGGACCTCCACCGCCGCCCCCTCCACCACCTCCACCGCCATCACTTGGAGGTGGACCACCTCCGCCACCACCTCCGCCAATGGCGTTTGGCGACCTGTCGTCTAAGAAAGGCAACTCGGGTTTCAAACCGCCGTCCAGTTCCGGTAACCGTGATGCACTACTAGGAGATATTAGAAAGGGAATGAAATTGAAAAAGGCAGTGACAAATGATAGAAGTGCGCCGATGATTGAAGGACGGCCTGCCAACCACAATCCCATTAGCGACGGACCGGCGCCACAGCGAGGAGCTCCGCCTATCCCTGGTGGACGACCACCAGCAGCCAGTGCTCCTTCGATACCTACTGCTGCAGCTACTAACAATGCTCCTACTGAAGCTCCCGCGGCAATGAATCCTATGCTTGGAGGGCTTTTTGCAGGTGGCATGCCCAAACTACGGCATCGAGCAGGTACAGTGAAAACAGGAGCCGACTCGACACCAGGACTAGAAAGCCAACCCGCACCGGCAGCCCCGTCTGCTCCTCCTCCAACATTTAAAGCACCAAAGGCACCGACGCTGGCACCTCCAGTGCCGTCCTTCAATGCTCCAGCAGCTCCACCGCCACCTCCTCCGTCAGCACCTTTTGGAGCCCCGCCAGCTCCCCCGTCCGCCCCACCTGCGGCACCGAAGCAGCGACCAGCAAAGCCGGCCAAGCCAAAGCCTAGTATACCTACCAATCGACCAAAGCCAAGGATTCCAAGCAGTGCGAGCACAGCGAGTGTTCCAGCTCCCGCTGCCCCTCCTCCACCGCCCCCACCAGTACCTGGAGCTTCATCTGCATCTACAATCCCCGGCGTAAAGCTTCGACATGTATCATCACCGGTCAATGCCTCTTCGTCATCTCCTCCACCACCACCGCCTCTTCCAACAGGCGCTCCACCAATTCCTGGCCACCAAAAAAGCCCTTCGTTCAGCGCTCCTCCACCTCCACCTCCGCCTCCACCACCGCCACAGGCTAATGGCTATGTGACTCCAATATCGCGACAATCTCCCTCACCGGTGCCATCATCATCACCTCTGCCCCAGCAAATTCCTCCACCACCACCGCCTCCTCCACCATCTTCATCGATACCAGGATCGTTGCGGCCGCCATCGTCATCGCCAGCAATCCCTCCACCAGCACCACCATCACCTTCCCGATATCCAGCACCACCAAGCTCCAACAATTCATCGCCAACTCTTCCACCACCACCGCCGCCGCCACCACCACCTGCTACTTCAACTCCCCAGGCACCACATGCACCGCCTCCGGCGCCTCCTTCATCAGCTCCAAGTGCCCCTCCTCCGCCACCACCTCCTTCGTCCAATGGCGGTGGATATGGTTCGCGCCGCACAGCGTCTCAAGCCGCATCATCCAACATTCGACAAATCGACGTTTCGGCGTATACAATTGCACCTCGAGTCTCTTCTAGCTCGAATGCCAGTGGAGCTAACGGCAGTAGCACCAAACCGGCCCGACTGGTCATTGAGGACAACCGGTTCAAGTTCAAGAACCAAAACGCACTTCCCAAGCCTCGACGGTTCGAAGGTCATGAAAAACTGTACCCCAGTGGCCGAGGCAGCTCTGTGCCATTGAATTTAGATGCATATTAAGAATAAAAATGAGAGTAGTGTGTGTATTTTTTTTTTTCTTGATAAATAAGTTTTATGTACAACATTTTCGTTTTACTACTGGCCTCCTCAACATCTGCCGTCGTTCCAGGCATCCTTCCATCGAGCTTTCCACTCCTTGCAGTTGAATTTCGGCTTGCCAAGTTTCTTGTTCACTGCATTGTGAGCATCACAAAGCCAATTGCCAAACTCGTCCTTGCCCTCGAGCTTGGGCTCGTTGCCGGGCTTGGCCATCCATTTTCTAAAGTCCGCCGCACAGTACCAGCACGGGTAATGCTTCGAGAAGACCGTGAAGAAGCTCTTCATATCTGCCTGGTCCTCGGCGGTCGCCTTCTCTGGATACTTGGACGCCATAGTGTGGAGAAACGTCCATGTGGCACGGCCCAATGCTTGTGCATCTGGCGGACAATCCTTGGCGTACCCGCTTTTGGTCTTTGGAACTGTACTATTATCGTCGGTCGTCATACCTTCAGTTGCTGCTATCGTCGTCGCCGTAGTCGCCGCCGTTGACTTTTTTGTAAAAGAAGGAAATGAAGAAGTAGAGTTTGTACTATTACTGCTTCCCTTGGTAACGGCTTGAAAGTCTAGTAAAGAGTTGCATGATCGACACCTGATTTTTGGTTGTTAGATTTAGAGTTGACTCAAGAACCAAGCCCTAATTTTGCAGATGGGCTGATTTCTGAAAAAAAAAAATTCATACGGTTTGCCGTCCTCGTCTAGCACTATGCGCCTGCCGTCGATATATGTTACAGTTCCTTTGGCGACCATGATCTAGTTTCAAGTGGCGATGAGTGAAGACTTGAGTGGAAGGTTTGGAGCGGCTGTACTGAGAGATTACTAAAGCGAATGGGACAAAGGGTCGACAATTAGGAAAATTTCAATTAGAGGAGGAAAATGCAGTATGGAAAGGAATATCTATATATGGGCAAACAAAAATTACAATCTAACCAAGGAAAAAAATCATGAAACCTCACGGATATGACTCGACGCGGTTTGTGGTTCTGACATTGTTTGAATGAAAAAGTCCGAGTTGCGCAGCGGCCGCACCTTGATCTCGGCACTGGTATTAGTGTGCACACCGTCGACAAAGTTTTCGCGAATGTATTCTCGCATGGCGTTCATTGCCGCATTTCTGCATGCCTCTTTGATGTCGCTGCCACTCAGGCCCGCCGTCTGTTGCGCAATGTAGTCGATGTCAAACCCAGGATCAAGACTCTCGTCCTTGAGCAGAATCTCGATAATCTTCTGCCGCTCCGCCAACTGCGGCAATGGCACTGCAAACCGTTTGGGCATTCGTCGCAAGATTGCATTGTCGATATCGTTGGGTCTATTTGTCGCACCAAGCACCATGATTCGGCCGCCGCTCGTCAAGCCGTCCCACAAGGTCATAAACTCGGCCTTGAGCATCGCCGTCACTTCGTGATCCGACGAAGACCGTTCTCTTAGGAATGAATCAATCTCGTCGATGAAAATAATGCAAGGTTGCAGTTTTTGAGCGACCGAAAATACTGCAGCGACAAGCTTGTTGCTTTCTCCAAACCACTTGTCCATAATGTTTGACATTTTGATATTGATAAAGTTTGCAGAGCTCTCTGCAGCCAACGCTTTGGCCAGCATCGTCTTGCCACATCCTGGTGGACCATATAACAAGACGCCCTTTGGAGCTTGTAGAAGAGATGAATGCTGAGAAAACAGACCCGGCACGGTCAGGGGATAAAGGACACTTTCTCTCAGCTCGTCAATGATCCCATCTAGGCCACCAACATCTTTAAATGATACCGACAGTTCGCTCGGCGTAATGACTGTGGATATGATAGCTTGCTCGTACTCGTCCAGCGATTGGAGTTCGGGGTGTTTGCTTTGTAGCCGTTGTACAGAGGCGTTGGCCTTCTTCTTCGTTTCGGCACTGTTCCTAGATTCGCCGCCCACTTGCTTGATCATGTACGACAGCAGGTAGTAGACCGACGCACCTGCGCCCAAGAAGAAGACGATATCCGACACCACCCGCGAGCTGATCTTAACGCGCGACATTGTGGGTTTCGTTCTGGAGGCGGGTATTTTGTGAAATACTGTGCGGTATATAAGGGCCGAAAGGACAGATTTTCTTGCACGTTAGTCGCACACATATGAAAGTGCAATTGTGCGCGCGAGGGACCCCCGTAAACCCTCCCATGTTGGGGAACTTTAAGGCTCTTAGAGGGGGGAGACCCTAAGTTGGGCTCTACCATTATGCCGAGAGGTCCCAAGCGCGACTTCCTAGAGCTTTTTTGGCGGCGCGTGTTTCCCGACGCTTGTCTCGACATGTCTGATGGAGCCTAAAGTCGCGATTAAGAAGGAGAAGGTAGAGGAGGAGGAGAAACAAGGTTCCGAAGGCATTCTTCACGACTCTGAGTTTCGTGCCTTGTGCTCAAGAATGGTCAAGTGTATGGATATTTGTTAGTACAAGATAGGAAGATGCTAATTTAATAGCCCACACCAATCTTCGGAAGAAAGTTCAACGCGACGAAGTAGACCGAGTTGATCTATATAAACGGCTCAAGCAATGGGAGGACTATGGTGAAAAAACGAGGCGCGAGTTGGAAAAATCGAATGAAAACGTGGAATTGGCCACGCAGACGGCCGAGAAGTACCGCAACGAGGTGATTTATTGGAAAACGCGCTGCCAACGCTTAGAGTCCGAGATGAAACGATTGAAAGATCCCGCATGTTCCAAAATGTCATCTCCGTTGATACCGGTTTCTCCAGACCGGTTGAATCAATCACGAGGTCAGATCTACGAGGGAAGCACTTTTGACCCGGATGCTACAATCAACTCCTCGCTGGTGGAGCCTGCTCAACAGCATATGGAGGACCGGTTTTTCGCTCCTATAAAGAAAGAGAAACTTGAAACTCAGTATGAAGTTCCAGAAACGCAAGGAGGATACGACGCAGAATCGTATAGGTTGGATTACGACCAGCAGAATGCGGTTTTGCCGCTCTCGTCCCCGCCTGTTGCAGAAGGGAATGAGGCATCATTATTCGAGACCCCCAAGGTTCATAAGAACAAAAAAAGGAAATCGCTAGAATCAGAGATTGACCAAGATTTGCTTTCCGGGAGGCGGCGCACAAATATTCCAAAATTCGGCGAGCAAATGCCTACTCCGACCACCGGGCCGAGACCAAAGGATAAGCTTCCTTCCAGGACAATTGAGTCGTACTTTGGATCAGGCAAGCAGCAGGACGATGGTAACGATCTTGTGAACATTGAAGATGACAATGAATTTGTAAAGGGGCTTGTGGAGACTGTGCATGTGAGAGATTTCATTCTTAACCCCAAATCTAGCACCAAAGCATATGCAGATACTGTCAAAGGGAAAAAGCGATGGTCGTTACCTGGTTCGAGCTGTGAGCAATGCAACGAGTTTTTCAAGGCTATGGGCCAACCACCAGATCCGTCCAAATGCAAGCATGTATCTACCAATCAGGAGATTCACAAGAATGTAGACAAGGTCTCGCGCCATCGACAAGCTTTTGCTGCTGAGCCTGATCCACCGCATTTCTGGAACCCTGACATGCCTACCACTCAAGAGGAGATCCAGGAACGAAAAGATCTGGAAAAATTTAACAAGTTGGAAGCAAGGAAGAGGATGATCAGTGCTGTTGAGTTGAAACAGTATGTGTTGAGGGACGTCAAGCTGCGTAACCGATTTGACAAAGTTGACTGGGCGAACCTTGATGCAAGGGTGAGAGACATGATGTATGACGTTTCATGAATTTATTTATTAGCTTTTATTGCGTATGGCTTTTCCATTATTACAATGCATCGATGCACGCCGCGAGCAGCGCGGCGCTCTTTAGGCTATTCGACTTGGTAACACTGATATATACTTATCGGTGGAACTTTTTGAGAATATTATCGATTAACTTGGATTATATTCCCCTACCCTTACCCTAATGCCAACGGCCCGTTTCGGCATTGCACCCGCTTGTCGACCCCAACAACCAAGCAGGTGTTCCAAATGAGGACTAGTCGCTGATCTGGGGAACCCTTGCCTCAGCAAACTGGGGGGCAACAGATATGACGTTTTATAACAGAAAAGTATAAATTTCAATGTGATCTCTCTGCTTTTTGCTTCATTCAAGCCTTTCAAACCAGCACTGCTATCAATCTTTCAATAAAATGGCACCACACGGACCTCATGGATGCACTCGACCAAAGCCCCGTCCTTCTGGCGACAAGCCAAAGAGGTGATCGGTATCTCGTTTAGTGAGTGAAGAGTCATGACCATCGACGAGCTTCAACTTATTTACTCGCAAAATATATATTAAAATGTTATCTATAGTTCAAATTTTACTGCCCTCACAGCACCAGTTGCACTTTCATCACTCGCACAAATTTTCAACCACCACGTTCAAACTACTAGTAAATAGCATCAACAGATTCCTTAAGACCTATATAACATTGTTTGATATTTAAATCCTCAATAAAACTGCAAAGCGCGATTTTTTTTTTCCAAAAATCCACTATAAAACCGACATGAATAACGAAAAATTTCATCCAAGAAGCCTAGCTAGCTCAATCGGTAGAGCGTGTGACTCTTAAACACCTCTTCTCTTAGAGATTAAAGTCATCACAAGGTTGGGGGTTCGAGCCCCCCGTTGGGCTTCTCTTTTTTGTTCCCAGAGAATATCAATGTTACACAAGTATTGCAACTGCTATTCTTTTTGAGAAAAGATTTTTGAGCCGCACATATTACCCGTTTCGGCCTGTGTGAGGCTGTGCCAAAATTTTTTTTTTGTTTCCGACTTTCCCACTCGCGTGCGCAGAATGTTCAAAAACCGTTTTGCTGCACAGCCGCACTGGTGAAGAAAAACTTTTGGCAGCATATTTCGTGACTTGAAAACGGGGCAAGCCTGTAATTACTAATACATATTATGCAATATTATTATGCATGAGAGATGGGTGCAGTAGGTATATAGAAAAAAAGAGGAGTTACAATGCGAATGGTTCATATAGAGAGGTTTTAAGGGGATACCATGTAGAATATAGAGAATAAGATAAGATAGGGAAGCTACTAGAGCTTAGTAATGGGAGGCTGTAGTGATAAGATCCATCACGCAACCCTGTTTTGAAAAAAGGTTAAATTACAAAACATTGGAAATCGGGCAGTATTTTTTGGTACTGTTTTGGTGAAGATTTCCACTAACTCCATATTTGTTCGAGAGGGGGTTTGCCGAACTCCGCCGTATAATTTGTCAGAGTGTCTGAGTGCTTTTTTGAGCCGAGGAGGATTTGAGCTTTGTTAATAAACGACCAGAATCGATTGATTGGTATTTAATTATTATATGTGAAGAGAGGGAATTCATTTATGTAATTCCAGTATCGACATTAACTACTTGTCGGTAGGATAAAGCGGCATTAGCGTAACTAGACGCAATTATACTAAGCCTCGGCATTTTGTTACGAGTTCCGAGAAGAAAAAAAATGTGTCTCAGATTTTACGTAAGAGCGCCAGCTAAGGTGTGCTTGATCTGGAAAAGCACTGGCCCTTCTCTTGCGGAGTATATATATCGGGATTTGTCCCTTATTTTTTAGAATTATATTCAAATTTCTTTCATAATATCCCACATCTTCACAATGACCAACAACCTCTATAAGCCAGTCCAGGTCGGCCGTGTGCAGCTCAAGAACCGAGTCGCTCTCGCTCCACTCACCCGATTCCGAGCCACCGATGCCCACGTTCCTAATGACATGATGGTCGAGTACTACGACTTGCGAGCTCAGACTGAGGGTTCTCTTCTTATTACCGAGGCTACTTTCATCAGCCCACAGGCTGGTGGTTACGCCAAGGTGCCAGGTATCTACAACAAGGATCAGATTGCTGCCTGGAAGAAGGTCACTGATGCTGTCCACAAGCGGGGCTCTACCATCTACGTCCAGCTTTGGGCTCTTGGCCGAGTCGCCTCCCCAGCTGTGTTGAAGAAGGAGGGTCAAGACTACGTTGGAGCCTCTACTGCCGCTCCAATCAGCGCTAACGCGTTGACTGGTGAGCAGGAGCACCCACGAGAGTTGACCACTGCCGAGGTTCAGCAGTACGTCAAGGACTACGCCCAAGCCGCACGAAACGCCATCGAGGCCGGTTTTGATGGTGTCGAGATCCACGGCGCTCACGGTTACTTGCCAAACCAGTTCTTGGACAACTTGTGCAACAAAACTCGAACTGACCAGTATAGCGGTGCCACCATTGAGAACCGTGCTCGATTCACCCTCGAGATCATTGACGCTGTCTCCGAGGCCATTGGCTCCGACCGAACTGCCATTCGACTCTCGCCATGGATGAACGCTGGCCAGGCCAACTACGACTTGAGTCCATTGCCAGAGTACACATATTTGATCACTGAGATCCAGCGACGAGCCAACGCTGGCAAGGAGCTCGCATACTTGCACGTTGTTGAGCCACGAGTCATTGGTACCGCTGATGCCAAGAAGATTATTGGTTCCAACGAGGTTTGGATCCGATTGATCTACACTGGTATCTTGATTCGAGCCGGTGGTTACTTCAAGCAGTTGGCTGAGGAGCACGCTGCTGCCGATGACAAGGTTTTGATTGCATTTGGTCGATACTACATTTCCAACCCAGACTTGACTCCAAAGATTGAGTCTGGCGCTGAGTTGACCAACTACAACCGACCAACTTTCTACACCAATGATGCCGAGGGATACACCTCTTACAAGCGAGAGTCCCAGTACACCAGCAGATTGTAATTTCCTAAAAGAGCTATTATAGAATTTGTATATTGATATTTATTGCATTCTTTGATCAAGATTTTTACAGCTCTTTTCAGGGGTAATTTTTCAGCCCTGAGAGTGGGTTTGTCCCAGTATTATACTCTCTCAGCCCGACATGACAACTGTGATGAACGAATCAGAGTTAAATCGATAAAAAGATTATTTTGATTTCTTAGATTCCAAAAAAAATTAAACTTTTGTATTATTCCATCAAGATCTATCGTTACATAAAAAAATATTAAAGAGAAAAAGAATTAAGCCCATTTGCCTAGGAGCGCCATAAGACCAGCTCCTAGCAAGTTGCAAACGACAGTGAATGTCAATCGTCGCAAGTCTTGCGATCGGTGCTCGTTGAAAATATAGTCTCGTGCAAGAAGCTCAACGAGACCGGTGTAGATCAAGATACCAGCAGACATGGCATCGAGAACTCCAGACACGACATTGACGGTGTAAGAGTTGGAAGCGTAGACGTTTCGCAACCCCAAACCAATGGCGATGCAAATAGGAGTGGTCAAGCCGTAGGCGATACATAGCGCGTATGGCCACCATCGCTTCTCCTTGGGGAATGGAATTGCAGAAAGTCGTGCACCGATACCAAGACCTTCAAACGATTGGTGGAAAATCAACACAATATAAAGGGTCTTGAACTCATCACCAGTGGCACCAAGGTTGAGGCCGATCATGACAGAGTGGAAGATGACACCGAATTCCAAAATGAGGAACGCAGCAAACTGTTCTCGGAACCCCTTTTCGGCTTCGATGGTAGAGGACTCGGAAATCGAAACATCGCTGCCTTTTTCATTGTTGTAACGCTTCTCAGAGCTCTCAATATCTTCGTTGGAGGTCTGTGGCAAGATACCTTCTTGCTGCTGTTCCCGCAACTGCTCTTGTCGGTGTGGATTTGGGGGCATGCTCTTGGTGACAAGACCTTCAACATCGACGTCGTGGTCAGCAGCCACACCGTACTTCCTTTGAACATAGACAGAGCAAACGAGATCGAGCAAGAAAATACCCCATACAGTAGCAAGAATAATACCAGCGACCCATGAGTATGAAGCCCAGTTGCCGGTCATACCAACACAGGTGTTGGGGCCAATTTCGCCATAAGCTGGGTCCATCAAATGGACAAATGCCGTGGTGACAATGACACCGGTACCGAAATGTCGAGCAAACAAGTATACATATGTGGGGATTCTCAGGGTCTTGACTTTGGTAGCGATAACCGGGAACAGAGTCGCGGCGGTGGACAACACCAAGATGACAAAGATGGAACTGATTCGGGCACCCATAGACTGACCATTGAAGTCACTGCCACCAGCGACACCGTCAATGATGCAAATCTTCCAGTTATCTGGGATATTGGGGTCGCCCAGCGACACACTATTAGGATCGAGAGTCTGCCAAGAGGACATTGTTTTTTTTCTTATAAGCTCGATGAATTGTCAGATAAAGGACACTTCCAATAAGGGAAACAGCAACTGATTTATAGACCGTTTGGAATATTTTTTTTCGGTCTGACGACTAACCTACAAGGTCCAATTTATTGTCAGTGTGCTCACACTTCTCCGAGGCGCTGTAACGTGCTCAACGTGGGCAGATGCAGAGCAAAGTACCACCCGTGCTGTACTCGGATGCCGCATCCCACAGCCAGAGACATTCAAACGCATCGTTTGAATCTTAGTGTCTAGTGCCGTGCCAATCTTGGAGCAACGATCAGTAAAGTTGGTTGTCAAAGATCGAAGATTTCAGGGGAAGAAGCCCTTAAGATTCTCCAAACAAGAATACCAAAGATTCAAAACATATAACCGTTTTATTGGCCGTTGAAGCCCAGTATATGAAAAAAAAAAACCGTTTTGTAATAATCCCACAGATAAGCAACCTCCAAGGTTGGTGCGTCTTCAATGTATGCGGCTGATCCTACAACCTTTGTGGTTACACGCTCTTTTATGTAGAGCATTTTTTTTCAACTAGACATGACCTGTGCATAGATCAACGTTAGAGATATGAAATGTCACAGAATTTTTTTTTCATTTATTTAACTAGCTTGTAATTGGCTCATCTCTTTTTCAAAGCTTTTTTCTGTGGCCCGTATAACCTATATTGTGTCTCACCCGTCCCAAAAGTCTCTTCCGCACACACACTTTTCGATTCGAGGCATGTCGCTGGCGGAGTTCCTCACCAGCAAGTACCTCACTGAAGACAAGTCGGCGAAGAAAAAGAAGAAGAAGAGTAGAAAAAAGGATGATGAATTGGGTATAGAAGTACGCGACACTGCTTTAACATTTGAAGATCCATCAGCGAACCTCGACGACGAAGATGACGACGGCGAGGCACCGGTGCCAGAACTCAAGGCACATGCAGGCTGGAAGCGCGTCGGAGATGCAAGTAGTTCAGTAACCACTGTTTCAAACGAGGTTTCAAGGAATACGACTGACAATGCCGTCGGACAAGACGACGAGGACGAGGAGGATGAGTTACTCAAAGCAGGACCAGGTGAGACGATCCACAGAGATGCCTCGGGTCGCAGAATAGACATTGCACTGCAGCTTGAAACAGCACGGCGGCAGAAGGAACAGGAAGAGCGCGAAAGACAGCGCCAGAGAAAAGAGCTGAATATGGGCGTCGTGCAGCTCGAACAGCAGCGCGCTGAGAAAGATCGTTTACAAGCATTGCAGTCTGAAAATTTTGAGCAAGAAGAAGCCTCGCGCCGAGACGAGAAATTGCGAAATCGGCAGGTGTTTAATGACCCTGCTGCAGTATTTATTAAACCCCGAAAGCACGGCCACAGTTCGGCAGCAACGTCGTCCACATCAACGTCAAATCTGCAGCCGAATTACGACGGCCCGCATGCACCAAACAGGTTTAACATTAAACCCGGGTACAGGTGGGACGGCGTTGATAGGTCGACTGGGTTTGAAGCGAAATGGTTCCGAGCCCAGACGACCAAGAAGGATCGCAAGACTCGTGAATACGCATTGCAACTGGACGAATAGTCAAATCTCAAAATTTGTATATATATATATAGATAGGATATAAATAGTCATTAACAATATTTATAATAATCACTCCTGTGGCCCGCTGCTCTGTCCTCTTCCTCGCCCACTTCGTCCTCGACCTCGACCTCGACCGCCTCGGCCGCCGCCGCGTCCGCGCTGGCTGCCGTTACCTTGCTGCGGTGGAGCAGATGAACTACCGCCAATATTCAATTGCGCCATCAATGCAGCGCTCGCAGCGTCGTCAAATTGCTGTGGAGGAGGCGGTGGTGGTGGTGGCTGGAATCCTGGAGGAACCATACCCGGATGCCAACCAGGTGGTGGCGGTGGAGGAACCATTCCAGGAGGAAGTGGCGGTGGGTAGAACATTCCACCTGGCGGTGGCGGCTGGAAGTTCTGCTGCTGCTGCTGTGGGATGAACTGGCCATACACTGCACCAATCAAATTCCGCTGGGACTGCTTCGAGTGCTTACCACTGATACTAGCCAGTGCCTCTTCGTTGCTCTTCTTGGGCTTGTTGTTATCCGGCTTCTTCTCTTGTGGACCGTTGCTACTACCCTTTAGAATGGCCATGAGGTCATTGCTGGCCTGCTCGACGGATTGTGTCGATTGCGGTTGTGCCTGTTTAGGCTTTTGCATAATCTTCACTTGACCCGCAACAGGTGCCTTGGGTTTCGCAGCCGGTGCTTTTGGACCTTGAGGCTTTGCACCCTGAGGCTTTGGACCCTGTTGGTGAGCTTGCTTGGCCTGAGCCGCAGCTCCGGCGGCAGGCCCAATCTTTGGACCAGGGCTGTTTCTTGGGCCAGAAGGAACACTCTTAGTAGCATTTCCCCAAACATTATTTGAAGGAGCAAACCCAGGCTTAGAATGGCCGTGGGCGTTGTTGGAATTGGCGC
Organism: Blastobotrys petasosporus; assembly: GCA_030580095.1. Lineage (NCBI taxonomy): Eukaryota > Fungi > Ascomycota > Dipodascomycetes > Dipodascales > Trichomonascaceae > Blastobotrys > Blastobotrys petasosporus. The sequence goes on from JAKTSG010000007.1 coordinate 103,499, forward strand.
CTCGTTGCTGGGCAGCTGCGGCCGCAGCTCGTTGCTTCTGTTGCTTGGTCTGGTACACCAATTGCTTGTTGGTCAAATTCACCACAGATCCTGCATCGACAGTAAGTCCACGCTTAGTCGTGAGCTTTCCGCTGAGCGTAGTACCGGCATCAAACTCATTGTCGAACAACACCGCTAGTGTGACTTTGGTGGTCTCACTATTGACCGCAATGACAGTTCCCCGCTCAAACAACTTGACTTTGCCGAAATTCAAAGCAGACACCACCCGGTCGCCAATGTTGAACTTTTGAGAACGCAACTGGTGATAGGCATGCGTCGGAGCAAGCAACACCTGTCGAGGAACGTTGTTGTGGGTGTCCGAAGTAGCCGGCTTGGCGGGCTGTTCAAAGTAAGAGATGATAGCCTGCTCGACCTTCTTGACCGCCTCGGCAGCCAATCCGTCAGACTCCAGAGACACAGTCTCAAAGTCGTCGTTATCATCAGTGTACTTCTTGATCCACGTTCGCACCTCAGTCATGAGCGTACGAGCTTTGGCAACGTCAACATTAAGCAGCTTGTTCACTTGAGGAATAGAAGAGTTTTGGATGTTTCGACTTAGTGCCGCCCACAACTGTGGGAACTGCACTTGATAACCCTGGATCAATTGTACCGCCTTTGAGCTGTACTCCCAGCCCCGTTGTACTTTTCGCGTGTAGCCAAGAACCTTGGTTCGTCGCGCTTCAAACTTGAGACACAGTCCCACGTCGAATTTCTTGCCGTCGGCCTCAACCAAAAACTTGGAGGTCATTTTACTCAGCAGCAGCGGAGACATGTTGAGCATCTTGCCCACCTCGTACGAGGCCCAGTACTTCTCATGAGATCGCTGCAATGAGGCAGCTTGCTGACCAAAGTTGGGGTCTTTTCGCTCGCTGTTCAACACTTCAATCTTCATTCGCTCACCGTCGCCAGCATGGTCCACAATCTTGACCGGCTGGCCATATCCTGCTGGACCGAGGTACACCGCCTGCGATCCAACAGGGTACTCGTCGCTCAATGGCAGAGGCTCACGCTCCTTGAACCGCTCGTCTTCATGAACGACATTTTCAACCAGTGTTTGAACTGCAAACTCCTGCTCTTCGGTACCAGCTCCGCCAAACTCCTTGACGTATGCGCCTTGCTCTGTTCGTTTCAAACCCTTCAATTTTCGAATGTGCACCAATGCGTTAACGCGGCCAATCTTGGTACCCTTTCGCTGGTACGAAGTCTCAATACCATTGGCCTGCTTTCGCCATCTATCCAACAGCTTCCCATCGTGAGGATTAGAGACGATAGTGCCCTTGAACTTCTCGTACCGGAACTGGTCGTCACTGATGGCAACAACCTTAGATTCGACTAGGTATGGCCAGCCGACAAATGTCTGCTCACCAATAAGTTCCTCGGCAAGCTGCTGTGCGCTCTGCCCGTCGTAGCAATTCTTCAAAGTCAAAATCATCGAGTCGTTCCTGGTCGGCTGCTGGAACACAAAGACACCAGCTTGCTCGATAGATGCAGTGAAAGGAATAGTCTTCATACTTGGGAACCCCGCAAGAGCGTTGACACCAAGCTTGACGTCCTGCATCAGCCTGAAGTTGATCTTCTCCGGTCGCGGCGCCTTGTCGAGGAAAATCTCGATACAGTGACAGTTGGGCAGATCCAAAAACACGCCAGGAAGTGAAGAGGGATAAAGGAAATCTGTTTGTGGGTTGAACGCAAACTTGATCTCCTTGCCAAAGCTGTTTCGCCTCTTCTCATCAGCTGAAAGAAGGTTGTCCTTGGTTTCCAACGCTGCGAGCAGTCGTTTTTCGTCTACAAACGGAATCTTCACAACAGCCTCCCAATCGTTCTTCTTACCATTCATATCCAACTCAAAATCGCGAGGGTAAAAGTCTTTGATTGGTGACAATTCGTCGCTCATCAAAGGCCAGTAAGCTTGTGGAACGAGCTTTTTAGATCGCTCGGGAAGCACACCCATCAACTGCTCAAATGGCCGGTACGGACTTGACAGGTTGAATGTGAATTCCTCCTTGAGACCCTTTCGGATATCACTAATGCATGGAGCATAGTGGTACCGGTAAAACCAACTCCACGATGCACATCCAGTGTAGTAATAATACAATACCCACTGAAGGCCCTCGAGATAGTTCTCAGCAAGATCCTTGATAATCTCTTCACCCTCGCCTTTCTTGATGCCAAATTTATCCTTGTAGTACCCGGCTTTCCATTCGTTGAACTTGTCATTGTACAAGACCTTCTTCTCCTGAACTTGCTCTTCCTTTTCAATTGGAGCATTTTCGTATTTCTTAAACACCTTGTTCAATTGAACCAGTCGCGTATCTGCATCTTCCTCATCTTCATTCTCTGGCAATCCATCGTTATCGAGAGCAAGCACCCATTTGCCCTGATCGTGCAGCAAACGAGTGTATGTCTTTTCCGCCAATGCTTGCAGGAATGGGACTTCCTTCTCCGAAACTGTACCTGGCAAATCTGTCGAAGGAATTTCTGCAGTCTCAGCAACTCGTCCGTCATGGTTGACTTTCAAGATAAACGGCTTGAGTGCTCTAAGCAGCTCCTTTTCTCTGATCGAGAGCTTGAGTTTTGGATGATGAGGACCTTTAATACCGACATCCTCCAGCTCTTCGTTCATCCACTCGACATCAACAGCACTCTCTTCGAAATTCTCGAGCTCGAACTTGGAAATCTCGTCCAGCCAGATGCCCATTCTTTCGAAATGGATCTTGCCGCCTTCAGTCAAGTACCCGTCTGTCTTTTTCAGGGTCCGCTTGTATGCTCCCATCAAGATGGGCAATGCACCGGTATTGATCAGCAACGACGGCACCTCGGGCAAGAAATCGTTACCGATAAAGTAATTGATCAAGATGAAATCGTCCAACACACGCTCAAAATCGTAAGGGAACGAGAGTTCATCTTCGATATCGCGATACTCAAGCTCAATGTACTCACGCACTAGGGACAGGTGCAGCAAAAAGAATCGCTGCTCCGTCAGCTCTTTACTCTTTTGAGATCGACCGAATGTGACTTCTTCACGCAATAGCGCAAAGTGTGGATCGTGACTCAACAGACCCAGCATGATCAAATCGGCGTCCAAACCATATAGACAATGTCTAGTGTTGGCATTGTACTCGGGCTTGGCTCGATGCACACGGATAAAGTCCATAATCTTATGCTCACCCTCACCAGGCACTTCATGGCCCGACAGAATAATATCAATCCCCTGCCACGTGGAATCTTCAGATACTTTTCGATTGATAAAGTATTTCAATTGCGTGGTAAGCTTGGCCATAAACTCTGTACCGGGCGTGATTGCATTCGAGTCAAACGGATCTTCAGTCGGTAGCGTGAGGCCATCAGACAATGCTTTTTTCCTTGCATTCTCCGCATCCAGCGCAGATCTAAATCGTCGTGCACGCTGCTGATTCATCTTGGCTCGTGGCGCCACACCGTCGATAGCCATATAAAACACTTTCTGAGGTCGAATCAGATCAAACAAATGCTCGATATAATTGAAAATGCCTACAAACATCTCTTCTTCCGTCAAATGGTGTGTTGCATCTGAATCCTTGTGCGTACATGTATCTTTGATCTGTGTTAGCTTTCAATACGTCCAAACACATACGAAGAATCGAGTTCATATCGAGATACAAATTGTCGAACCTGGAGAAAGTCAGCATAAACGTCTCTTGCAAAGTCACACATACTCAGGCACTTGGCTCTCATTGACCAATTGTGAAATCAACGGCCATCTTTCGGACACGTATCGGAAAAACTTGGGGATACCTAGTCGATTAGTTTCTCGAGGTTGTGTTCAAGAACGATCCATACCCATTGTGGCGTATTTGAATTCAATTCACTCAGCCGACTTGACAACAAAAAAGCTCTGCCTTTTCTAACGGCACGGAATTGTTCTCCTTCAAAAATCTGGACCTTTCTCGCAGATCCTCTCCACACACTCTCCTCGATTCAAACAAGTTGTCGTTTGAAGGTAGTGAGGAGACTTTTGCAAGATGCCCAACCTGGGTAGGTGGTTGGGACCAACTGAGAAAGGAGCCCTTTGGCAGTGCGGCGCTGTTGATATTTTGCACACACAAAAAACTAAGCAGTTCATCGGAACGCGTTCTTTGGCGTCAATGCAATAGAATTTATATCAAAAATATGTTTGGCCAGAATAATAACAACAGCGGGTCGGGCTTCAGCTTTGGCGGTGGCAATAATAACAACTCTGGGTCGACATTTGGTAGCGGAGGAGGCGGTGGATTTGGCCAAAATAACAACAACAATGCATTTGGATCCAACACTTCCAATACTAGCAGTGGATTTGGACAGAATAACAATGCCTTTGGTGCAAATAAACCAACTGCGTTTGGATCTGGATTCGGTCAATCGAACACGAGCAACGCATTTGGCAGTGGTGGTGGATCATCGGCATTTGGATCGAACACGAATTCAGGATTTGGCCAATCCAACACCAACAACGCGTTTGGATCGAATACCAATACAAGCGGCAGTGGATTCGGAGTGAATAACAATACCAATACAAGCAGCCCCTTTGGTACGACCAATTCTAACACAGGGTTTGGATCCAATACGTCTGGAGGTGGACTGTTTGGACAGAACAATGCAAACAACCAAAGCAGTAATACCTCTGGCGGGGGACTCTTTGGCAACAAGAGTGGATTCGGATCCAATACAAATACAAACACTTCCGGCGCTTTTGGATCGGGCAATGCGTTTGGATCTAATACTGCCAGCTCAGGGTTTGGAGCGAACAACAATACTGCCACTGGTAGCTCCGGGTTTGGAGGCGGATTCGGGCAGAACAACAATGCCAATACCAGCAATCAATCAGGTGGGTTTGCATTTGGACAGAATAATACAAACACTGCCCAAAATTCAGGGTTTGGTGCCAAGACTGGTGGACTGTTTGGCAACACGCAGACCAACACGTCTAATACTAGCGGCGGCAGCGGACTATTTGGCAATCTGAGCAACAATACGACAAATCAAGCAGCGAAACCTACTGGTGGGCTATTTGGCAATACTTCTTCGACGCCAACCTCGACATTTGGCCAGACCAATACCTCAGGTGGTGGGGGCCTATTTGGTTCCAAACCTGCCGCGCCTACAGGTGGTACTGGGCTGTTTGGAAACACTGCCAATGCAACAAATACTGGCAGCAGTTTATTCAACAATGCTAATTCTGGGTTTGGTGCCAAGCCAGCTGCTACAGGGGGGTTGTTTGGCAACACAGCCAACACAAACGCTACCACAGGAGGCGGTGGTTTGTTTGGCAATACAAGCAACACGACAAACACTACTGGAGGGGGACTTTTTGGCAATAAACCAGCCACAAATACATTTGGAGCAACTTCAACCGGTGGCGGCGGACTCTTTGGCCAGCAATCACAGCAGCAACAGGCACAACCTTCGCTACTTCAACAACAGCAGCAGCAACAACAACAGCAATCCCAATTAAATATTACACCACTCACGCGACCCAGCGATCTTCCTGAAAACTTTCAAAAGGAGCTAGAGCAGCTTGACGAGTATATCACGGGTCAGGGTCGAATATCGGATGACTTGAAGAGTCGCCGATCAGACCAGGACAATTTGGTGCAATCCGTGCCACGAGACGCAGAGCTGCTAACCCGGAAATTCTCCACTGCTACGGAAGCACTTAAATACGATGACCAAGTGTTGGCAGTACTAAAGAAGAGCTCGGATGTAGCGGCTAGCGATGCGGAGAAGTGTATGGAGCTGCTCAACAACCTGCGCAACCCTTCGTCCAACACATACGGTCCTTATGGATCGACGCGCGTAACAAATGATGCACTAGGTCCGTACTTTGATCGTAAGATTGAAGAGTTCCAAGCGAGGCTGAAGGAGTACGCCGGTGCCATGACGGAAGTGGAGCGTGGGGTCGACGCGTCGGAGCGTGACGCTCTCGATGCCCCGGCCAACGTCAACAGCATCACATCAACCTTGCAAGAGGAATACCGACTTTTCATGAGTCTAGGTAACAGGGTTGCGGAGTTGCATCATGACGTGGGCCGACTTGATCCGAAACGGCGGGCTTGAAAGATATCACATCCTTGTTAATTAGATTATATAATTTCCCTTGCCCTCCAATGCAATGCTCATCGCATCGAAGGGTTGTTGATTTAATGTAAAACTATTCTTGAAGTATTAAGCAGTAATATTTAGCGCAATCTGACTAGAAACAATTGATTACAAAGAGGAAAGGGTTCAAAGTTTTAAATAGTAGTATTTTCATTTTTTTCGAAATAGGCAACTAAATCTAGTCGTCGCTTACTGCAATGCCGTCGTCATCGTCAAAATCCTCCTCATTCATGTCCGAATATTCGCCATCTTCTTGTTCTCGTTTCAATGTTCGGAAGTACACATCTGGAGGAGTCAATGCGCCCAAAACACGCTTCGACTGGCTAGTCAGCAATGACAAACCATAAGAGTACGACGCATTCACCCATCCGAACCCTTCAGTAGCAACACCCTTGAATCCCATACCTTGGTTACCGTACTCAGCGTCAACCTTGTGCGGGTCGTGTGGCCGCGTGACATTGTACTTTTCCACGACAACACCATTAAAGTCCACAAACGCTTTGGTGATCATGTACAGCCATCGATAAGTGAGCCGCTGTGCTTCGTCAGTGTAGCCATACCGGTACAAGCCCGTCCACGCAAGCATCTGCTGTGGAGCCCAGCCGAATGGGTAATCCCACTGTCGGTTTGGACGATCAAGGCCAATGGCACCGCGCGACTTCTCCGTGCCTGATACCAGTCCACCGTACATTTCAAACTTTGGTAACGCGTCCTCAACAAGCCGAGCCGCCTGTTTGGGGGTCGCAAGCCCTGCCCACATGGGCCAAAATGTGGTAGCAGATTCGTACGTGGAAATTTCTCGCTTCTTGGTATCGTAGTCAAAGAACATGCCTTCCTTCTCATTCCACATGTACTTGTCAATCAGGGCCTTTCGTTTCTTGTAACGCCGATCCCAAATGGCCGATGTCTCAATTCGCCCGTCAGGCATGACAAGCTTATCATTGAACTTGGTTCGAATCAAAAACGCAATGTCGCATTCGTATTTGTACAACAGACTGTTCAAGTCAACCGTAGCGAGATCGCCGCAAACACCCTCCAATCGGTAAGATGTGTCATGGCCCGACTCTCGCACGCCACGATCATGCAAAAAATATTCATCAAGTGCCGGCTCCTTAATCTCGCCACTATTGTATTTTTCTTGAAACTCCTTCAAAGAAATCCCATGCTTGGTAGCATATGGCTTGAGCTTGTTCTCAAAGTGCGAGGCCTCAGTCTCTGGTGGGATACCTTGACCATCTGGCCTGTATCGCGACAATCCTGTTCGCTTATCGAGACGCGGCTCAGCCATCCACACTGTCAGGTACTCCTTGATGGCAGAATGCGTGGCCATTTTCAAAAACTCCATAGCTCCCTCGGTGTGCTTGATCTTGTCGTAAACACGTAGTGCCATGTCGGTCAAAAACGGTGGTTGCGATCGACAAAGATAGTAAGATCGATTGGCATTCAAAATCTTACCATAGTGGTCAATCTCAAAGCAGAAGTTTCGGACCATTCCTTCTGCCAAATCAGGTCGGTTGTCAACCAAAAGACCGAGAGATTCCATGTAAGAATCCCAGCCATAAAGCTCGTTGAACCGGCCACCAGGCACAACGTATGGGACACCTTGAAGAGTCTCTTTACCAGTGGTTCGATCCTTGACTCGTTTCATAGCCAATGCCAGCAAGCCGGGCTTGGCGTTCACAGACATGACCCATTCTGGAGTAATGTCCTTCGGTAAATACTCCACCTGCAATTTCAACTCTGGTCGGTCCTTAGAAATTTGCTGATAATACTCAAACTGTTCTGGTTGATCATGCGGCACGTAGATTCGTGGGTCGTCTTTTATCTTTGGATCAACGGCAATCTTGTCAATCATATCCTTATCAATACGTCTTGTCAAGGAGTTCCAAAACTGCTTGCTGATAAGCCGCGAGAGTCGAGCTACAGGATTTTCATTCAACCGTTGTTCGTCGAGCACGATGTTCTTTCTACCAAACTTTTTGGCCAGGGTCAGTTCCTGTAGCAAATTCGAAAGCATGTAAGTGCCTCGCACTTCAAATCGATTATAGCCATTAGAGTTTGCAGTGCCGAGATTAAATACTTTTGGCCCCTGGTCTTCGACTGTAATCTGGAAATTCTGATCGGTATCTAGATTTTGTCTGTTAGCATACTTGGCAGAGTGAGAACACAAGGTGAGACAGGCTCTTGTCTACCCTGCATGGTGCTGTACAAGACGCAAGACACTGCACAACTGAACACCGCGAAAACAATACATACCTTCAGATTTGAGCAGTCTTTCCAATGTCGTATCGACATTAATCAAAAATCTCTTTGGGCCCAATTGTTCATCTTGGGAACCACGACGAATTGGGTTTCTGAAACTGTCTGAGGAGGGTGTACGGTATGTGGGTGCCATCTAAACATAATTGCCATAGGAACTGCGGTGTTTCTCTTAGCCACATATTGATCAGAAACTTGTTCAAATCGATACAATCTGCTGGGTTCTTTCGGAGGGTTCGGGTAAGTGTCCTAGGGTGGAAGCATGCATCCAGAAGAACTTGGTAGTGTGTTTCGAATCGCACGGAAAAAAAATTGGCAAATTTTTGTCGATCTGGGGTAGAGTCATCGCAAGCTTCCCCCCTGCAAGGGAGAGAGGAAAAAAAAAAGAATTGTGGGGAGGGGCAGGGGGAATAACCGGAGCGAACACTACCACCGTCTCGGGGCGAGAAAAAAAAACACACTAATTTAGCACATTTGCCCCGGAAGAACCACCTCCGGAGGAGGCTCCAAATTCGAAAGATACCACGCAGATATGTATCAATTAGTCAGATCCAATGAGCGAACAAGAAAAACAACCAAAAATTCCCAATAGCATATAGTGTTAGTAAAACTTTGTGTAATGAGATGCTGGTGAACTTACCATTGATAGAGTTCGTGCCCGAGCAAGTTTGTTGCCGTTTTTGGAAGAAGGGCTTTGATCTGGGCCGTAGTAGACGTCGGGAGTAGAGTATGGGTCGAGGTCTGTGGAAGACGCCCGGTGATGGGTGAACTTCCACGGATCCTCGATGCTCTCTGTCATCGATGGGGCGGTAGCGGCGGTCAACGTTGCAGTAGGGGTGATGATGTTGGTGTATGGCTTGCGGGTCGTCTGTTCTGTCCGAGGATGCCGGGGGAAGAAGTCAGATCAAAGGAACCACAAGTCGAGTGTGATGGTGATAGATCAGAGAGGTGCCTTGTTAAATGAGAACAAGCAGCAGTTATAAGTATTCTATCGTGGGTTTGAAGATCTCTATCTGTCAACTGTATCTTGCAAGAAATTTAGTATGGTCAGGAGTTGCAAGTGTAAAGTGACGAGAACAGGGAAAAAAGTGGTTGTGATGCGAAAGTGTGAAAGTTGGCCGGGTTTATATATATTGGATATGGTAAGGTGGGAGGTAGAGATAGTGAGTGCGCCGGACCCGGGGGCCCCCAGAAGAGCGGTGACTTACTGTTTGCAAGGAGCACGCCACACTAGCGAGCCACAAGCTGGAAAAATGGGTGATCCTTGGCCGCCTAAGTTCCATTCGCGGACTATACCGCTTGTGGAATAACCATCAGTTCATGAGCCCAAGCTCTATGAAAACCTTTCTTGTTCTCCATAAATCGTTTCCATCTCTCTACAAGCAACCTCAAGAAATCTACCTACATACGCACGGCTGCTCATTACATATGAAACGCAATGCAAGCACACAATATAAACGACGCATGCACTGTGATAGAAGAAGTGTACACTGGGTCGGTGGTGGTTTCTCGTTTCCCCAGAAACCCGCCGCTTGGGAAACAAGCACTAATTTCCCGGCACGCAGCGGCGCGCACGCAGGTCCTCTGACGTTCCAAAGAAAGTCCCGTTCCCCCCGCGCGCTTTCTGCTACTGCAGGGTCACCTCTTGTTCTTAAGCGTGCGTGAAGAATACAGTTTTTTCAATAGGCAAGAGGGCGAGAGGGAGGAGGGAGGGGCGCTCCATACACAGTGTACAACTATACACGATATAAAGGACCTCAAATCTTAAATTTTGTGTTTTTTGGGCCTTACAAGCTTCTCCTTATTTGTTGTCTCCTTTGATAGAATATATTGATTGAGTGAAAGAGAGAGAAATTGGTTGTTTGGAGGTGGATCCCATATCATTCCAACCGTACTACAGGCCAAGAGCAGCACCTACACACGATAAGGATTTTCTCTGGGCGGGAGCGTTATCTACGTACAGACTGACACACACTCACACACACCATTTCATACATTCACCGCTCTATTCACTCGATTTTCTAACACACCTCGCCAAAGGGCTCACATTTATTCGAACCTATAGTAAATACTGGTTTCCATTAGATCATCCTTGGATGCACCCGCCATGAGTTTCGATCAGCTTAGCGAGCCCGAAACCTCGTCGGAAGGCGACTACGACTTCATCTCCAACCCCAGCGACGCTGACGACGATTCTGAACACGAATCCATCTCTTTTAGTGATCTTTCCCAGGATGACGATTCGGAGCCAGCCACTGGTATCAGTGCCATGGCGGAATCTTTGCTAGATTTCTCTGAAGCAACCGATTCCAGCTCTGTCGTGTCTGTTCCGGCGACGCCACCGGCCTCAAGCGCTGAAGGCGACGGCATTGACAGCACCGCAGATGAAGCCGCTACACCTCCTGCCACTCATAACGTGTTTTTGGAAAGTGACGATTTATCTACATTTTCTCTGGCAAACTCGAACTCGACGCTGAAGATGCCCATGGTTGATTCGGGAGTATTGTCTACTAGTGCTTCCCCACTCACCCCACCTGATGAGGTGCTACCCCCAGATTGGACTATCAAAGATGATCATAGCTATGCTACTCGAAGCTTGGTGGGATGGAGGCTCAGAACCTGGCCTACTCCTGAGGTTTTGCCATATAATGCTGCGGCCGCCAGGGATCCACAAGGTGCGGTCAAGCTTATTGGTGGCGGCGCATCCAGACCATCGGTTCTCAGAAGACTCAGATTGCTGGCAAAGACTTTGGACTATAGCAAGGTAGAGTATTACTATTTCAATTTTGATTCTTGCACCGTCAATGAAAGTATGATGCTGGAACATTGGACATTTGGTAATACTGAGACAAGCACGGCCATACCCACCTCGGCGGAACCATCAGCAAAGCTTCCACAGAAGGGTTCAACTTCAGTCAAGCGCGAGAAATTAGGCAAGGTGATTGAGGGAGGTGGTCACATTTTGGCTTTGCTTGTGTACGAGCAAGATCGTGACCACCTTCATCAGAGCGAGCTTCAGTATTTTATGGACCATAAAGTTCCTGCTTTTACTTTTGCCGGCCCCCACCGATATAAACCGGTGATATCATCAAAATTCGGGCCAGCATGGGAGGACCAAGACGGTAATCGATATACCCTTCGATTAGAGGATGTCAGGTATTTACGAAGAAAGGATGTGTATCTGGTCCAGAAGAGTCTGTCTGACTTGGTGGGAAATGCTGTGATTACACAATCCACCGTTGCTAATAATAAGAGAAGTTGTAGCCAGGCAGGACTGCTAGCGAATTTTAAATGGCTCTGGATTTTGTTGGCATTAATTTCAGTGGCGATAGGAGGCTATGGTGGCCCCAAGTTGATGAACCTGCGGTCCAACTCGGCGACCGATTTGTCAATTGTTCAATTCGCGACTCCGTCTGGTACAGAATATGCTGATCTCTCAGTGTATATGCCCACAGATTCTATAGCTGGGGCGGTGACAGTGGACAAAACTGTCATTGTTGTTGAGACACAGACAGTTGTTGCTACTGTCTCTTCAACAGTTCCCAAATCCAATCTTTTGAATGTCCAGCATACAATGGTTCCATTACGCAAAGAGCCCATTAAAAATGAGGCTCTTGTACCGGTCAAGAATGAAGCTGTTGTACCGGCATCGAATTTCTTCAAATGGCCGAGCTATTTGACACAATTGCGGGAAGAAGCTGCTGTCACCATCGGTTCTTACGATAAAAAAATTCTCGATTGGAATATCGATGGGCTTATTTCTATTGCATCAACCACATCAGCTGCCGTGACAGAGTGGGTAGACTGGATCTTTGTGTGGTTGTTTGAAGGCTTGAACAGATTGAAGGACGAAGCGGTGCGAATATATGAATCTCGTGAAATGTACTTGGATATTGCTCGATTCGAAGCCGAGAAGAGAATGCAAGAGCTCCAATACCGGTATGGTCAAGCGTGGCGTGGGTTTAAATCTCATGCACAGCACACATTTGGAAGTCTGGGAGACTCTTTGATGGATATGCCGAGCACGACTCAAGCACATTGGTCTGAGTTTGCGAAGTATACCACCAACAGTCATTTTGGAGCGAGCATAGCGGATGCATATAAATTTATTGGAGATTCTATGGAGTCGATGCGAAGCACGGCTCATGCACGATGGTCTAGAGTTGACTTTGCGAAGCATGGTGCCGACATTCGTGCTGGGGCGGAAGATTTCAAGGGAGCCATCCATGCTGGAGCTGGAGGTCTCAGTAAACATGCCATGAAGATGCAGTCCAGTATGAGTGAGTATTCGCACTCTTTGCGCCTTAGGTTGGAAAAGAAACGAAGCGACCTACACCTGAAAGATAAGCTTGCGATGCTCAAGGATAACAAGAGACTTCATGAGCTTACCGGTCGTATCGGCAAGCGGTCGTCTCATTTGAGGGATGCCATGGCCGGATGGTCGAGCAGAGTTGAAGCGTGGAAAGAGAAGAAGGACGGTCATAACAGCCATGCGCAAGCACAAATCTCGAAGAAGCGCAACAAGAGTAACGCAAAGGCCAAAGTGGATCTATGGCGCACATTCTCAGACGCTCAAAGCAATACAGTTCGTTTCTGGAACGGAATTCGGTTGTTTTAGATTGCCTTCATGGCTTTTGCTTTTTTCCATCTTATTTATTCCGCATTCTGGACACGGATGTTTGATTTCCAGCCGTCCTGTTCCTTTTTTCCCAAGTCCGCGCGTTTATCTCTTTTTTTATTACATTCATTATTTTTATATGTCTTTTGTTTTTGTTATCGGTATCATATACTCTAGTTAAGTGAATCAATTCCTTGACGGCTCTTAAGATCGTCGGAGTCCATTGAGGGAATGGTTAGCCGCACGCCGAGGATCGGCTTTCTAAAGAAGACGAACCCCCACCAGAATCTCTCCCTCTCCCATCTTACGGTCGGCCACCAGATTCGAACAAATGTCGTATGCTTATGTTCAGAGGGCACGTAAAGTGCTTTGCATTGGTCGAAACTATGTGGACCATATTAAGGAATTGAACAACCAAGCGCCTTCACGACCCTTTTTCTTCCTCAAGCCCTCGAGCAGCGTCGTCCATCCGGGAGAACCGATCTTGATCCCACAAGGCACCGTCGTTCACCATGAGCTGGAATTGGGAATCATTCTGAACAAAGAGCTAAAGAACCTTGATCCATCCACGTTTGGCGAGAAAGAGGCTCTGGACGCAATTGACGGCTACACTCTTGCACTCGACCTGACTGCGCGAAACGTACAAGACGAAGCGAAGAAGAAGGGTCTTCCGTGGTCCATTGGAAAGGGCTTCGACACATTCTTGCCACTATCAAAGTATATCCCGAAGAGCGCCATCCCTGATCCACACAATGCGTTTTTGAAGTGCGAGGTGAATGGCCAAGTGAAGCAGAGCGACAGTACCGGACTGATGGTATTCCGAATTCCACAGATTTTGAGCACCATGAGTGCAATCATGACGCTTCAGCCAGGCGATATCATCTTGACCGGTACACCTAAAGGTGTAGGGCCAATTGTTCCTGGAGACGTGATCCGGGGCGAGATTAGTTACGACGGTAAGGTGATTGAAGAAGGTACCATCGAGTTCAATGTCGAGCAGAAGCCAGGTCCTTATACTTACAAGGAAATATAAAATAAAGTAGAATAAAAATGCAAAGTATAAAATTTAGTCTCTACAGAATCATTGCATCACTTGGCGGTGAGTATTGTCGAAGAAGAACACCACCTTCTTGTAATACTTTCGCAGACTTGTCGTCCATGCTATATGATTGAGAATACACCACTTCTCTGATACCGCATTGCGCGATTTTGATGCTGCAAGTGAGGCAAGGGCATGTGTTGCAATATAAGGTACTACTCTGGCCCATTCGGTCTCGACCAGACTCCAGCAGCGCGTTCTCTTCGGCGTGGAGACACAAGCAAGTAGCTAATCCCTGACCTGAAGAGTTTCCAGAATTGCACCGCTCACAGCCACCTTCATTGCAGTTGACGAGTCCTCGCGGTGTGCCATTGTAACCGGTAGAGATGACTCGTTTGTCCCTCACCAGCACACACCCGACTTGACGCTTCATGCAATTAGATCGAAGTGCGGCCAAATTCGCCAGTCTCATGAAATACGCATCCCACGATGGCCGCAGCCGCGTTTCGTCGAGCAAGTTGAGGTTGCTCAGACTAACATAGAGAAACTCCAAGCTCTCAGTCTTGTTCACGAGTGATACTGAAGCCTGATTCGAAAGCCCCGCAAGACCCCCGGCAGAGTAAGTGTACCGATCTGAGATCTCCACAAACTCAGCTAGCGGTACATCTTTCGAATGTTTGTTTCTATTGGTATACCGCGTCCATCGAAGTGCGATTGGTGCTTGAACGTTGACGTGCAGAAAGAATGGTCGTTTAGACAGGGCTCTCAACACATGTGCGTTCCAGATATTCGTCGTTACAAAGTTCTCTCTCCATCTCGTTGTCACGTAATCCACCATCTCTTCTACCGTCGCAAATGATTCATCGCCCGCTGAACCATTCGATGGTGCATTACCATTCGTTTTCGATTCGTGATCCTTCAATTCCCCCAGCTCGTCAGGTCTCTTCAGTCGCAGCCTCTTGAAGCCTTGCAGCTTCAAAAACCGAGCTATCTCGCTCTTGCCGGCGCATATGTCACCAGTGATGCCAATTAGCATTTTATTTGACCGGTTCCTGCAAAAAACGCGCTTTCAATTCCGAGCACTGTCAATTTATTTTATCAGTCTATAAATTCCCGCAGTGCACGCTCACGCGCCATCACAGACCTTCGTTGTGGCCAGCCCAAACTTTTTCCACCTCCTGAAATCTTAACCGAAATACACTCCAGATTTCCACGCACCAACACAGATAAAAGAGAATGCCTGCTCCGCCGTATCTCAGCGCGTTCAAGCGCGGTGCTGGGCGTGTAGCTACTAAGAGGAACATCCGTGCGATCCACACTGGCAACAATCGTCCGACTTCCTCGGATGGCCGGCCATGGGTGATGAACAGACCCAAGTACTTGTTTCCGACTATTCCACGACCACAGCGGAACCCATTGTACTACTATACAGCTACGCTCAAACGGGGACTCAGCTCGATTCCACGATCGCGACCCGTGACATTTGTTGCGCGACGAACCTCGGCAGGGTTGAAGTACTTGCCCTCGTTGAGACGGTCGAACAAGAACCAGTATAGACGGCTCTCGACAAACCCACAGGAGCAACAAAAGCGAAGATTCCTAAGGTGGTGGACTGTGCCAGCTGTTTCTGTGGTTCTGTGGGGTGTATGGAGACGACAGCAGCAAGAAGTAGAGCAGCAGCAAGCAGATAGCAGACCAGCTCAGCCATGGACAGTGGCGGCGTATAGCACACTACCTCTCAAGGCCATGTCGAGGCTATGGGGCAAGTTTAACGATATTACGCTGCCAGTATGGATGCGAGCACCGGGATTTAAGCTATATTCGTATGTGTTTGGGGTGAATCTAGATGAAGTGGAGCAAGAGAACCTTGCCAGTTATGCGAACTTGGGCGAATTTTTCTACCGGAACTTGAAACCAGGCACACGACCAATTGATCCCGAAGCATTGCTTGTATCGCCTGCAGATGGAAAAGTATTACATTTGGGTGTGATACACGACAATCAAGTTGAGCAAGTCAAGGGCATTACATATCGATTAGACGCATTGCTGGGCACTGCTCATACTGGCGCTCCCGGCCATGAAGTCGATTTCGACAAGCACTCCGAGGACGAGATCATGCAGCGAGACAAGGACTTTGCAGTGATGAACGGCATCTCGTACACTGTTGATGATATAATCGGTGAGAGCGGGTCAACTACTGCTAAAGAAACTGAGGGCGATGCTACGGCATTGACGCCAACCGCTAGCGTTCAACATTTCAAAGATCTCTTGTCTCCTGACTTCACTCCAAACGAAGAGAAGGAACTTTTCTTCACCGTTATTTACCTTGCCCCTGGTGATTACCATAGATTCCACTCTCCGGCCAACTGGGTTGCTGAATTGCGGCGACACTTTGTCGGTGAGCTATACAGTGTTGCACCATACTTCCAACGACGTCTTTCTGGCCTATTCTGCTTGAATGAGCGAGTTGCACTTTTAGGAAGATGGAAGTACGGCTTTTTCAGTATGACACCCGTGGGTGCTACCAATGTCGGCTCGATCAAGGTTCACTTTGATAAGGATCTTCGAACCAACGACACCCGACACAAGCACGACAAGAGCGCCACGTGCTACGAAGCCAATTACTCCAAGGCTAGCCGACTACTAGGAGGCTTTCCTCTGAGCAAGGGTGACCAGATGGGCGGATTCAACCTCGGCTCTACGGTCGTGCTGGTGTTTGAAGCACCAAAGACTTTCGAGTTCAGAGTCAAGGCCGGCGATAAAGTCAGAGTCGGCCAGGCACTGGGATCATAAATCTGTCTCATCCTTAATACTAACATGCATGCATAACTATACCAACCCCCTCTAGACATCTGTAACTATTTCCCCCAATTATTTTTTTTTGTTTTCAATTCCTTTATTGGCTATCCATTTTTTTAAAAAATGCACTGATAATTGTGTACTCAAATAACAATAATCTAATCATTAAAATACTAGTGTCACTCCAATCCAGGAAACGAGCATGGCGGCCAATAGTCCAAATGCATACGGTCCAAGCACTTTAGGTCCAACAGTCTCGCTGATGATACCATTGACAAACGGCAAGATGGCGGCACCTACGCCACCCAATGCTGCAGAGAACCCAACTCCCGAGATATGTAGCCATTTGGGCAGTTTTCTAACTGCAACGACCATGATGATCGGGTAAGCAGGTCCAATAAAAAATCCAACCAATGCTGCCGCAACTGCACTGACCACGAGCACTTTGACCAGCCAGAACACTAGCATCAGTCCGACGGCACATGCAAGATAAACGGCCAATGTAATTTCTTCGTGGCCAAAGTATTCAGTCACGAATCCCAGCGTGACTCTTCCCACAGTCAGACCAGTCCAAAAGCCTGTAGTGACATATCCCATTTTCTGATAAGAGCCATGTCTAACTTCGATCATAAACGTCGTGATCCATCCACCTAATCCAACCTCTGCACCAACATACAAGAAAAGAATAAACGCCAGACACCACACAAACTTGTTTTTGAGCGCGACTTTGATACTGGCCTGGTTCTCTCCTTCTTCCTTATGTTCATCCATCTTCTCTCTGTACATGACAGCGCTGTCACCCCACCAACCCGCAGTCGTCAACGAAATAGACACACAGCTCATGCCAATCAAGACACTGTAGCAAATATTCCATTGCCTGCCCGAGTCCATAATCGCTGTAAATATCGACGGGCACATGATCCCGCCTAGACCATAAAACGCATGCAAAAACCCCATAATCCTATGAGAGTTCTTCAAGTTACTCGCCCATGCGTTCCATCCAGCTTCAATAATGCCATTACCCAACCCGGCAATACCATAGGCAATGACAAACACCGGGAAGGGAGGAGCACAGATGCAAATAATGTAACAGCACAGTTGGAGGCAGGTGCCTAGCACGCTGGCCCCCCACCGGCCTAACCGCCGATGAGTCCAGTCACTCGCCAGTGCAGATATAATGTACCCGCAAAACGGTGACAAGAATGCAATGGATGCGACCAAGTAGTTGATACCATAGTACCGCTCGAGCGCCGGAATCAGTACTCCGATACTAGAGTCCGTCATCCCAAACACAATGAACCCGTAATTGATCGATATCAGACGGAACATATTTTGCTTGGGATTATTCCATTCTTCACTATCATCACTTGTGACTGGCTGCACCTCGACATCTTGCTCTGAAGCCTCGACTTTCTCATGTTGTTGGTGGTGGTCGTTGTCGTCGTTGCTGCTTCTGCTCTCCTCTTTACTGGCGCCTTTCATCTCCTCCACACTTTGCACATCACCCTCATCGCGCTGACGTGGCTCAACAGATCTCACAGACTCCGCCATATCAAATTGTTCACACAGACAATTAAAAAAAAACAGGGAATCGTAGCTCTATTTATCCTGCTCTCTGTGTGATACCAGTTGGATGCGTATGAGTGTACCGTCGCTTACAAATATCCAAGCACTTTAAGTTCTCATTCCGGAAAGAAATTTGTGAGACGAAAGAAGTGTGGAGTACGTCTAAGTCATCTGAACGCAACTTGTAAGCGAGCCAAGAAATTCTCGGGTTCAAACGATGGATTTTGGTTATGGATGAATATGACAGCTTGTAGCGAAGAAAAAACTCCGTCCCATTTTCCGTATGTCACGTGAGACAGCCGCACGCGGCGCACTATCCTGTGCAGTTCTCCTGCTCAATTTTATACCCTGTTATGGGGTTTTTCCGGATAATGATCTTCCAGACAATTATCGGAATGGTGATCGTGACTCACACTATTTTCATTGAACGTTAAATATTTATTGGTCAGCCGCCATTTTAGATCTGTACAAATAATCTCGGTGCCGAGAGCCCTGGTAGTCGGTCCGAGATGGGGTCTATGATTACAAGGTTTCCTAAATTAAGGTTGGAGAGCCAGTCGCTCCCTGTACTTCCAGAGTTCCAATTTCAGCTCTTCGATATCAGATGTAGACAAATACTTTGTGACAAGTTGCGTGTCTGCGTACCCGAATAAAATTCGTAGATTCCATAGATCGTCAAGCGATTTGGGCGATAACACCATTCTTCGAAGCGCCAGCTTTGCATCCACCGCTGTGGGCTCAAGCGACAATGTAGCATCTAGCAATTTATCGACTTCACTCCTGTTGAATTGCTTGAAAGGCTCTATATGAGCTATTGGTGCCTGCTTTTTTGGTTCGTCAGTCAAAGCTTGGCTCATGTCCTCATTCTGCGGCCGCTCGACCACGCAAAAGCTTATTCCTTTGAACGTTTCCTCTTCTCCAGCATTGAGCTCCACAGGGTACCATTTGTCGCTGTTGGTCACCACTTTAGTCACACTATCAAGTTTGGGAAGTAAATAAGGCGTCGTGGCAGCAATTGGCTCCGGAGAATCAACAGTGTGAACAAGGATTGGAACCCTTACGGGCCTTTTGGTGACACTATCCCTGGCCACTAAAATTCGCGACTCGGCTGCAAACACCCAAAAATGCCGAAGCGATTGCAGATGCGAGCCATTGTCCGTCGCAAATGTGGGGAAAAGCGGGTAGAATGCAGTTATCAGACTTGCCACTGCAAAATTCGACTGCTTGAATCCATACTGACCGCCACCGAAAAACAAAATACCCATCGCCATCTGATTCGCAATGAACGAGCCATACGTGGTGTCCTGGGTGGTGCTGGCATAACCCCGCCGTAGGATTCGGAACACCGTAAGATCGCCTGTGCCGCTCATAATTGTCGCCAAACACAAAGTCAACACGTTGTACACATTTGATATCCCCTTTTTAAAGACCAAATGGTCAAAATTGTTTGAACCAGGGCCAGTAAGCAGTTTATAAAACTGTTTATGGTAGTGGAGAACTGTGTTACGCGCTTCGGTCGAACCTGACGAACTGTACTTGACCGCGACCGCTAAACATAGCGCACCGACCATATAGAAATACCCGAGCATGTCGGTATTTGGTGGAGCATTTTCATCGAAAAGTCTATGAGTGATGTTGGCCTTGACCCACTGCAAAGAGCAATCAATATCGTCCCACATTATAAGGTGCCTGGCAAGAACCCGTAAGAACATATGGTCTGCTCGAATATAGTCTAGCATCTGCTCACTGGTGGGAAGCTCGAGTTTCTTGACTAATGCTACATTACCAGACTTCATGTACGCAAACATCAATGCCATCAACGCACCAGGTACAGAAGCATCTTGGCATGTAGTTTGGCTGTCTCGTGGAGCCACGGCAATCTCCAACAATCTTTCCGCGAAATGAATCTCTCGCAACCCAGTTAGCTTAGAGCCCAAGCCCAGATTTATCATTCCCAGCGAAATACCCGCAGATAATCGGTACGACTCATCCTTGTCAGCGGCTGCGATTTCCTTCAACATAAACTCAGACATTCGACGGTGCTTGCTTTCACAGTACACTAAGCCGATGCCTATTATACCTGCGGTCTGCACGAGAGTGGACACGTTCAGATTGTTCGAGCCAGGTGGAAGCAGTGCAGGAGTGTGAACAGACAAAACCTTGGTCAATTTGATATCACACGTCCCTATCATGCTTGCAGCCATTCCGATCAGTAAACCCATGCTTGTGAATTGGTGTTTGGGACCAAGGTAGTTATAAATATGCCATTCTTCAAGCTGCGATAGATGTCCGTTCATGCCCATTCCGAGCAAAAAACCTGCATGTTGAGCTGTGAGAGTCGGCGGCTTATTGAAAATGATCCAACTTGCGCTAATCGATGCACTACGAGAGATGCTCAGTCCAGCAGAAACACCATTGTGGAAATACCCCCACTGCAGCATCTCCTCAGAGAGTGAGTTCTTTTGCGGCACCATAGTAATATTAGCTGGCCGAAGCTCCAGCTGAAAATGTAGTGCGGGGATGGTGAATTTTTCAGTGGACTGTGGTTCTCTGAACGAATAGTAGAGCAGTGCTCGACCGAAAGGGATCGAGAAAAGGCGATGCACGCATATCGCGTACAGTTCTTCTTGTAACTTGACTCTCTCATGATCAGACAAATCGCGATGTTCACCGAAGGTTGCTGTCTGTACTCTGGATGACTTTAGCAGATTAGAAACCTCATAAAACCTTCTATCTTCATCGAATATCAGCCGCGTTATTCCAAGGCGATCTGCCTCATATCCCCCTTGCCAAGGATTACTGCTGTTATCGTTCTCACCCAAGCTGATTACAATGCTTCTCATATCCTTTGCGTTGATTAATGAGGAACCTGCTGGAGCATCCCTGTCAGGCTTTTTACTAACAGGTTCTTCGCTGGCGTCGTTCACATCGTAGATTTGTGTATGCTGAGAGTTCTGCTCAATGAAGTAATCCAAAATAGCCACCCTGATACCCTCTGGGTACTTCAGGATGAATAGATTATCAATTCCAAGTCTTTCGAGTAACTCTTCAGGGCTATCTACCCAGTTTTCGTCCATCATCGCACTGAACAAACGTAAGGAAACCATTAGCCGAGGCGTTAGTTCCATATTGTCCACCTCTTCAAAAAGATCTGAAATCAGCTCCATAGTAACAGGCGAAGAAGTAAAACAACTGTTCAAAGTAACGTAGATATTTGGTGGATCGATGTTGGGCCCCGCTCCCACAGCTATCAAAAAGTTAGCGATATCATAGTCATCCCGTTTACTTACACTCCTCCTCACCGTCAACATTCGAGCTAGCATCCGGGAAATAATAGGCCCGCCATTTCGTGGGCCACCTAAATGCAGTAGTAGCATAGCTCAAAAACTTCCCTAATCGCTGAACATGCGTCGCACAGCTAATATCCAGCTTGTTCTCTTCCCTCAAAATATGAAATGCCACTAGAACATTTTGAGGATTCTCAATATGCTCGCATCTCAGCTCGAATTTCCTAGCCCTCTCATGGAGCTCTTTCAATTCGCCGCTAATTGCTTCGCTTATACCGAGAATTGCGATCATGACCACAACGAAAGCACCCCATTCATCCTGAGGATCATCAACTAGGGCTGCAGCCCATATGAAAGTAAGCTCTTCTACCATCTCTCCGGACATAATCTGTGCTAATAGAGTGAAGCAGTGAATTACTAGCTCATCTTCCGGATCCAATGCCACACGGACTTGAAACTGGTCTCCGCTTTCTCCCTTTAAGACCACAGCGTCGCCCTCGCATGAAATAATTTCGAAGCTCGTGCCCCAATATGACGGGTGCGAGATCGGAGGCGACTCGACTTTAAGAAAAGGGTTCATTAGTTTAGGCTCTCCATGGCTGATTAGCAGGAATAGCTCTTCACCTGAGCTGCGCTTCATGACGCCTAGCTCAGAAGTCTCCAATTCAAAAGACCCGCCCATCGTGGGAACTTCATGGGATGATTGTACCTTGTTGATAATTACCACAGTTCCCATATTTAGCTTCCTGTTTACAATAGCTACTGCATCCCCCGAAGCACTAGTGACGCCGCCAACTTTGATACCATCCAACGGCGCAGCAACTGGAATACTCGCCAGTAGTGTCAAGATCACATCCTTTCTCAGATTGACAGCATTCAATCCAAATTGGTTCACTTCGTCGTCGGCTATGTCACTCATTCGATCTAATGCGCCCGTTTCTGTTCTTGAAAAAGAGAGCCGTTGATCTATTGACTGATCTCCAAGCTCGTCATGTCGCGGCAACAATGACGACTTCTTGCGAGAGTGCCGTTTCATACTTGTTTTAGGTCTTGCAAGGTATCTTGCGTGGTAAATTTGTACTTGGCCCTCGTTGTAAGTAACGCATGTTTGTCGTTTAAAGTAGACCAGAGACTCTTGCGGCGAGATTGCTGACGTAGAAGACGACACCACCAACCCCATTTCTAGGATTGGATCTCGCAGGGTATAAAATTTTGGAATGCTGTTATCATCATTTCCGAGCGCCCTTTCGATAACTAAACCTCTTTCGCATGGTAATACGCGCTGGGCGAGAAAAGGAAGATTTGAAGTGTATGCCTTTCCATTGTCAAGATACGTATATATCATATCCCCCACGACGACCACCGCAGCTTTATTTGGCGAATCTTCGAAGTAAGTGAATTCAGCGGCAATCACCTTTTCATCCTTATAGCTCAGTTTGCGAAATGTCAATCCATTTCTGATCCAGTAAACTGAATCACCATGGATTAATAGATGCTCGCCTCGCAGCGGCACATGAGTTCCAGTGGCCGAAAGTTCTGGAAAAACCGATTTGCCCAAGTCGTTTTTAATCACCAGATCTACTGCTGGTGTACAAAGAGGTATCATTGCAGCATCACAGATATTTTTATTCGGAATGATGTCGATGTATTGAGTATTGTTATGTACCGTTCACACGAAAACTACGCGCTGGGATTCAAGGTGAGACCTAAACTATTCAAAACATGTGCGGCTTCTCGACGACCTGAGCCATAGGCCCCATGAACACAGCCATTCGCTTCCATGGTTGAATGCTCTCCAGCAAATCTTAGATTCCCTTGGCCATTGATAAATGGCATTACAATCTCATCAAACGTTTGACCGGCACCAAGGGCAGAGTACGACCCATAGGCATATTCATCTTGAGTCCAATTGGTCGCTTTCTGGAAGGTGATCTTTGGTAGTGACTTCGACTTGTCAACTCTCAAGACTTCTAACATAGGCTTAAAATAGCTCTCAATCACTTCAGGGTGCGCCTCAATGTAGTCTGTTAATGGTGGTCCTGTGAGGCACACTAGCGACGGCCGACCATAGATGAGAGCGCCGTTCGTGAAAAACACGGGGCAATCAAATGGCTTCGGCTCTCCTTCAACAACTTTTGTTTCACCCAGTATAACAAATCTGTCTTGATCTGTGCGCCAGAAAACTTCTTCAAATTCGAAATATATCTTGCCAAGGGTTGCGTATATTGACTTTTCGATCGCACTTTGCAATGACTTGTTGAGGGTACCATGAAAGAGATCCTTCTTTCGCATTACACCCAAGGGTATCGTACAGATAACATGATCCGCAGTAAAACTTTGCTGGTGTGTCTCTATTAAAATTTTCGCCTTGGAGGTTCGTATGCTAGTGACCGGCGTTTCAAGCTTCAAATCAAAAAGTTCCTTGTCGATGTTCTCATATACGCGCTTGAATATAGTATCATATCCACCTTTCACATACGCATCTCTGCCCAGAGATTCAATACCGGCGTATTTGCTAGATATTTGAGTCCAATCAATCCCGTGATAAAGCTCCAGGTATCTTAGCATCTGAGGGGCCTGCTTGATCTGCCTGTCTGTGAGCAATGGCATGGTCTTGACAAACTCTTCCGAGTATTCTGCTAGGCCGACATCTGGCACATCAGGGTCCAAGAACCTGAGTGGCGCTGCAGCAATCATATCCTCCATTACCTTTCGTACTTTCGTCATAGGCACGATTTCCCCGTCGCGATCATACCATAGATATCCGCTGTCGTCGTAATAAACCTCTGTCTTTCCTACATTTTCCTTAAAGAGTTCATTTGCGAGAGTCTCGTGAAGCCAAGATGCGCCTATAAGAATGAGCTTCTTAGGTCCAAGATCAGAAGTTGTACGTACCAATGTCGAAGCATCGTCCTTCTTCGTCTCTATACGTGTCGATCCTGCCTCCAACTCTTTCTCTAGCTTCGAGCATGAGCACAGCGACTCCAGCTTTTGTGAGTTCAGCCGCTGCCGCAATGCCAGCTATACCGGCCCCTATCACTATCACTTTCTTGTCCATTTGATTCGTCGAGTTAGGTCGGGGTGAGGTCTACATGCGGCTTTCGGTGACCAAAAACCGGCCAAAGTTTTCACAGCCGTGCATTGTGGCTTATCCGTGGCGCCACATAAATATTTGAGACTGAGCTGGCTGGGAAATTTTAGACTGCTTGTGCGAAAAAAAGTACAGGCGCTTTCTAAGCCTCTAGAATGGTCGACTTTCGTAGAAAAGCTGGAGAGAATTTGGTTGGTGCACATATTGGTCGGCTCGTGTATGAAGTTTGATCAGCTGACCCATCTATTAAATGTACATCTTTGTCTGCCTCACTTCATTGATCGTTCTAATGTTATCGATATATGTGGCAAGATGTACTAAATATTCGATTTGACAAAAATCAACTAATGTCGTGGACTTTCCAAGTTGTTCGCTTGAGTTGCAGTGCCCGCTCGCGGAGTAAGGTCTCCGAACATGTGTTAAGACCTGCAGCCAAATTTCAGCATGTCTCAACAAAATGCCTTAGCACGCACATGTTCGAATATCAAGTGGCTGTTGCCGATTGGTGTCTAATTCACCGTCTAAACTGTACCGGAGATGTCTACGCGGCGGGGGTTGCATTGATACACTGTATGTTGTAGCACACAAACTGAACACCCATCTCTGACTCAGTAACGCACGCAAGGCACCGTTCCTGGCCTATTGTTTCATCACGCACTGGAATCGCCGAATTATGGACTTGTTCAGCACTGCGCTTACGCGGAAATGTATTTATTGGGTGCAGCAGCCATTGAAGAATTAAAAGTATACAATCAGAATTGGAGGAAGAATGCGGTTGGCCTTGCTCTACTCGATTGCCGCGACCGTCGTGGCAGCCAAGTTCCCAAGTAACTCAGTGACCGATTCGTTGTACGAGGTGACAACGGATCCTACCCAGTTACTCAATGCGACAGGTACCAACGGTGGCTATCACCAGGGTCAGACGTTGCATACATCTCAACAGGGAGCATATGGCACGTACAATTATTGCTTCATGCCTCACCCCCGGGTCGATCAGTATGAGGTAGTTGAAAATGCCGAATTGGTTTATGTCCAGTATCTTCAGCGTCATCAGAAACGATCGCCCTATAATATCTTCCCAGCAGGTGAAGAGGTTCCTTACCAATGTGATCAGCTGAAACCATATCTGTATGCTGGAGGCACCTTCGATGGCGCTATGGTCTACGCAGACACCTATACCTCCCCAAATAATCCTTTCGTTGAAACTTCCGCTAACGGTACTTGCCAGTACCCCCAATTGACAATTGGTGGTTTCAATGATGGCTTTACGCACGGTCAGGATCTTTGGAACCTTTATGGTGAGCGCTTAGGCTTGCTTCCATTTTTCCCCGATGAAAACTCTGTAACATTCAGATCCACAGAGTCTCCACTCACGCAGCAGACGGCTAGTGGTGTCATTTCTGGTATATGGCCATTTCACGAAGGACCTGTGCCTCTGAAACAACAGTCGAATCTCGTTGATACCATCAACCAAGCTTATCCATGCAACAAGCGTGGCGAGATTCAGAACCTGTATGAATCTACAGACCAATGGAAGCTTCATTTAAGCACGATTGAGCCTGTTACCAATAGCCTCAGTGCCATTGCTGGTACAGCTAACAATGGCGGCTGGCTCGGCACCATGGACCATTTCAACGACAATTTCCAGGCGAGGCAGTGCAATGGCTATAACCTTCCACCAGGAATTAGTCAGTCTGAAGCTAATGTGATCTACAACGCCGGTGATTGGGAGTGGAACTATTATTACGTTGCGCAAGATAATGTCACGGAATACGTTCAGGCTGTCGAGGGACTTTTTGTTGGAGAGATCGTTGCGGATCTCGATGCGGCTACCAAAGGATCGCATGTCAAGTTCAATCATGTCTTTGTACATGATAATGATATTGGTCCAGTAGCCGGGGCCCTAGGCATTGAAGCTTTGCGATGGCCAGGAATGGGCTCCAACATCGCGATAGAGCTCTACAAGCAAAACGGTGAGTACTTCGTGCGAGTGTTGTACTGCGGCAGTCCAATTCGATCCAAACACGGCAACCTTTCCTGGATTGATTATAATACTTTTAGAAGTACAATTTCTCAGTATGTGCCAGCGGATGCCATTTCGTTCTGTAATTCTTAGGTACTTCAGCCGCACGCCGAGTGTGTCTCAGATAATCCAATACCAACTCCTACAAAAGTTGTTTTCTCTCCCTTCCCTTTTTCTTCTTCACACTTGACTCGGAGCGTCTATCTCGAACTTTCTACGCTTTTAGCTCGGAAATCACATCTGTTACGTGTTTCCTTACTCCTGTCTTATCGTCTAGTGTTATACAACGATTCAAGCGCTATGTTTCGTGCGAGGTTAATTACGGCGCTAGTCGCTTCAATCGGCTGGAGCACTGTCGTAATCGCCCAGTCAGACTCTACAGGTCTTCCTGCAGAGGATGCCAGCAAGATGCTTTTGAATTTGGCAAGCACTATGCCAACTCAGTGTGTAAGTATTTCCGGTGGACGAAGGTGCGGCGCTAACTCTCACATGTAGGACAACCCGCAGTATCTGCACTGCCAAAGTGCCGCCAAAATGGAGATGGCCAATTGCGCCAAAGACAACGTCGCCTGTCTTTGCCAAGGTGTGGAGGCTATTGTTGAAGTTTGCTCAACACTTTGCTCTACGATGTATGCCGTATGTGTGCCACCACTCTCAATGCCATTTCAGCGCTAATCTTGATACAGACATCCGTAGATGCCAAAATTCACAACGAATTTGGTCAAGCTTGCGGACGAACCATGCAAGTGAACCTTCTCGATATTTCCCCCTTCATGAAGAAGATTATGGATAAAGGTGGGGATGATGACGATGAAGATGACTGCGATAATGGCAACGATGATGATGACGGTACCGCCTGGATGTGGAATGACGACGATGACTACAGCAGTTCACACTCTGATAGTCATGACCAAGATGATTATGACCAAGACGACGATGACGAAGAAGATGACTGTGATAACGGAGACGATAGCGACGATGGCACTCGTTGGATGAGAAAAGAGCATGAGTGGGCAGCAAGAATCGATCGTCGATCCGAAAGTACCCATTACAGTAATGAGCTCGACAACCACTCCAAGCGTAGTAACTCGAAAGTCATCTATTCGGCTAATTTCGACGTTCTAAGCGACGACCTAGAGGATGATGACGAGGATGATTGCGAGGGCACAGAAGTGTCTGGTGAACTCCACAGCGACGGTGCCGATAGTGATTCTGAAGCTCATTCTACTGGTCCTGACACCTCGAGTGAGCTATTTGGTAGCACGCCATCTGACGAAGATGAGTCAATGGATTACGATGATATGGATGAGGATTCCCCAGAGTTGGACACTGACAATGAAATGGAGAGCATGTTCCAGAACCTAGCCAAGAAGCCTGATAATAGCGAGCTTGCCAATTCCGCATCTGCGGAGGCGCGAGTAGGGGTCAGTGGCTTCACTCGACCGAAATTTCTGGACAAGATTCCATTCTGGAGATCCCAGCTTGATGACGAAGCAGGTGAAATAGAAGACCCTGAACGCCCTTCATATAATCTTGCAGATGTTGACCAGAAAGATAGCGAATTAGGATCACCATCAACCATTGAAAAGCCAGCCAAACCACTATATTCCGCTCCTGTATACAACGACGCGAAGAATATGTCCACTGTGGAATCAGTAGCTACCCCGGAAAACACAATTAAGAAAGAAAGTTCGGAATCCTCGGAGCCTGCGAGTGAAAGATTCCTTTATATGAAGGGGCAGCCGGATCCTGGCAACAATGGTGATATGCATGTGACTGGTACAAATGAAGCAGGCAAGGAGATTGCACCACAACGTGCTATCAACAGAAAGAACTCTTCAACCAAACACCAGCCAATCAGCAAATCAAGAAAATCTGTTCATCAGAATGTGACAAAAACCAATTTGACGTGGACCGCCGGCGAGGACAAGATGGAGAAGGCATCCTCAGCTCCAGACAAAAAAGCTGCTTACACAGTTGTAGCTGTTGTTGCTGGATTACTACTGTACAGTATCTACCTTTGATAAAAGAAACAAGTATTGGGATAGAGAAACTAGGGAAAAGTCTAATCGATTTACGTAACTTGTAATAAATTGTAAATTTGCTTGAAGGTCGGTTGTTTACAAACGCGCTGCCGCCGCGCGGCTTTTTCGTGTCCACTGCTCAACTATTCCGTTACAGATCCGCAAATGTCAACAAATCGCCCATGCTTACATTAAAACAGTTCGATGAGGTGTTTTCTCAGCCATGGGCTGAGTCGGTTATTGATGCCGAGGATGTGCTGACATGGATGAACCCTCAAGAAAGGTTTTGTCGTACGTACTTCGAGAATCGTCAACGAAGACTAACGCCAAGCAGCACCGACGGTACAAATGCTGGCACACATCAAGACCCTCACTGCTGAACAACAGCACACTATTACAATGAAGTATATCAGTACGTGAAGGTGCATAGGTTTTCAGACTGCTGACTTATTCAGATGTGATCAGAGAGCATTTCTATCAACGTGTTCGGCCTGCATTTCCAAGATCAAATCTCTCGGAGCTTGATACCATTTTAAGAACAGTCGAGAGCGCATATACC
The DNA here is from genome assembly GCA_030580095.1 of Blastobotrys petasosporus. Classification (NCBI taxonomy): domain Eukaryota; kingdom Fungi; phylum Ascomycota; class Dipodascomycetes; order Dipodascales; family Trichomonascaceae; genus Blastobotrys; species Blastobotrys petasosporus. Next base: position 132,917 of record JAKTSG010000007.1, read on the forward strand.
AATCCAATGATGTATTTCAATGGAGAATATCTATTACTGGTTGAAAGAAGTTTGCATGCATTAGTTCAAGACGCGCTGCCGGCTAAGCTCCTGTACTACATTCTGAATCGCAGTTTCGGTGAACAACTACAATCCGGCAAAATGTGGACACAGGTAGATGCACAGCCTTTGAAGATACTGTACAAGCTTGGGCTAAGCGGAACCATACACAAGTGGCTCGCGACTCTAACTAGACAGCAGGCGAGAGCGGTGGTTAGACGACAGTTTGCGAAAAAATGGACTAGCTGGACGGATGTGCGAGAAGTCGAAAAATGGGCACTGTCTCTACTTTCCCAAACGCTGAAAAATCTAGTAGGGGAGGATTATTCAAAAGAAACCGTCGCATTGGCAGTTGACGAGTTGGCCGATCTTAGAATTTCGGAACTGTTCGACATTGTGGTAGACTACCCTTCCTCTGAACCAGCGATAGACTGTTTGAAATCATGTATGACCAAGTCGTCTCAACGTGCTAAGGCAGTATTCCAATTCCAGTATTCCTGCCAGCAACGACTGCTACAGGGCGGCACGAATACAGTCGATATTATCAAATTTTACCTTTCAACTATTAGAGCATTTTCTATGCTTGAGCCCCGTGGCGTGCTATTGGATAAAGTCTCTCGTCCAATTAGACGATACTTGAGAGAACGAGAGGATACGATACGCGTGATTGTGTCAGGTTTGCTAGGCGAGGGCGAAGACGAAGCGCTCGCAACAGATTTGGCGAATGAGTTTGCTGATACGAGAAGCAGCAGACCGATAATCGATGACCAGGGCCTTACCGACATGAACTGGAATCCAGAGCCGATGGACGTAGCTCCGGATTTCATGAAGGGCCATGATGATATTGTGACGAATCTGTTGTCGATCTACGACAATAAAGAGATATTTATCAAAGAGTTTGTTGAGATTTTCGCCGAAAGGATGCTAAGAGAAGACTGCGTAGCGTCGGTGAAGTCTAATGTTGAACTGCTCAAAATGCGATTTGGCGATCGAGAATTGCACAATTTGGATGTCATGGTTAGGGATATGGCGGATTCCGAGCAGCTGGACAAGAAGATACACGAAGAGCATGTAATGGGGAGAGCGATATTCAAAAAGTTCCATGCGAGCATGTTGTCGCATCTGTTCTGGCCTAAGTTTCGATCAGCAGCTTTGGAATTACCGCCAGCGATTGCGAGCCAGATGGATCTGTACGCCACCCGATTCTCGGCAGTCAAGAGTCGCAGGAAGCTCAAATGGATCCCCAATTTGGGTACTGTTGATCTCGAAATCCAACTACAAGATCGCCAATTGAAACTCCAAGTGTCTCCCGAACAAGCTGCCATCATTGCGTTTTTCTCGGACGGATCGCATACTCTACAAGATGTTGAAACACAATTCAAGATGACTGCAACATATGCTCGTCAAATAGTCATGTTTTGGGTCTACAAGGGTGTGTTGAAGCAACAAGGGGATTTATTTATTGTTCAAGAGTTCGAGGAGAAAGCTGCAGACGATGGGGAAGAGAACGACTCTCAAGACACGATTGACGAGCCCCGATCCTCTATCCAGAACAGCGACGAGAGGAACAAGGAAGAGATGAACTTCTATTGGTCTTATATCAATGGAATGCTCACGAATCTCGGTTCCGTGCCACTAGACCGAATCCATGGCTTCTTGAAAATGGTCGTACCGAAGGAGACTCCTTATACCAAGACTGTCGAACAACTCGAGCAGTTCCTCAACAGCAAGGTCAACGAGGAGCTCTTGATTTTTTCAGGCGGAAGTTACCGACTTGGAAATAAATAATGAATTTTTTTGATGACTCTATATTAGATTTTTTTTTAATAAAAAAATATGCAAAATAAATAATCAATGCTTTTTACTGCTTCTCGTACGGAGCCTCAGCCCAGCCTGTGTTCACTGTAGGCTCCTCGCTCAACTTCTTCGACAGTGCCGCATCCATTTGCCAGAACCTCATGACTGCATCGTCAGAAATCGACGCGATAGTGCCATTCTGCGCCGACAGGTCTGTGACTTCTCGCTGGTGACCGTGTCGAAGCAGCACTGTTGCTTGGTCTATGCTCTGCTTTTCCCATTGCGACGACGACGGCTTGGCGAACACCACGACCGAGCCGTCTACGCCTCCTGAGCATGCAATGTAATCGTTGACTGTTCTTTGGCTGCTCTTCACCAGCACCATCTTGTTGTGGAACGAGCTCACGCTCAGCTCCGGCGCTGAGAGCGTGTCGACGACACCGGCGGCCGGATCTGAGGCGTGGTACGAGTACACGTGGCTATCTCTCGCCATGGCCCAGATCTTGTTATCGCTCTCGTCATACTCAATTGAGGTGATTCCAAACTGTCGTTTCTGGGTCCCAGGCGCAGGACCGAGCTTCCTCCAGTTCTTGGTGCCGTATGGCGTGGGCTTTCTGAGATCCCACACTTGCACGCTAGAATGCGACTCGCACCCGGCTGCGAGTCGACGGTCCTTGATCCACGTCATACCTGTTATCGCCAGATCGCGCCGTCGGTTGTCGAAGATGTTGAAGTACTTGGCCACACGCTTATTTTCCCGGAGATCATATAATGATAGAGTTCCTGCAGAGTCGCCTGTGGCTAGCAGTGACGGAGACTCGGGGCAGAACTTGATATGCTTGATCCGGCACCGTTCTTCCGTAGTACAATCGATGACCCATTCGCCTGTCTGCGTGTCGCATACCCGGAACGAGTTGGTCGATCCGGCAGCTAGTAATATGTCGTCCGGGGACATGTCCATGCTCAGCACTGCATCGTGGAACGGGTCCTGTGGCTGCTGGCATTGGAATATCGGATCCATTGCATTTTCTTGTAGTAGTTTTTCCTCGGCCTGTGTTTCTGTACCCTTTGTGAAAACGATCCGGCCGCCTTGTAAGCCTACCGCGGCGACGTCACGTCCATGCATCAGCGACACGCAGAACGGCCGGCAGCTAGCTGGTGTCGCATTGTCGCCAAATGTCGGCTGAAGATCTAACAGATTCGTCATAGACGGTGCCGCTGAACACCACAGCAATGATTCGCCACGGGCGTATTTCCATCGAAACCGGTCGAGGTTTGTGGTAGTTGCGGTACCAAAGAGGTTTCGAGCTAGACTGCGCCTGGACACCTGCTCTTCTTCCTCGTCTGCATCGTCTTGGAAGACTGAAAATGAAAATTTGCCTCGATTCAGCGACGGCTGTGGCGCCGTCAGCTCACAGACAGGACTGCTAGCCAGGTCTACATGCCGCTGACGTTTCCTCACGGGCGAGTCGTCGGGTGTGAGTATCGCCTCCCGATTCGAAATGTCTTCAAACACTCGTCGATGTGTAGGAGTCTGTATAGCTGCTGCCTCGATGGCAGGCGAAGACATGATCCCTCCAAGCATTTTGATTTTTTATGAGTTGGAGTTTTGGCGTGGTATGTCGAAGAGAAAGAAATCAATTACTGATATACACTAGAAAGAGTTTACGCGCATCGCGTCAGTTTTTCTACCTCACTTATTACGCGTGTCGAACAGGTCCCAGTTCATTTGACGCGTCTCGCGGCTACGCGACGCGTCGACCGGCAACGTACCGCGCTTGGTGCACGCGTTGAACATTCGCATCGACCGCTGTGCGCTGGCTTCCCATCCAACATAAAGCTCTTCGTTGAAGTCGTAGTCTGTAAGGTAGCTGGTGAGAATGTCCTCAACGACTATAGTGTCGTCAATGACCTTGTAGCCGTCCAGCGTGAGCCGTCTATCTGCCGCGAGAAGCGGTGCGGAGACATCCGTGTCGCCCTTGACATTAAGGTCGACGACATTATCGACATATTTGACAGTCTTGTACACCTTGGGGTCTCGAGATCCGGCTGGCTTGATTAATGGCACGAGGAACTTCGGTGCCCATTTATGGTAGTTACCTGCAAAGTATAACAGGTAGGCGAGCTCGGCATCGACCCTCTTGGTATCGATTAGCAAGCCTGGAATCTGTCTGCACTTGTTGTCGACAAATCGAGACCCACAACCAATGGCGCATAGTATACCCGGGGCAGTAATATTTCCATCCTCTGTCAATTCATACTTGACAACTTGCAGGTACTGATTGGTTTCTGTGGTGGTAAGGCTTACCTCGAATAGCTCGTCCTCTGTTCGGCACTTAAGTTCCATCGTGTCTGCAGCTTTATTGACGCTGAAGCTCAATCTGTAACTTACTGCTCCACCTTTAGGATCAAGTCGTATCAATGTTGCATGCGTAAAGAGTTCCAAAATGCCATGCAAGATGTACAACGGCCGTGCAGAGACAGGCCTTGGCCGCATCCCTTCGGTGTCGTACACAAAACTATAAGTCTGGCTGTACTTGCTTGGTCGAATCAAAAAGTATGCTGGTCGGAGCTTGCATTTCTTCTTGTAACCAGTGTCCTCGATAATCTTGTATATACCGCTATCCAGCTTCATTGTTAGAAGCGTCATGTCGGCGCTAGGCAGCACAACGCTATGCTGAATGGACTCTGGTCGTACCGGGTATACCATACCAGGAGGAACCCCATCCTCTTTATAAAACATTCTGTCAACAAATCTCTTCCATCTCCTCGGCGTTAACTTTTTCATGATAATTGGTTCCTCGAAAATACGATCATAGTCATGCTCGCTATCACCCTCCGTGTCTTCATGCTCCTCCTGTTCGTGCTCCTCATCTTCCTGCACTTGTACTTGCGGCACTTGCACTAGCATCTGCACTTCCTCCTGCCCTTGCTCCTCTTCTTCTGCATAAAGGGCTTCGTATTCATTCCACCATTGTCCACTGGTCGGCTGTCCTTCAAAATTAGAAATCCACTCGGGATCTTCAATATTTCCAGTAGCGTCAATTCTATAGCTAGGACTCATCCAATCTGTTGATGGATCTTCCAAAATCTCCGAGACGCCCAGCCGCACTATCCGTAGCCGCACCCGTGATATCATTAAAAAAGCGTTTTCTATTAGGTTGCAGCAAACTATACAAAACAACTGGATGGCACGTATATACAAGAAGATGATAATTGGGTAAAATAATAATAATAAAAGGCTGGTAATAATATAACTTTTCTGGGCCCTTGCGGCTCACACACACTCACACTCACACTCACACTCTCGCATCTTATTTCTTTCGATTCAAGATGGTCATTGTGAGCTGCTTCAAAGCGTCGAGCGCATCACTTGGCGGGAGAACCTCCAATTGCCTGATAGCCTCATCCGCATACTGGATGGCGAGCTGTCGAGTCTTTTCAAGACCCTGGGACTTGGCAACATACTCTCGAGTCAGCTCCACATCGCCCGGCTGCTTGAAATCCCGACGAATCATAGCTCCAACTTCTGGAAACTCTTCCCATGCATAGAGAACTGGTGCGGTGGCTAATCCAAGCTTGAGATCGGCACCAGTGGGCTTGCCCATTTGCGAATCAGTGACGGTAAAGTCCAACATGTCATCGACAATCTGGAAACACAGTCCCAGGTTTCGACCATAGATATATGCAGCTTCCACCACTTCATCCCTAGCACCAGAAAGAACCGCAGCAGCTCGGCAAGATTTCGACATGAGACTGGCTGTCTTGAGGTACGTCTTATGAATGTAGTACTCGAAGCTTGCTCGATTCGCTACAGTCGTCGTGTCGACTGCAGTATTCTTCAACTGCATAAACTCACCTTCCACCAAATTTGCAATGGTCGTCGAAAGCAGTTCAATGACTTCTGCATTTCTAATTCGTGCAATTGCCACAGACGCTCGACCAAGCAGGAAATCACCTGCTAAGATAGCCATCTTGTTACCGAATGCAATGTTGCCACTCGGCAAACTTCGTCGAGTGGCAGAGTTATCAATGACATCGTCATGTAGCAAAGATGCAGTATGGATCATCTCCACGATCTCTGCTAGTCGTCGTTGTTTGGGGAGAATGCCGTTGGTCTCGACAGGCAGTGGATCGGATGGGCGACTCAATGGATTCAGCACCAAGTCCGGATTGACGCCATGCAAAATGCTCAAGGGACTCAATGGGTCATTAATACCCTCACCGGTCATTGGCGAGTGTGCTCTGACGTCCGATTCATCTCTAGAGCCTCGATCTCGCTGCTCCGGCGGGATCGCAGATAGCGCTTTACTCAACAACAGCACAATCAATGGTCGCACATGCTTGCCCTCGCTCTGGAAATAGTACATTGCCACTTTATTGAGTGTTGGATGATGCGATCCCAGAAGCGATCCAATGTTCTTCGCCAGCGTTGACATTTCTTGAGAGACTATTGAGAATGGATCATTGATTGGAACGTCGGGCTGCACAATCTTTGATGCCGAGTCAATCGCATGCTGATATTCCTTATTCTTTGGTCCTGAAAAGAACCGTGGAACAGCTTCACTTACTGCTTTCGACAGCAAGCTCTTGTTTCTCAAACCACTGCTGTTGCATCGCCGAGCCACTGTCGGTGCCTGTCTGGCAGCCAATCGCAACATGCTTCGGAAACAACAATAAACTCTATCCTTCTAGGGCAACAACAACAAAATCAACGAACCTTCTCAGCCCCAGACTCCAATTCAATTCAAGATACACCTTTATCTAGAAAAACAGAGCGCAAGTTTAAGAAGAGATCAATCTCAGTCGGTTCCAACACGGCAAGTGGGAAAAAAACGCTGCGGCGCAGGCTCATACGCTTAAAATCCTACCTATTCAGCCGCGGCTAAGGCTCTGCGCGCGCGCCGCTGAGAGAACACCGCATCATCGCAAAATGTGGAAAAACCACCGTTAGATTAGACCACCAAATTTCCAACGGCTCAACAAAAAAAAAATATCTGTATCAGCTGCTGGGCAACTTGCGGCTACAAAGTCATCCGCACTTGAGATTATTTTGACAGAGACGTGCCAATAGATATATCTTCGCCCTTTTGCCCCCCACGATGGATGCGTCGCCCGTGTCGGGAATCCCAGGCCTGCAGTATGTACTCGGACTGGGCAAGAGCTTCCTCATCAATGTGCTGCGAGCAGGCCCCGTGCCACAACATATCGCAATTGTGATGGACGGTAATAGAAGATATGCTAGAAGAGTGAAACGGGAAGTGCAGGAAGGTCACAGTGCAGGGTTTGAGTCGCTGGCAGCCACGCTGGAGCTGTGCTATCGAGTCGGAGTCAAGGCAGTGACGGTATTTGCCTTTTCTATCGAGAACTTCAACCGGACACCATATGAAGTAGATGCATTGATGGAGATCGCCAAGGCGAGGTTGTCGCAGATAATCGACAATGGGGATTTGGCAGAACAGTACGGGATCAAAATACGAATCATTGGCGACAGATCAAAAGTTCCAAAGGACGTTATGGAGGTTGTCAACAAGGCAGAGAAGATCACTGAAAAGAATGATAAAGTGATATTGAATGTATGTTTCCCTTACACGTCTCGAGATGAGATTGCTTCGTCGATACGGAGTATTGTCGGCAAGGTGGTCAAGGGTCAAGTGGATCCGAAGGACATCGATGAAGCGATGATTGAAGAGAACATGTATACGGGAGACTGCCCTCCGCTGGATATTCTGATCAGAAGTAGCGGAGTGGAGCGGTTATCAGACTTTATGCTTTGGCAGTGCCATCAGGGTGCCAGAATTGAGTTCGTCAAGACATTGTGGCCAGATTTCGGGTTCTGGAACATGTATGGTATTCTACTGAGGTGGAGTTCTTCTCAATATGTGAACTCCTGGGAGACTGAAGAAGAGGATTTGGAGGCTGGATATCATAATAATGATGACCAGGATTACACAGAACCAAAAAAGACACGGTAGCATTTTTTCTCCCTCCTTTCCGCACTCCTCCTTTCATTTGCACTTTATATTTCATGAACGCCCTTATTAATGTCTTTTCCTCTCCCCTCCTTTCCTTGATTATACCCACTATTGTACAGTAACACTAACCGGTTTATACTTAATCACTTGCATTCATTAAAAGTTACCAACATGTGACTCTGACCCAAATTTGCCAGACCAGCCCGCCGCGTGCGGCTCGTAACAACAAATGTCTCTGAAAACGTCGCTACCGCTATATAGAGAATTGCTACGCTTGTAATTGTACATTTTTCTAGTATCAATATTTTTTTTCAATCTAACCTCTTCTGTCTGGCAGCTCGTTTAGTATCCAAAATCTGTAGCATACAGGATGCATCAGTACAGGCGTCTGCCAACGCAATCTAGATCATTGCTATGACCGCTCGGCTTTTACATCTTACAGATAATCTTGCATCCAAAATCATCTCGAGAGCACTCATCAACGATGCCGTAACAACGCGGTTGCATTTTTGTTTTCGAGATTTTGACGCGCTGTTGACAACGGGTGGCGGCGGCGCAGAGCGCACAGTGCAGAGCGACGGTATTATATATCGTGCACCAAGACGCCTCGACAACGGACTGCAGCCTGTGAAAGTGAAAATTTTTCTTCTGAGAAATGTGAAAAGCTTAAGACAGAGTTTCGAAAAGCCTTTTTTCTGCTTGGTTACAATTTATTCAATTTATCCGGTATCAAATGGTTTGTACTTATTTGATTTGTCTACTTGAACGATTGGCTGCGTGCGGCTCCGCGCATCCATAGGTACATTACAACCTTTGGCCATTGCCACACTACAAAAGTAGATAATATAAAAGAGATCATTTATTTGCAGGAGAAAAGCAATAGATGCACATTCGTTTCAATAAAGTGAGCATCCCACCGTTTCAAATCTAGGTCCGACAAGGATCTCTTCCATATATCTTGTACGTACAGTATTGCAGTTACTCCGCTTTCAAACACATAAAGAGATTAGGAACATTTCTCGCTTGCATTAATTATATGCAGCACCTTTCGTCTCGAATCTAACCCATGTCGCAATTATGATGCGTCGCGCATGAAGACTTGTACATGTATGTAGATGCCCTCCGCTTTTAGTATCGAGGAATCCATGTAAAGGATAACCTTCAGGGGCCGCAGTACTGTAAAGTCTCCAAAAGTCTCCAAGAGAACGTAGGTACTGTACCTCACAGGTAGCTTTCACCCACGGGTACAGGTGAAATGAAATGATAGACCCGCTGAGATCTGCCGTTTTCTTTCCAAGATCCGTATGAAAATCGCCCGATATACGTTAAGTTCGGTTACACTGTACACAACCATCCATCGATTTTCCTGGATCTTTTGATGGATCTAGGGACTTGAGTGGTTACCGTTGTGACGGGTTTTCATGATCTACTTTCTGCGCCTAAATGATCCCTGAACAGGAGGGCAAACTTTATACCGGTAATCTGTTATGTAATCTGGTAAAAGGTATTGAAAAAGCCCGTATAGAAAGAAAAAAAATATGCTGATGTAATATATTACACTAATCTATATGTACTGGGCAAATGTGTTGATATCAGGCAGGGCAGATCCAAAGTCCCAGAATGCAATTGAACTAGTTTCGCTCGAAGCAACCAAGTATCGTGAGTTGCAGGTCACATTGTAGACTCGTCCAAAGCTGGGAGACCAATCTTGGCTCCTCATTTGGTACATGACTTCCCATGTTTGCTGTCGCCCAGTAGGGATGCTCTGGTTCAGATACGCAACAGACGGTTTGTGACTCAAGAACGAGACACGCTTCAATGGAGAAGTGGGCGAGGGAGGCGGACTGCTGGAATCCGAGCATGAACTATCCACACTCCTTCGTCTCAACGCAGGAGACTTTGTGGTTTGCAAGCGCGACGTCAGCTCGGCTCGCTTCTTCCATACTTTGATAGTCTTGTCATAGGATCCAGTGACAAGCACGTCACCATGTAGTGAAATAGTTCTCACCAGGTCCTCGTGGGCATTATAGATGGTGTTTAGCCAACACCCAGTCTGAGCGTCGAAGATCCGTATTGTCTGATCCGACGAGCCGGAGATGATCAAGTCTCCATCGAATGCCAAGCAAGAAACGCCATGGGTATGCCCCACCAAAGTTCTCAAACACTCGCCTGTCTCTAGATCCCAAATCTTCAATGTCCTATCACCTGAAGCCGAGACAACCCTGCCGTCGGCCACCTGGATAGCGTTAATTGCAGCCGTGTGTCCACTCATCACCCTGACCAACTCCTGCGTTTCTAGAGACCAAACACGGATGGTTGAATCCTTGGAACATGAAACAATATAGTTCCCGTAAATATGCACATTGAACACAGAAGATGTATGTCCCTTGAAGATTGATCGAATGGTACCCGAAGAATAGTTCCAGACTACCACGTCCGTATCTGATGACCCTGTTACCACAAGATCGCGATCCAGGTCTATGGACAGGCATAGAATAGATCCCTGGTGGTGGCGCAGTGTCTTGATGCATTTTCTAGAATCCATATCCCACGCCTTGATCGTTCTGTCCCGTGAACCCGACAAGATAATGCGCCTTTTGGCGTCACATTGTATGGCATAGACCGAGTCGTCGTGGCCGTAGGTCAGAGTTTTCTTCACGCATTTCCCCTTGCGCCAATTCGTCTCTAACGAGTACTTTGTTCGGAATACTTGTCGCCAGTCGGGATGTAATGTCGATGGCAGATGAAAATGCCAGTTCTTCTGGTGCAAGTAAAGCTCGCGCCATACGGAGGAATCATGTGCCACATGTCGCCATGATTTTGACACTTGGGAAACGGCGATAATGTCACTCAAGCAGAGGTTGGAAAATATTTCAATGCATACTTCAGCCGGCAGAAACTATTTTTTTTAAGTTAGAGTTCAGTTGTAAAAACAAGGCCTTAGCGAGAATGGAGAACATTAGCGTCCCTGCGAAACATACCTCGATGGGATCATGACTGGCGGGAGCCGGTGCCGCTGATGATGATAGTCGGTGTGCGAATTTGACGAGTACTGAAGATGGAAGATTGAGCGATTTGAGAAATCGATATGCTATTTCTTTTCAAATATGTTAGTAATCTGATAGGAGCTTTTTCTCCAAGTCCATACCTTGCTTGTCACCTTCTGACAGCTCCTCGGCCTGCACGTCGGGCCTGGATAATGCGAATGCACTGCTGCTTTCATGTATCGTCAGCGGTCCTGGCTGCCGTAGTTCTGAATTTGCCAACGACAGTGCCATGTTTTTGTCAAAGAAAGATGTGTCTATAAGGAGACGGTGTTTCTGAAAAAATCAGGGAGCAACAGTCGGCGGACCTTATATATAAACAGATCAGAGGGCGATTATATCAGGTACATCAAGATCAAAGGTTGAAGAAAAAAAACAACTAGTGAGCGATGAAAAAGAAATATGGGTGTGTGTGCGGTTTATGCAATGCACGAGAGGCTCGTGTACGTGTATCTGCGCGTTTGGACGTGCGGGTGAAGGTGCAAAATGTTGGACGCAGAGATATTTGTTGCTAAGGAGATAAATACCCAGAGGTACTACTGAAGAATCCTAGTCACTTGTAGTCTCCTATATCATGGATACTTCCCCAGGTACTTTACAAGATTTTGTCTACAGACCCAAACGTAAGTATTCCGCCAAAGATCGTCGTGCTCCATGCCGCAAATGCTTGCATGCAGCGGGCTCTTGCTGGTGGTTCCAACTGCCCGCCTCAACGCCTGGCAAAAGCGGATCTGCACAGTGGAGTTTTCAGCGAAGGGCATCTGACAATTTAAAAAGTTCTCGAGAGATTATTCGGTAGCGAGGTTTTTTATTCAGGGACCAGATCTGACCAAGATCTAATCGTGAATCTAGTCGTCTCCGCGGCTTCTAGAACAGCTGTGGCTTCTCGCTACATCGTGCAAACTTTCGCTCGGCATTTGACAAGGCGAATATGATCCCAACATCCTTCTACACCAGGTACCGTCTTGATGGTTCGAGGATCGAAAATAGAGGTGGTCATAACTTATGTAAGATTTTAGCCGTGTTTGAGCAAAGGGGGTACAGTATTGGGTGGGTTTGCGCGTCGCGTGCTTGAATACGCTCCTTAACTAGTGTATCTGTATGTCTATTGTGTCTTTAGTCTGGCACGGCCATAAATATGTAATATGCAGAGAAAGAGACTGACTGGTAACGTATCCGGTATAAGATAGATCACGGAGTTGGTACCATTTCACATTTGAGACCTTGATTCAGTCAAGGGCCGTTGATACAACGCATGGACACGTGAAGCGCTTGGACGGAAGGTTCATAGAAAGCAGCTGCTCCAAAGATGTAGAGAAGACTATGAACTATACCATGAGGTTTTTGGAACGTTTGGTGAAGACAAGTACCAGTTTGTAGTGTGTACCTCGGCTTATCGCCGGCACGCGATATGTCCACACTTCTCAGGTGTCTTACCCCCGTAAAGTTGGCGTACTGTCAAGTTCCGGTAGAACTGTACACTGTAGTGTCTTGCCTTGCCAATAAAGTCAAGTTCTCCTGCTTCATGTGTTCTCCACTATCCCACTCGAGGTGTCTCTTACCGCCTTTGATCTGCGTTCACGTTGCCTTGAGATTAAGTACCAGATAAGCGAGGCCGTAACGATTGTCGCGTTTACCAAATAAGCATTCATATACACATTAGGTCCTCAAGCTTTTGATCACATCTACAAATCATTTGTGGATGTAAATGTATGCAAAGCGCATTCAAATCTTGCAAGAGGCTCACTTGGGCGTATATTGTGGGCCGAGCTCATTTTCGGCCTGGGCACGAGTTTGCTCGTTTAACACGAACAAAGTCTTGCGCGCTTGTAGTGTGCTAACATACATATCGCACTTATCGATATTTATACAGCCAGATTGCTATTTGGCGGGATTTTTGCTCTGTAGCCAGTTTCGAAAAGGGAAATTGGACATGCACCGGCTGTTTATACACTGGGTTTTTATCTAATATGCCGAGCGACTTTGAGCCGCACCAGCTGGGGCTTGAGCGTTTTTAGGAGCAGGCAAATACAGGCTACAAAAATCCAAGCATCAACGTTTGCAATAAATCATGAAAACCATTTAAATTACTTACAAGATGGTTACTCTCGTTATCTTTTATGTTCGCTCAGTGAGCAAAACAATGTAGTATTTTTTTTTGCTTCGCTCAGTGAATTGAGGATGGGATGGTGGTAATAAAATTTTTTGTTTTTGTACATCAAACCGTGACTATCATCAAAGGACAATTTTGTTCATGAGGAAATTATTTGTCCACGACAATAGCGTCGTACTTCTGCTTGAACCACTTGATGGTGTCCTCCTTGCCGAGTCGGTGGGAAACACCAACTGTGGATCGAGTTCGCTTTCGTCGAGCGACTCGGTTACCCTTTCGGCCGCACACAACGTAGAAGTCCATACCGTAAATACCGATATTTGGGTCGTACTTGATACCCAAGTCAATGTGCTCAGAGATACCGAAACCGAAGTTACCAGTGTCGGAGAAGTTCTTGGTTCGGAGCTCGTACTCCTTGACCTTCAAGCCTCGCTCCAAAATCTCCTCAGCCTTTGGTCCTCGGACGGTGACGTGGACGGAGATCTTTTCGTTTCTTCGAATGGAGAAAGCTCGGACAGTGTATCGGGCCTTGGAGTAGACACCAGTCTGACCGGAGAGCTGCTCGAGCACCTTGACGGCTCGGGTAAGCTTGTCACCAGACTCACCGACACAGATGTTGAGAACGAGCTTCTCAATCTTGATGTCTCGCATAGGGTTGGCGCTCTTGTCACTCTAAATCATAATGTTAGTTCTCTTGTTGTCTAAATGATCGATCAGGCAGTTTGTGTCGTTGAATTCCGGTTGTGGATTATACATCTCTTCGCAGGTCGTGGGTTCAATAGTCTTGTGGATGGGTATAACGAGCAGAGGTATTTTCGATTATTCGATAGATGAATCCAGCAGGTCGACAGGAGATAATACATTCACACAAGCGTAATTCAATAACAACCATGCGATCGATACAGCGTTCTCATTCACACATACCATTTTTGTAGTTTGGTTGATTGATTAGTCGACGTCGAAGAGAGTGGACTTCAAAAAAGAGTGGGTTTCAGCGCTTGGGAGATGGTGCACGGTGAGTGGGGTGCGCGCAGCGGGCTGGTGCAAAGCTGCGTGTCGGGATGAAATATACGCGTGCAGCCTTTCTTGACAGACACACCCAACCTGAAGCAGTCACACTCCCAAAATGGAAATCGCCACAACATCTTAGGGCACGCACATGGAAAGTTGAGCCAGCCATAAACTGGTTGACATGACAACGCCAGTCATTAAGCTCTTTGCGACTTTGAACGCAGATAACTCTATAAATATCAGATTACCAGCATTAGTCGTTTATCGTGTTGTGATCATTTGTGCCATATGCTCGAAGTCGTTACTGTGAGGTTCTTATGTACTATAGTTAAAGAACAGAACTTGTAGTTGAATGCATATACCCGAGACATGTAAACAACACGGTGTTGACACAGTGAGATCAAATGAAATACAATGTATGACAATTGTCGCTGCGACAACACCATATTAATCATTATTCACGATAGTTAGTGTATTAAAAATGGAACTACAAATATAGAGGAGATAGAGGACGAACGATTGGATCTCAGGATCTCGTGTAGTGTAAAATGACGACATTTAATCTGATTCTCAAAGATGCAATAAAGAGATTGAACAAAGATGTTTCAAAAAAAGAGATCATATTGTAATATCTTACTTGGCAGCGGCAGCCTTGTTGGCGTCCTGGGCCTCAGTAAAGTTCTTCTTGAACAATTCAGCATTTTCCGAGTTACCGAATCGGATGGCCAAAGTCTGAGCTTCTGGCTCACCTTCAGAAACATCGGCGGTGACATTGTACACCCAGCTTCGGTCACTGCCCACGTTTGGCTTGAGCTCGTAGTCTGGGGAAATGAAGTGGTTGGCGCAAATCTTGAGGGTCTTGTCACGTCGCATGACGAGTCGTACCTTCTTGGTCTCCTTGTGTTTCAAGAACTTGACATCACCGGTTCCTCGCTCCTTCCATTCCTTAGTATCGTTGTGATATCGGAAAAGCTTAGCTCGACTAAAAGTTTTAATGTTAGCTTAACTGCGCCAATTGCCAAAAGAAATATCGGCATGGGGGATCATACATCTTGAAAATGGCATCCTCGTCCTCTTCGTTGGTCTTGACCTCGACACGCTCGAGCTTGACGATTGGCTCGAAGTGCACATCTGGAGACTCTGGAGCCTCGTCGCCGTCCTCTTCGCTCTTCTTCTCGTCAGCCTTGTCGTCTTGCTCTGGCTTGTCTTCCTTCTTCTCTTCAGTGGCGGCAGGCTTCTTGGCACCGAACATGGCCAAAGCATTAGCGGTGGCGTCCTTGACCTTCTCGGTCGCAGCGTCGACAGCAGCAGCAACTGGGGCGTCCTTCTTCTCTTCCGACATTGTTATTTGACAGATCTTTGTGTTTTCTCAGGGGAGATTTGTAAAATCGTGAAGTGCAGTGAGTTTATATGTGGCGCGCTTGAAAATTCTTTGGGCTTGGAGCGCAAGCGTGTGTGGTGGTGCTGGTATTGGGGGCAGCGGCCGCGCGTCGAAGGCAAAGCTCCCACCAAGTTCGCCCAAGTTCACGACATTAGAGATCGCATTACATACACATATATACACACAGCACGAATCATGGAGGCGATATTCAATAAATTCGGTAACGGGTCGCCCGACCTTGCCGACACAATGGCAGAAGACGAATTCAGACAGCCTATGCATGGCAACTCGCTAGCGCCATCAATTGCTGTCCCGCCTATCGCTCAGGTACGCTTTAACCCCATTGTTTCGCCACCACCGTACTAACTTTCTTGAATAGCCAACTGCATTTCTCAGAGCACACACAGACGACGCCAAGAACCCAGACGTCAAGATCAAGATCGCGCACGGTACGACGACGCTAGCATTCCGGTTCCAAGGCGGCATTATCGTCGCTGTCGACTCGCGAGCGTCGGCCGGCTCGTGGATCGCCTCGTCGACTGTTAAAAAGGTCATTGAGATCAACCCGTTCCTGCTTGGAACCATGGCCGGTGGTGCAGCAGACTGCCAGTACTGGGAGACGTGGCTCGGTGCTCAATGCCGACTACACGAGTTGAAGAATAAGGAGCGAATCTCAGTCGCTGCCGCGTCGCAGATTCTCGCCAACTTGACCTATAACTACAAGGGAGCGGGATTGTCGATGGGTACGATGATTTGCGGGTACACTAAGAGCGAGCCCGCTATTTTCTATGTCGACTCGGATGGTACCCGATTACAAGGCGAATTGTTCTGTGTAGGATCTGGTCAGACGTTTGCATACGGTGTGCTCGACTCTAATTACAAATGGGATCTGACTGTAGAAGAGGCATTGGCGCTCGGTAAGCGGTCCATTCTTGCCGCCACCCATCGAGATGCGTACTCTGGTGGCTCGATCAACTTGTACCACTTGACTGAGGCTGGATGGACATACCACGGTAACCACAATGTCGACGATGCTTACTGGGAGGCCAAGGCGGCCGAGGGTTCGTTCAATGCTCCTCCAACTGAGGTGCCAGCTTAAATGTAATCCTTTAATTATGTATGTATAATCAATGAAAGCTTCCTTGAATCAATTGTTGTTTCTTTCTAAAGAATTATCATTGTAGCTAAGATTTGAATTAGTATGAGGGACATGAACAAAATAAAAACATTTACATAACATCATTACGAATAATAATAAGAAATAATAGAGCCTCGAAAAGGACACCTAAGAGCCGTCGCCAGTCTTGATCGCTTTCGAAGCACGCATATCGGGTAGTGCCCCGTCGTTGGGCCGCTTCTTTGCGCGTAGCGCTGCCAATCGAGCTTCAAGCTGTGCAATGCCTTCCTTCATCTTTTCGCTTGGATTCGGCCGTGACTTTGCACGCGCTAGTAGCTGCTCGATCTTGGCTTCCGTAGATGATACGCTCTGCTCACCTGGTGCCGGAGTTGGTGTAGCAGACTTTTCGCTTCGAGGCTCTGCTGCTACTGGCGTCGACTTGACTTCGGGCTCTTGTGACTGAACACGCGATTGAGCTTGTGAAGTCGGTTCGGTCGTAGCTCCAGAACCTGGAATATCGTCAACAACTTGCTGGATCGCAGGATTCGGAGGGTTCTTAGGAGGAGGCGACACTGACGACAAAGTGGCAGTAGCATTACCAGTAACCTGCGGCGACTCAGCAGCAGCCGGAGGAGTATTGTTGGCTTTGGCATCCTGAGCCTTCTTTGTAGACTTCATATTCTCCAGTGTCTGTTTCAAAAGAGACACTAGCCTCTGAGAGTTCTTATCTGTGAGAAGCTTGTTGATATTCTCAGTAGTGTTACCACCTTCGGCACGCGCCGCTTGTGACAGAGCTGAAGCCAAAGCAGGCAGTACAGCTGAGGAGCTCATATTCGGCGGTAGTTTCTTGATTACCATCTGCTGTAATGATTGCAGCACTCGCTGCGCCTCTGGGCTGATACCAGACGCCAACGCCGAACTACCGCTATCTCGCCTCGTCCTTGCAGACGTAGGTGGTGGGATTTGTTGCTGCTGCTGAGGAGAACTATGAATCTGAGAGTTGACCTTCATTTGTGGTCGCTTGGCAAGCTCTTTTATGTTCATTGGCGCAGGTGGATGAGGCGAGTGAGATTGGTTAGTCGTTGCGCCAGTTTTTGGCATTCTAAATGTACTTTGACCAGCTTGCAATGAGCTATGGCTGTGTGGAATTTTATTAACAACCTGCTCGCTTGGCGATACCGAAGCAGTGTCCGATTGGTTATCCTTTGACGCTCGTTTCTGGATATTTGCCTGGAGCTGCTCTTGTATACTCAAGCCTGAAGCACCATTGCCTTGATTCTCACTCGGTCGACGTCTAAGCTGCTCATAATCCTCAGTGGAGTAATTTGGATTGTAGATTCTCTTGGCATCTTTGGATCGATTAACCTCGATTTCGCGTGCAATCTCGGCAATAGTCTTCCCTTTGCTTGTCGTCGTTTGCTCAGTTGTACTACTACCCGAGTTAATCGTAGTAGTCGCTACAGCAGGGGCGGCTGCCAATGTATGGTCTGAAACAGTGGATTGGATTGGTGCTGCTGTAACAGGAGCTGCAGTAGGTGCCGAGGGCTGGAGTGATGGTGCTGGTTGTGGTGGCGGTGGCGGAGCCAGCAATGGATCTATATTCGAGGCTGTCGGAGCGACAAGAGCATCTATACCATTTGCTATATTTGGTGTTGTGATTGTTGCAGATGCTGTGGAAGGAGATGTAGAGGTGACAGTAGCAGCAGTAGCAGCCGCAGCGGCAGCCGCAGCAGCCTTTTGCTGTGCTTGAAGCTGAGCCCGCTGTTGAGCAGCAGCCTTCTGTTCTGCGGCTCGTTTACGTTGACGCTCTTTTTCCAAAAAGTATTCTTGGTCAAGACCCCAGAGAAATCCTTTGCCTTCTTTCGACACTTTTCTAAACGCCTTGTTGGATGAAAGGTTGTGTCGTACCGAATTTTGCCAACCAGCGGGGCAATACTTGTAGAAAGGAAAATCTTCCTGTATCGCTTTATAAATATCGGCCAAAGAGAGGCCATTCACAGCATCACGCATCTGTAAGGCATGTGCAATAAGAGAGGAATATGACTTCTCAGGCTTGGTCCTATATTCCTCAGGTATATCTTCGGGCCTGTATTCAATCTTTGGCTGTCGCTTCGAACCGCCATTCTCTTTCTTGGCCTTGGGTGCCGTTGGAGTCGTAGTAACTAACGTCGGGAGTTCCTCTAAAGCTTCTGGGGATTCGGATTCTTTGACAGGAGAAGCTTGCAAGTTGCGGCGGTCTTGTAAAGACAACGGGTCGGTGGGCCTGATAGAGTCCTCAGGTTCTTCTTCACGTGCAAAGCCATTTGGAAGAACAAATTTAAATGTAATATCTGCAATCTGGATTTGCGCACTGTAGTTCAGTTAGTATTTTTAGTTTTCATCTCGATAGTAACATACCCGTCCTCTAAAGCAACTGTCGAGTTCATAGGGATGAATGCCGAACCTATAAATACTCCGTTTCTACCGAGCACTGACAGCTCGAATCTCTGGTTGCCGAAATTATAAAATATCTTCGCATGCTTTCGAGAAATCGCTTTCTGAGGTCCCAAGTGAACATCTACCATACCGCTTCCATTCTCTGCGCGTCGACCAAGCATCACTTGTAACGTTTGCACGTAAAACGTAAACTCTTCGAAATCTAGTCTAGCATACGCAGAAACGCGACTCTCTTGGTCGGCCAGCGACATGAGATTGTCTGAATTTTCCAGCTTGATCTCTGGACCGTTCTCCAGACTGCCGAGGTTCGTTGCAAATGTGAGAGGGTGGTTCTGGTGTATTTGTTTCCTTAGTACCGGCTGCCGTAGTTCCGTCTCTGATGGATCTGCAAACTGGGGTGGCCCAGACGACGTGCTTTTAGGCGTGTGGAATACATTAGCTGTCGCATTTATCGCGTCGTTATGCCGTCCCTTTCTGGAGGAGCCCATCAGAGAGCTAGAAGTGGTGCTGGTGGTGTTGTTGTGCCCTGGTTTGACAACCGAAGTACCACCAGGCGATGAGCTACTCATCATGACAGGCTAGAGGATCCTTCTAAAATATGACCTCTCTAGCTGTCTCTCAAGATAAGGTAGCGCGTCGTTAGCTGAACAAAAGGCGTTGTTAAGTCGATGAGCGGTATTCAAGACGCCTAGTTAAAGAGTCCGTCGTCACACCATACAACCGCGCGAGTGGGCGATGTAATCTTCAAAACGATGTGAACTGAGCCTAGGGAGAAAGGCTGTTAGGACTGTTACCCGCTTAGAGAGGTTCCTAGAGTGGGCCAAAGGGAAGATATTTATCTTCTGTATAAAGTTGCCCCCAAGCTGCCTTGTATGCACTGGTGAAATAAATTGATCTCAGAGATGATTATCGGTTGAAAATGGAGTTGTGTCCGGAAATTGGGAGGATGCGCGCGCGTTGGGAGAAATTCGGCTGGTGAGACAGCGGTTTCAACTAAGTTATAGGGATTTGATGACAAGAAGGGAAGCTTGAGATAAACCGATAAACACTAGAGATTCCTTGAGGAAATTTGTACCACGTTCAGAATTACTTGAGTTGTTCATATAGGACAAATATCATTTTCAAGCGAGACCCCATTATCTCAAATTAACTCTCGTGGCCTCTGCGGCTTGAACCTTGACCAATAGAGCGATACACTGAATCCTCTCCATTCAGTTTTAAGTGTGTTTTATATATTGTGATTTGTAGCTATTTTACATTTGATGCTATTTTGCTTGGTTTTGTGGTCTTCTTTCTTTTTACAAGCTCGTCATCTGCCTCATCCCCCCTCAACGGCATATCCGTACGCAAAATAAAATAAATAAATAAACTGTGGAAAGATTAGTAACCATGTCTCTTGGCGAACTTGGATAGAACTGGTATGATTTCCTTCAAAGTGTGTCTGTGGGTAATAAATAATGCAAGCATATCGTGAACATCTGCCATTCGAGCGACGTTCTCATCCGAGCAATACAGCATTGCAGCGCCTTTTCGCGCCCATAAAAGCTTTTGAGAAACACTTTTGTTGGCATCTTGGTATGGCTCAGAGCCTGTGGCTGCATGTAGAAGCACCAATCCCAACGAATAAACATCAGATGAGAAAGTAGGTTTAGCGTCTGGGGTAGACAAGAGTTCTGGCGCTGAGAATTGCACTGAGAAAGCACCGGTTGAAAAACTAGGCTCATCTTCTATTGCCTCATCTTGAGAACCGCTCTCTCCAGGTGGAAGTTCTGAGTTCTGGAAGATGGCGGATGAAAAGTCGCCTATACAGGCGTTGTACTTGTCGTCCAGAAAAACATTATCACTCTTGATATCACAATGCACGACATTCTTGCTCTGCAAGAAACTCAGCCCTTCACACAGTTGCATTGCCCATTGACACCACCGGCGATTGCCTACATATGTGACAGGCGAGTCAGGTCCTGATTGGATATGATCTTTCAAGGTTCTCTTGTAGAACTCCAGCACCAGTGCAGGAGTGTCCAGAACGGCGCCATGAAACTTCACGATACCAGCCTTTGGCGCCGGTTCTGAGTAAAGCTCTGACAAGATCCTCGCTTCACGTATTACTACTGGCTGTTGATTTGGTTTTGTCGGCGTTTTGACAGCATAAATTTTGCCATTGCAAGTGGCTTGTCGCACCGTGCAGAAAGAACCTCGTCCGACAATGCATGAAATTTCTAGATCCGAGTCGTTTTGGAAAATTTTTATGGATGCTCCTCTTGGTGACGAAAGAGTAGTTGGTGGCGACATTTGCTCAGGGGACTCTATTACCGACCCTAGTTCCGAGTTGCCTGATAACGAGTCGTCGCTCAAACGCGCCGTGTTGAGAACTGGTCGCAGAGGGGGCATTGTAAGGGACAGTTTATTGACTGCCGAAGCCACATCCCCAGGGTCTTTATTCTCAGCAATCAGCTTCTTGATAGTTCGTTTGATAAGAAGCGTGTTTTGCTGATGATTCTCGTTGTGCTGGGCAGTTGGAGTCGGTTCGCCGTGGCTGGCTTCCTGTTGCCGTGCTCGCTTGACAGGAGGCGGCTTGCCAGAATCTTCCGATGGGCTGCTACAACTCTCGTCCATGATTCTGAATAAAGGCGATGCTGTGGAACTGGAGGTACAGTTCATAAAGAGACGGCCGTTGTGGTGGATGGGCCTGCGAAGGAGAGAAGACGACTTGTGGAATCTAGAAGGGAAGGAAGGGAAAGAGAAAAAGCTGGACGGCAAACAAATGTAACCATCTTCCTGGTCCTGCTCACAATGCCGGAAGTAGTATGATGATGATGTGCCTGAGATCACACAAAGTCGCAGCGAAATGCCGGGGCGAAAAGAAAGAAAGAATCTGGGTTCCCCACAGTGTAGCCCGGCGGCCGACGTCATAGGCGGGTCCGGACCCCTTGAATCCAGGAAAAATAAAATTTCTTAAACAATACTCCCGCGATCTACCTGCTTGAGCCGTGATCCTTGGCGGGCATGGGTGTGCTCATGTGGGGAGTACTAATGCTGCGAATGTTTTGAAAAAGTCTCATTAGTCTTCCAGGATAATATTTCTACTACTCGAAACGACTAATCTTCTAGTACAGTGTAGGATAGAGCAATTATGATGCGTTAGTTCAGGCACCGCAGATAAAATCTGCGCCGGCGTTGGGTTGCTCCTGCTTGTTGGCGGGCCTGACGTCACTGGGAATTTTTTTTGTGTGTGGCCGTGGGAACTGAAGGAAATAGGGGGGAGAATGGGAACTAAGGCGCGTTCTGAGCCGCGGCAATTGGGCCAAATAGGGCGGTTTCGCTCTGGAAGAAGGCTGCACAGCACAGTCGCATGGGCTTGAGCGGTCTTTGCGACCGGTCTGTGTAGAGCGAGTGTACAAGTGGTCTCAGGACTGAAATACCGGTAATTTCTTATCGATAGAGCCCATTCCGAGCATGCCGACTTTTTTGCGGAGTTACGATCATGATGTTCTCAGATTCAATGGAAGTGTACAATATGGCCGCAAGAAGCTATGGTCTAGATCCTCGGTGTTTGAGTATTTGCTCGTCCCGTGGAATGACTTCCACTCGCCGGGCCACCGGGGATTCGATATTTCAGGGAGATCCTGATATATCGAGAGTATTCGATGATTCCGTGTACAATCTACAGATAAGTCTTGGCGGGTAAAATACATGTAGAGAAGCAAGGCGGATCAGATAAGCCAGGGATACCAGGTAGTGGTCAAGGCGGGCGCATTCATCCGCGATATGGTACCGGTACGTTCATGGGGAAGTTCTTAGATCCATGATCCACAGGGAACGGCTAATTCATAAAACTCAGCCGGTGCGTAGATTTTCAATAAGGTTGATACTGTTTCACAGTTTGAACGACTCTGAAGCCGCGTGCGGCGAAAGAGTAGATCAGCTCTGCCAACTGACAACAACACTGCTTATACTTTACGACTTTAGGAAGCCATGGAGCCCTCTTTCCGCTTTATTTACGTGCTTTCCGAATAGTCGTTTGCTTTCGTTGGTTTGCAACGGCGGCGGCGATAATTGACAATATGCACCGACTACCTATACAGGCTCACAACAATCCAGATTGAATACAACTGAAACGTTCTGGTTGCACCTCTCAAACACACAATCATTGAACCCTGCGTCCTAAAATAAAGGGCCACTCAGATCACACTGCTTGAAAGCACCTCTTAACTATGTACAGAGCCACCTGCACTGACGTCATCCGCGCCGCAGTGGCGACACACACGCAAGCTTAAATCTTTATCGCGAGCACAGAAAGCAGCAGCAGCAGCAGCACCTGAAGCAGCAACAGCGCCGCTCGCCCCGCTCCCCGAATTTAGGCTATGAACCGCTCAACCTTTGCCGTTGCGACATTCACAGCTATTCGTTCAACTCGATTATTTCCACGACAACGACTTTTCAAACGACCAATCATGACCCAGAGCTACATTGTACGTGTCCAAGTGCCTGTTCATGTGAGCTTGGGTAGGCTAACTCAGATACAGGTCCGATTCAACGACGCCACTTCCGACGAGGACTACAACAAGTACGTGTGACCGGTCACCTGGAAGGAAGAGCCCAATTGATGCTGACTGCACTGCGTGTTTTAGAGCCAAGGACGACATCAAGTCTCAAGGCGGTATGTGTTATTCACTTCAATTGGAACATGGTCTAATCAGCAGGCAACATCAAGCACGAATACGTCCTGTTTAAGGGATTCACGTACGTATTGATTCCATGTGTTGGGGTATGATGGACTAACGTGACAAACAGTGCCGAGATTCCAGATAGCGATGTGTCCACATTGTCAACTCTTGAGTCGCACCCACACGTCGAGTCTGTGGAGAAGGACCAGGAAGTGCACATTCAGGGATCTTCCTAAATTGTGTTTATTCTATTCAGATCAATAGACGCGCTGTTCGCCAGCGGAATTTGTTATATCTCTCTTTATTATTAAACTTTTGTGATTGTTTTCAGCCCTCTTTTCATATTAGTGAAAGCATTGCGTTGGTGTGATGACCTTAGCGTCGGCAATCCTCTGTCGATGGCCGCTATCGATGCTTATCATCGCCGCATACTGACCGATTCAGTAGTCTGCATGTCCAACTGTCGTCAGCGAGCCTACGGTAGATTCAGTACCTGCAAATTGTCAAAAACAATAGTATTCATAAACATTAAAATAAATCAAATATCTAACAGAAACAGAAAACAAGGAGATTGCTCATTAAATTCATCAGTTTTGGATTTTTCCCCACACTGGGATCGTTATAGACGGAGAGTCCGATGGATCAATCTTCACCAAGTAGTGATCACCGTCTTTCTTCATTGTGGCGCCCTCGCCAATCTTGTCGAGACTCAACCCCGTTGTAAAGTTAAGTGTCATTGGCTTGTTCAAAGCAGAAGCATCAATGGAGTTGACCGTGATGCTGCTCTTAAAGTTGCTGTCATCAATGCTTTCGATATGGTATCCCAGTTGCACCTCATAAACGCCATGCTCAGTGTTCACCGATCTAATCTCATTGTCGCCGGTGAAGCCAATTGAACGTCGGTGTTTCCTTGACGAGTCGCACTTGCCGTCGTCCCACGGGTTCTTCTTGTGGCCCAGTCCAGTCCAATCGCAGAACACTAGCTCGCCGAGCGAGTGGCACGCTGTACCTGGAGCACACGCGTGCTTGACCCATTTATGCTTCTCGCAGCTCATGTAGTGCATTCCAAAACACCTCTTCTCATATTCGTGGGCGCAATGGTCCCCTGGCGATGGGCAAATGCCGCTTGTTGGCTCAGAAGGTTTTGCCGACGTCTTGGTGGCTAAAGTAGACCGAGGCTTTACTTCCCCTTTGCCCTCGTCACGTTTAGCTCCATGTCCAGGCTTAGGCCCAGAGCACTCGCCGTTATCCCATGGAACCTCTTCAGTGCCAGTTCCAGTCCAGTCACAGAGAATCCTATCGTTGCCAAAGACGCGGCAAGCAGTGCCATCGCCGCATGGTCTCAGCTTCCAAACTCCCCATTCACATTCCATGTAGTCTCTTCCATAGCATCGTTGCTCGCCGTTGACTTTGCATTCACCGCCTGGTGATGGGCAGCTGGAAGTTGGAGCAGCGCTTGACGAGGTCTTGGAAGCTGGAACGGAAGCCGTGCCTGCTGCCTTGGAGGATGTTACAGCATGGGTTGAAGTAGCCTTGGCTGAAGAATCCTTGGTCGACGCAGCAACTTTGGTGGACGATGCTTTCGACGACTGAACGATAGATGATGTCTTGCTAGCAGCGGCTGAAGACACACCAGGCTTAGTAGGCTTTGGACCAGAACACTCACCATTGTCCCATGGAACTTCTTCGGTACCAGTTCCAGTCCAGTCGCAAATAATCCTATCGTTGCCAAAGACGCGGCAAGCAGTGCCATCGCCACATGGTCGCAGCTTCCAAACTCCCCACTCACACTCCATGTAGTCACGGCCATAGCATCGCTGCTCGCCATTGACCTTGCATTCACCACCTGGCGAAGGACAGCTGGATGTTGGACTAGTAGCTGAAGAAGTCTTGGAAACCGGAGCACTAGATGCTTTGGATGATGCTGGTGCAATTGACGAAGGCTTTGACGTAGAGGCGGATGAAGAGGCCTTAGATGACGCTGGCTGAGAAGTTCTAGCTGCCGCAGTAGAAGCTGGAACGGTAGATGAAGCTACCGAAGATACCTTGGTACCAGTTGGCTCTGGCCCAGAGCACTCGCCATTATCCCATGGTGGAATCCCGCCTGTCTCAGACCCGACCCAGTCGCAGATGATCCTGTCGTTGCCGAAGATTCGGCAGTAAGTGTCAGGAGCACATGGTCTAAGTTCCCAGGTACCCCAAACACACTCCATATAATCCTTTCCGTAGCATCTTTGTTCGCCATTATTCTGGCATCCACCCCCTGGATAAGGGCAGGTGGTCGTTGGTGCCGTGGTTGAGGAGGTCTTTGTCGCAGCCTGAGATGATTCAGATCCACTTGACGAAGGTACCGCAGTAGAAACAGTGGGCACCAGTGACGATAACGGAGCTGAAGATGATTCAGAAGCGGAGGTCGCAGTTTGTGAGCTGCTGCTAGAAGGGCTTGGCTGGCTCGATGAGCTTTGAGTGCTAAACGCAACAGTTGACGAGTGCTGCGAGGAGGAGGCTCCAGCAGAGGAGCTCGCCATTGTGCTCGAAATCAGAGAAGAGCTGGTTGGTAAAGTAGCAGACCAAGTACTCGAAGGGCTTGAGCTAGATGACACAACATTTGAAGTAACAGCTGACGAACTGGACGCAGGCGACGAACTAGACGCAGGCGACGAACTAGACGCAGGTGACGAACTGGACGCTGGCGACGAACTAGACGCCGGTGACGAACTGGACGCTGGCGACGAACTAGACGCCGGTGACGAACTGGACGCTGGCGATGAACTAGACGCCGGTGACGAACTAGACGCAGGTGACGAACTGGATGCTGGCAAACTGGATGAAAACAAAGAACTGGACGACGGAATTGCCGTTACAGATTCAGTGTCTGACGCTGCGGAGGTAGAGGCTGCAACAGAGCTTTGCGGCGCAACACTGCTCTGAGCAGAGGAAGCGCTGGACCAAGTGTCGGAAGTAGGCACTGGTAAACTTGACATTGCTGTCTTGGAGCGAGTGACGATACTGCCTGAACTTAAAATGTCGTCACCGCTCGACGTACTAGCTAAGCTAGAAGCGATTACGATAGTGCTAGTTGGCTCAGGAATTGGAGTCGAAGTTGGCAAGTTTGAAGAAACGGGGGTTTCGGAAGACACAGCGATATCAGAACTTGTAAGGGTAACGGTTGAGTGGCCGGCGGTATTAGAGCTGGTTGGAGTAATACTTGAGACAACAGCCTCCGATCCTGTCGAGGCCAGCGACGCAGAGGATTCAACAGAACTCGACACAACCTCGGAAGGCGACGAGGATGTTGGCAGTGTGGATGAAACAACCAACGAAGACAACGGCGCCGTTGAGGCAGAGGGCTCTTGTGAGGATGAGACAGGGACTGTGGCTGATGAAGACACTAGTGGGATAATATCCGTGGTCGCGGTATTCGGCTCGAACGACCTTGTTGGGCCCAGGGTCTCAGTGGGATCGAAGGTCAGCGTTGTTTGACGTCCAGTAATAGGCTCCGTAGACTGGGGCGCCGCAGACGACGCGGCGAGCGACGAAGATGGCATCTCAGAGCTCATGACAGTATTTGACGAAACCATTGGGATATCGCTTGAATCAGTCATAAGCACCGAGCTTGTGGCACTGTCAGTATCGCTGGAGTCGGTGTTTGGGGCCGAAGCTGACGGTGATGTCGCTAATAACGTTAGTAAATGATGACATAGTTTGTGAAGCATACCTTGGGTTGTGATTGGTGGCGGAAGGATAGACATGGATGTTATTTCAGCAGTGGAGGCTGGTTGTGAAGCTATAATGTTAGTTCTTGCTTGAACTGAAAATGCGTACACTGAGTAGTGAATGTGGAGTTCGTCCATCTTGTGAACGTCGGAATTGCCGTCGATGGTCCAACTGGCGTAGTTGGTGGTGGCAGAGGAACAAAACTCGACTCAACTGCCGTGCTTGGTCCAGCAGGAAGGCTCTCACCTTCACCCGAGGAAGAGGAAGTTGAAATCGTAGGCTCAGTTGACCAAACATCAGTTGGCCAAACATCAGTAGACCAAGCATCCGTTGGCCAAACATCAGTTGGCCGAACATCAGTAGACGAAACATCAGTTGGCCAAATATCAGCAGACGGAATGTCAGTAGGAAGAACATCAGTTGGCCAAACATCAGTAGCCCAAACGGTAGGAGCAGAGCTGATTGGACTCGTTGCAACGTGCGGGAGCGAGTCTGTGGCTGCCCACGTAGCTGTGGGTTGATCGGACACTGAAGTACCAATAGGCAGTGGTGGCGGAAGTATATTACCATTTCCGTTGCCATTGTCTTCGCCATTGTTACCGTTATTGCCATTGCCCTGAGTACCGGGCTCTGTACTCGAGCCACCAGACTCGCTTCCAGAAGCATTCGACTGATTATCCGATGGTGTATCAGGATTATCATTTCCAGAGCCGGATGCGGAGCCGTTGTTGCTTTCTGGAGACTGGCTATTTCCGGAGCCATTGTTGCCAGATCCGGAGTTGGTCGAAGATTCGCCGCTTCCGGGGTTGATAGGCGAGCCGGCGCCTGCTGAATGGGCTGGAGACTGTGGGGTAGAGCCAGTGCCTTGCGAACCAGACTGAGAGCTGCTCTGAGAGCTGTCCTGAGAGCCAGATTGCTGTCCATCATTAGAGCTACCCGAGCCGCCCATTGAACTAGATCCAGATCCAGATCCAGATGCAGCCGATTCAGGATAGCACATCCAGTTTTGACCAGTTGACGAAGTGAACACAGAGCTGCCGCCTGCGGAGCTTTGACCGTTGGCACCGTTAGCACTGCTGCCGGAAGACCCAGACTCCGACATCAAGTAGCCGCCGCCACATGGAGATGGCACAGCGGCAAAGCCCAGGCCGGACTTGATGTTGTTTGTGAAGTCAATGCCATTGGAAGTGTTGTTTGTAGCAGCGATACCGTCCTCAATAAACACACCAGCAAAGCTGCAGTACTTGGCTCTTAGAGAATTTGCTGCTTGGAGAACAGTGGTGGCGTCTTCATATCCGCTGGCGACCTTGTCGGTAGCGGCCACACCTAGGAAGATCTTGGTCGATATATTTTTCGCTAAAACGTCCCACGAAGAGTAATTGAACGACGATCGATTGGTCTCGAATCCCATCCACTCCTGCATGCCGCATGTTGCGTTGTAAAACTCAACGTAGACTGCGTCTGGACTTGTGGCGTTGCGAATGATATCGGTGTTGTTGAGCGAGCATGGCGCTTCAACAGTGACAAAATGGGCGGATTCAACAGAGTTAATGTTCTGGTTCAGCTGTTGAATAAATGCCGAATATCCTTCGAATGAAGTTTTATTACCGATATGCAGGTTGAACCCGTCCAGGACTGCAGAGTCGAATGGCCTGGTTGTTTCATTTGCGGTGGAGTTTCCATAGAGCGACCATACCTGATCAGCCAAGCTTCGAGCGCTTGTATCATTAATATCAAGAAAATCGCCAACTAAATCAACAAGAACTTTCTTGCCCTTAAGCTGACAATATTTGATATCTTCAGTGACTTGTGTGAGGTCAGCCGCAGCGAGGTCCAATGTTGGTGCCGCGTTAGTGATATCCAGCGACGAGAGCACAACCGCATCCGCCGTCTCCGTATTGCAGAATTCAGATAGATTGTGCTGTGAGCCCTCATTGTGCTGGCCCCATGTAGTGATAACGTTGCTACTTTGTGAAAAGTCAAAGCCTTGGGCCAGCTGAGTGACTAGCGCAAGGGCCGTGATTAACTCTTTCATAATTGAGATTGAGATTTTCAACACCGAACGACCTCAAAAATAAGGTGATTTATCTAAGTATTTATAAAAGCAGTTGATTGTACGTAACAGTATGTGAAAACGACTGCGAAAGTGACTCGTTTAGAACAGTTTCTCCAGCACTCAAACAAAGGTCGAATCATCAATTATATGGAGTCAGCCAAGCCGAAATACAAATCGAGTAATCCGTATAGTTTTTTTTTCACAGACAGGCGTTTAGGTGGAGCTTGCACAGGAGTCACACCTGTTAAAGGCAGGTCGCACAGACCATCATCCCTTAAACAAGCAAAAACATGCAAGAGTCTCACACATCATAAACACTCGTTCGACTTTTAGTACATTTATAAGCATACAAGAACGCCTCAAGCGTCACACGCTGCCGCTGACACAGTCCAGGGACGGGCTTTCATTATCGCGCTTTGCTTCTTACCGAACCCGTCTTGTCACACTAGCCACACCACTAGCCACAGGTCTGAGATACATGGACGAGACACTTCCACGGGATGAAGCGGACTATGTGAGCAGAGGAGGACATTTTTGCACACTTTCATTTAACGGCAAGCTATGGCGCACTTTTCACTCGTCGGAGAGCCCCCGATCAGTTCAAATTTCGTCATCATTCACCGAAAGTGCGGCTCCTCTGCCATTTGAACGTGCGGCTTAAGCGTGGCGAGGAAAAAAATCTTCGGTGAGACAAGATTCCGTTGAAAACTGAGACAGAAACGGCAAAGGCAGCCATTTCCCAGTCGGAGTATTGGCAGTGCCTCAAAGCGTCTTAAGGACCAGAATTAGCACGGCACTTGTCTCAGACACTAATTTAATAAACAAGTGGTGTGGAAAGTCAACAAAAAAGGTGTCCATAATTGCGCCGGGCCGACAGGTAGGGCTTAATTCCAACGAGAGCCCGGCAGCAGGCGACAGCTTTTCAGTGAGCTCTAATAGATGTCGTTAAATGGGCCGATTCCCACTACTGGCGTCATACTTCTCTTAGTCTCATAAGTTCCTGTCAAGATACTCGTCAGGGTTCTTGCTCATGAAAATCTTGTGGATATTTTCGGCGAGCTGTTTTCCAACAGCCGCCCTTTTGCCGGTTGTAGTATTTTTCTGGATACCCGAAATTGCAGTCGGACCGCGTGAAAGAAGTTTTGACATGAGATGGTGGGCGCTGGGGTAGACTGCACTTATGGATTGAGAGACTGGAGGAGTCACGTATTTGATCTGCTGTAGACTTTTCAAAAATGTATCAAAGACGTCCTTACCTGACCTTATGCCAACAATATCAATAACCTCATCACCGAGAAGCTTTGTGGTCTTATACGGCTTTTGACTGATACATTGAACCAAGTCCACAATCCAGTCGGCCGACTCTAGACCGTTGGCAGGCTGTATCAGCTGGAATCCCCGCTCGAGCTGGAAATGCACTAGAAGCTTCTCGAGGCTCGCTTTATTTACTGTATTGTCGTTTGCGAGACTCAAAGAGGTTTCAACGGACGCCTTAGTAGGTTTGCTAGCCGCGGGTTCTGTATTTAGGGATTCTGAGCGCTCCATCAGCTGACGCACTCGGTTAGCATACACCCTGTTCTTTGCCTGTTCGATCTTGCGAACAATAACATCTAGACCTTCAACAATGTAGACGATTTTTTGGGTAGGAAATATTGTGCGGATATCTGCAACGTGCTTGTCTATCGAGTTGGACTCGACAATTTCCACGAAAGACGCTCCCGAAATGTAGACCAAAGCATGATTCTCGACAGTCACCTCCAATGCACACGGTTTATAGATATCTTCTTCGGCATCGTACTTGGCAGTGACCTTTCGACGGATGCGGAGCGGAGTCCAACCAGCAACGGGTTTATCCCACTTCTTCACTTCGCTTCCACCGGCGATGAGATCTGCTCGTATTTTTAAACCGATTTCATTATCGTGCAGATCTCCTGCAACATCCAGGATCATTTCTTTTGCACTCTCTTGCCTAGTTCGCTTTTGCTTGTTAGCCTGGTCAAGCTCTTTCCTTCGCCTCTTCTCGGCCGCTGCTTCCTCTCTTTGCTGCACTCGAGCTCGCTTCTCTCGTTCTTTTTCGTCTTTTTGCTGCTCTCGGGCTCTTTTCTCTTGTTCTTTTTCTTCGCTTGTTTTGGTTGATTTTTGAGCTCGGGGTTTTACAGGTTCTGAGCTCTGGGATACAGGCTTCGTTGGAAGCGTATTGCTTCTTTTGGCTGCCGAGGTGGTGAGCTTCGTAGTGTCCTGTACTTTAGCAGCTGGTGAGCTAAAATCTAAGCTCTTAGTGACAGTCGCAACCTTTCTAGAATTGTCCAGTTTTGACGTAAGCCCATCTATTTTGCTGATGTCCTCATCGGTTGAATCCATAAAAGCGCTCTCCCAGTCTTGATTCTTATTTAGTGATATGTTTTTGACTTCTTGCTGTGGGGGTGGATTGATCGTTTGCAAGCTGGACGATATAACAAACAAGTCTTCTTCCTCTATCACGGTGAACTGCGCGCTTGGTTTCGTAGAGCATTGCTCCACCGCAAAGCTATCCTCGATTATCGAAATCTCGCTTGATATTGTGTCCTGCGAGTCATTGTCAATAACAGTCGCAACTGATTCGGCTTGAGAGCGTGCAGGCGATGAGTGAGATCGTTTAGGCGATGAATGAGATTGTTTAGGGGACGAGAAATATCTTGACGGCGCTAGAGTAGGAGAGAAATCGGGCTGTTTGGCTTTCAATGGAGTGCTATCAAATTCATCGAAGTTGTCATCTTCATCTCTTGCTGGTACTACTGGTGGTGATGACGATATAGTATTTCGCTGAGGCGGTACGACGAATAACTGTGGACTTTCTTCGCCGTCATCATCATCATCGTCAATCACGATGGAGGTGGCCCTTGAGGCTCCTGGCCGGTCATGAAAAGTATATGCTGGGCCCGAGTTCGCTATGGGCGTCGTTGCAAATTCATCACTATCATTAATCAGAATCTCCTCTATCGTCATAGTCCATCGATCCGCCACTTTTGTATGCAATAAATGCTCAAGTGCTGTATGATAGATCTGGACGAGGTACCATTTCGCGACGCGTCGCGCGTACGCGTTGCTTGCCCGCGCTTGCCGCACCAAACATAGTATTTCCAAAATGCTGATTGAACAAGAGCTATAATGTCTACATATATAATTATCCACCGCTGTAAAAATGCTTATGAAGTTCCTGAAGATGCTCTTTAAGTGCAACTCTACTTTGATTTGCTGCATCCCGCCTGTTCGACAGCTCGAACTTGCGGATAGACTCGTTGTGCATAAGTCTAAGAAGTATTTTGCACTCGTCGTAGGCGAATTTTAACTGGTTCGTCTTGACCTGATCTATAAAAGCACCAGGGCCATGGGGAAATTTGTTATAAAACTCCAGCGATCGCTTGAAGTCCACTTGCTGTGGATCAGGCACGATTGACTTGAGTAGCTGCTGGAGAGCAATAATGTTTTGTCGCATCTTCTTGACACCATTAATGTTCAGGTAGTTGAGCCTATCAGCACACAATACTAGACTCTCGCTTATGAAGCGAGGAAGACCAAGCATATAATAAAGCCGGTCTTGTGGTAACAAATAGCCAGATATCGCCTCGTCTGCTTTGA
Source organism: Blastobotrys petasosporus (assembly GCA_030580095.1). Taxonomy (NCBI): domain Eukaryota; kingdom Fungi; phylum Ascomycota; class Dipodascomycetes; order Dipodascales; family Trichomonascaceae; genus Blastobotrys; species Blastobotrys petasosporus. The sequence continues at coordinate 165,888 of JAKTSG010000007.1, forward strand.
TCATATCGTTGTCGAGCTGGCCAATCAACGCATCTCGCTCTTCAGCATCAAAGTCCGTAAAGTAATCACCCTCGGTCATGCTTCGATCGACGTAGTAAATTACTCTTGAAAGAAGGTCGCTTCGAAGGGTCATAATACAAGTGTCCGCCAGAAACTCCAGTTTTCCAACAGCTTGGTCAAACTTATAAAGAGAGTCTCCCTTGAGTATCAATGCCTCGTGGTCACGATCAGCGCTGGCTTCAAGCTGAACCGCCCGGTTTGCTTCCATCAACGTCCATCTCTTTTTGAGCTTTGTGTCTAATTTTGAGTCCTCTGCAGATGTCTCATCCTCCTCAGCAATCTTTCGCAAAGCCTTGAGCTTGGCAACAATCCATCTCAAGCTTGTACACATCAATGCAATCATTTTATAGCTCCCTATATCGAGCAGGTCCGATCTTGCAATTCCCTCCTTGTCTTCCTCTGAGGCATTGGCTGCAGCTGAGCCAACGGGCTTCCTCTTGCTCAATAACTTAGTAACTTCTTGCCTGATCAGATCATCAGTCACCTGTCGAGGGTTTTCTAGAAGCTTTTTAAGAATAGGTCGAACATCTGGATCAAGCGAGAGCATGGCCGCAAGCCGCTTCGGCTTGGTCGCGGCAGCCTCCTCTTGCAGAATTACAAGCCCTTCGAATTTTTCCTCAAAGAGCTTGACCAGCCATTCTATGAGTGAGATCACAAGATCGGCGTATTTTTCACGGTACAGATACCCGGTATTCAACAACCTGCAAGTTTTTCTAACCAATGTCATGAACGACGAAGCACCCTTGAGAATTGGGTACTTTGAGAGTTTCTGCCACTGTAGGTCAATCTGTGTGGCATCAGAATTGGTCATAATCTTATGAAATGAGAGCGACAGAGAATCTTGGAGCTGTGGTAAGAATGCATTCACAAGGAATTCCTCGATAAACTCCTCAGAGCTTTTCTTGATACGATTGGGGAAGACCTGCCTTGCCTTTTGCAAAAACATGACTGTAGGATCAAGCATGACTCTAATATTGAAAACGTTTGGAGCGATCAGAAGGCGATGAGCTGCTGAAAGGTCAGTTGGCGCATAAGGGGTTATGTCGCGATCCTTATCCGAATATGCGTTCGACGCCAACCCAGGCAGGGTCTTTTCTAGCGTACCTTGAAGAATGGTATACTCCTTTTGGAAATCTGGATTATTATAATCCACTTTCTCAAGAGAAAACAGTTTCTTCGTTGTATCTCGTCTAACCTTTCCGTTAGGTACCCTCATTCGGTCAAATGCAATCTTGGATTGCTGTGTTGAGTTACTCTTGTCTGTAATGTAGCTGTAAAGCAACGACCTTATCTCAGAGCGGATAATCTTGAAAACTTCGTCCAGCTCATATGCGATGGCGGATTCGGGCCTTCGGGTGCCGATGGCATCCACAACTTCAAATATAACTCTATGGCCCTGTAGCACAGCAATAAGCTTGGAGTACAATGTCCAAGTCAGGTCTTTCAACACCGCAAGTCTTATATCGCTGGACATGTACCCATCATCCAAGAACCCGGCAGTTGGCCTGGAATCATGTTCCCTGACGCTTTGTGGGTATCTCGCAGCAACCTCACTAATCGTTTTGTCAACAATTTTATGCAGTTCGGTCGGTATCCGCTGGTGAATAATGTCAAAGGCTTGCGGAAGTCTATTAACCTCCGCCAGACTTTCTATAATGAGTCGGATATATGAGAATGCGTCCGCTTCGATGTTTATCTTTTGGTCCTCCACCATGGGCTGCTCACGATCGAATTTCTCCAGGAACTCGTCCAATTGAGCTGACCCAGAAAATGAGCTAGATTTTTCCGACAAGTCGAATTTTATTTTGTCCTCCAAAACTTGCTCGACGTTTGAAAATTCGTCATTTTCGTGAGTATACGCACTCCATCTCGAATCACAGTAGGGCGATTTTAAATATACATGGTTGTGGAGCTCCTCTATTAATATGCTGAAAAGTGAGGATTGCTGCGATTTCAAATACGACTTGGTATGCTGTAGCGCAGTTATGCTTTCGAGTTCTTTGGTTTCCGCCAACCTATTCGCTTGGTTCAAAGTTTCGTTCGCGGATAAGAAGAGCTTTTGAGAAATTTGAGACTCTAGCTTATCCGGGACCCCTTTGAGCTCTTCGATCTTATCTAATATATCAATCATGGCTGAATACTTCAATGAATTTGCCCGCAAATCCTTCAGTGCCGGTCGCCGTGTACCTAGACCATCTCGCGTTTTGATCAAATCTTCGCGTGCTTCATTGATACTCTTTTGAGAATCCGTAATGCTTTGAACAACCGAACGGTATGAGCCTATAGATGTATTGAACCCCTGATAGTTGGCATCGACATGATATTGTAAAGTGGTCCGAAGTTCCTGTTTCAGCGAGTCGAAGCGTTGTTGATATCGGGCTTTGCCAATAGAACTCGTGTCCATCAGCGCCAATGCCGCTTCCAGCGTATTCGCATTCTCATTCACCAGCTCCTTCCAGTTGATGCTGACAGATTTAATTACTCCTTATGAATCGTTAGTGCTTTAACTTTCTCATCATTCACATACCGTCCAAGCTTGGTGCTTGCACCGACTTTGGCTGAATATTTGTGGACAGTCGTCGCGTAATGTTGCCATTCTCATGACCTGGCACTCTGAGTGCACACATATTTCCGAACCAGCCTAGATGGTGGCAATTGTCGTATGTACTTAAACAATTGTCGAACTGCCTAACACTGTACTGTGAACGTGTGTCGTGTAGAGGATGCGCGCGCTCATTGCGCCGATACTCAAGCCGACTGAGATGCGGCTCATTGAACTTCACCTGGCCAAAATCAAGCAAGCCGCCTCTAACATTGACTGGTATTGGATGCGCCCACCGAAAAAAGGTGCTTGTTGGTCAGTAAATCTTGGCTCAGCTTTACTAGCCTCTGAAGATTCGTTTTCCAAAACTCTGCGTTGTGAAGTTCCCCTGAAAATGTACATACTCACCAATCCAATCAACCTGCCGATGAACAAATCGACACGTCTTTGATTCGAAAATATACCGTAGTGTACACCAGTGAATGTCTGGATCCAAATGTTCCAAATGAACCATCTAAGACGTCAATCATGTTTGACCGTTTCGGCTCGCTGCGACAGATCTACGAGTAAGACTTTTCACCTGCACAAATATAGCCCCAAACACACTACGTAATCACCATCAACTTCACAAAGCCTCCGGCCTTACATATACAGAGTTTTAACAGTGCGGAGTCTGAGCCGTTCATGAAATCGTTAACTGAACATCCGTTCTCTCCTGCACGGCATCCTCTTTTCCTTCATCTCCTGCATTAATTGCAAATCGTGCAGGCTTGTACTAATAATAAACTCTGTTTACCTGTCGTACATAAATTTACAGACTATAATAGATTCCACCGATTAGCTCACTCTCCATTCCTTAATTGCCGTTTTCAAAATTCCAAATCTTTTTTTGATTTAATATACCGGCAGGACTGGAAAAATACAGTAAATAGGCTGAGCCGCATCATTACGTCCCGGAAAGGCGTCTACCCGGCCGTTGTGATCTATTAATTGTTACACGTTAGAGGAAGACGCACGCGTGCGACGGATCTGCGAGACAGTCCAAGCCCGGGAAAAGCCACTGAGAAAGAAGACGCTGTGGCTCGATTTCCACATTGCCCCCCTGCCCCTTATATAAAACCTTTCTCGCAAAGTTCAAGAGTGAACCGAATCACTTTCGAGCTATTCGTTGAATCGCAGCTCGTCTTGGGTTAAGTCAAGTCATTCGTTTTTTCCCCTTCCCAAAGAGCACAGGAAGTAGCGTCAAATGCAGCAGGCCATGATTCGAGCAGACCGACATACATACAAGGTTCATGGCCAGGATTTTACGGTGGACAAGCGTTTCCACATCGTTAAGGATTCAGGTCATGGAGCCTACGGCCAGGTATGCGCCGCAAAATATACTGGCTCTCCAGACGGGCCAGGAGTCGCCATCAAGAAGATCACCAACGTGTTCGCCAAGAAGATATTGACCAAGCGTGCATTGCGGGAGATGAAGCTGCTGAGGCATCTACGAGGACACAAGAATATCACAATGCTTTACGATATGGACATTGTCGATACGGCAAACTTCAATGAGGTGTATCTATACGAAGAACTGATGGAGTGCGATATGCATCAGATTATCAGATCGCAGCAGCCGCTCACAGATGCGCACTACCAGAGCTTCATTTACCAGATCTTGAACGGCTTGAAATATATCCATTCTGCTAATGTGCTGCACAGAGATTTGAAGCCAGGCAATTTGCTGGTAAATGCCGACTGCGAGCTCAAGATTTGTGACTTTGGACTTGCTCGTGGCTTCAGCAACGACCCAGAGAAGAACGCGGGATTCATGACGGAATATGTTGCCACTAGATGGTATCGAGCGCCTGAGATTATGCTGAGCTTTCAAAGTTACACCAAGGCAATAGATGTGTGGTCTGTTGGTTGCATTTTGGCGGAGTTGCTAGGCGGAAAGCCGTTGTTCAAAGGCAAGGATTACGTCGATCAGTTGAATCAAATTCTACACTACTTGGGTACTCCAAGCGAGGAAACATTGTGTCGAATTGGTTCTCAGCGTGCACAGGAGTATGTGCGAGGGCTGCCATTCATGCCAAAGATTCCTTTCGCCAATCTATTTCCGCGGGCCAACCCAGAGGCGTTGGATCTCTTGGAGAAGATGTTGGGCTTTGATCCGGCTGATCGTATTTCAGTTGACGACGCTCTTAAGCATCCATATCTACGAGTGTGGCACGACCCGAATGACGAGCCAGTATGCCCACAAGAGTTTGATTTCTCGTTCGAGGCTGTGGAAGATGTCGATGAGATGCGACAAATGATTTTGAACGAGGTCATTAGTTTCCGAAATGAAGTACGACAACCTCAGGAACAGGTTCAGCAGGGTCCACAAAACCCTGGTGATATTTTACGTCAACAGGACTTGCAACAGCAGGAGTTCCAACAACAACAATTACAGCAGCAGCAGTTGGAACAGCAGCAGCAACAACAGCTTCAACAGCAGCAGCAAGGTCAACAGTACCCTCATGAGCAAATGAGCTCGCCGCTCCAGTCTAACTCTCATCCATTTGCTCGAAAGGACTCCTTAGGGATTCCAGAGGGCGAGTACAGAAATACTGATGCTCCACCTCGGCCTCAAGAAAATGCCAACCAGCAGCGAGTGCATGATCTCGAACAAGATCTCGAATATGGTCTCGATGCACGATAGCGGCAATCATATCCACGCATTATGTAAAAGATGTAAAACTAACCCATTTGATAATAGAAAAGTTTAAAGGGACCTACATACTTGTAACAAAATCAGTTTCTATGTGAGATGGGGGTTTAAAGCTGGAAATGGCTTGTCTCATGCTAGTAAATTATGTATACAGTAATGAACGCTGTTAGAGCCGCGCCTTGTCCACAGACCACCCACACCGCGGACTCCATACCGCATCCGTACGGCCCTTCTGCTGATACTCCTTACATATTTGGAATTCTGTGTAAGAAGATGGCCCCTACGCCCAAGTATTCGGATGATTTATCACCGAGGTCTAGCACATCTTCCATTTTGGAAAATGTGAGCCACTCTGATTTCAAGAATGACGACGCGGCGGCCGTCGACAACCAGTATGATGAGCTGGATGAAGAGTCTCAGGGAGGTTACAAGCTCATTGGAGGATACTCTGCTGCTCGACACAAGAATAACAAGAAGAAGCTATACATTTTCATAGCTGGCCTGGCTACGGTCACCGCTTTATTTCTTCTTGCTCTAGTGGCACCTTCTCGTGGTGAGGACGCAGCACCGGGCCGAAATGGCACCGGTAAGAAGACTCTAACGCTTGATGGATGGAGACACGGTCAATACTATCCCGAGTCCAAGAGTATCGCATGGATTGAAAGCGCAAAGGGCCAGGAGGGCCAGTACCTGGTCAATGAGAATGGACACTATTTTGTCACAAGCTGGGGTAATCGAGATAAGAAGCAAGATATCTTGACTGACCCTGAAATTGATTTCGAAGGCAAAAAGCACGAAGTACAAGGCGTGGAGCTCAATTCTGCTCAGGACAAGGCTGTACTAAAGTCAAATGTTGACAAGAACTGGCGGCACTCTACTTTTAGCCAGTACTGGGTTCTGGATGTCAAGAGTGGAGCTATAGAGGCTGTGTATACTGGTCATGCCGACAAGAAGCTCTCATTTGCCAAGTGGTCTCCACGTGGTGATAGGATTGCTTTTGTATATGACAACAATCTATATCTCAGATACGTTGGCGGGGAAGATAATGGTAAAGTGAAGCAGATCACCAAGGACGGTGGCAAAGACGTATTCTACGGACGTCCTGACTGGGTTTATGAGGAGGAAGTATTCCAGGGTCCAGATGCTTTGTGGTGGTCTCAATCTGGCGAATACCTTGCATTTTTGCGAACGAACGATAGCCAAGTGCCTGAATTTACCATTCCTTACTTTGTTAAGACTGAAAGTCTTAAGGAGTATCCAGATTTGGTTGATATCAAGTACCCAAAGCCTGGCTTTTCAAACCCTGTTGTTTCTATTCTCTTTTTGGAGATCGAATCGGAGGAGTTTTACGCCGTCCCGACCGAGAAGGATGCTCCTGAAGATGATCTCATCACTGAGGTTGTGTGGGCTGGCGGAAAGGATGTGTTGGTGCGAATTACCAACCGAGAATCTGACCTATTCAAGCTCAGTATTGTCGATGCGAAGGCACGAACAGGCAAGATTGTGAGAACCCAAAACTTGAAGGATGAGGGTTGGTTTGAAGTTACCAGAAGTTTGACCTACGTTCCAAAGGACACAGAGCATGGAAGAGCCGAGGACGGTTATATTGACACTATTATTGTGGACGGATACGATCACTTGGCTTATTTCACTCCATTAGATGCCGACAAGCCAGCTAAGGTCTTGACGAGCGGTAAATGGGAAGTTGTAAATGCTCCATCTGCGGTAGACCTTTCTACAAACACTGTATACTTCATCTCTACTGAACGAAGCCCAGTCGAGAGACATCTTTACTCCATCAAGCTTGACGGAACTCAGAAACAGGCACTGACTGATGTCACCAATGATGGCTATTTTGGCGTGTCGTTCTCTAGTGACGCACGATTCGCCGTCTTGAACTACCGTGGCCCAAATATCCCATGGCAAAAAGTTATTGATCTCCACGACAAGGAGGCTGTCGCCAATGGCGTGGTACTCGCTGATAATAAGCAGCTGTCAGAGAGGCTAAAAGATGTGCAAGTTCCGACTTTAATTCACACTCAAATTGAAATTGGGAAAGACGAAAATGGCGAACCTATTCTTGCAAACGCTGTTGAGCGAAGACCTGCAAACTTTGATCGAACTAAGAAATACCCAGTTCTTTTCAAAGTATATGGTGGTCCAGTATCTCAAACTGTAACCAAAGCCTTCTCTCTAGGCTTTGAAGAAGTTCTGGTGAGTGAGAGCGATGTGATTTCCGTCACGGTCGACGGTCGGGGTACGGGATTCATGGGCCGAAAATTCAGAGCAGTCGTTCGAGATAACCTTGGCTACTATGAAGCACTTGATCAAATTGCCGGTGCGAAGAACTGGGCTCAGCGGTCGTATGTTGACGAGAACAACATTGCTATTTGGGGTTGGAGTTATGGTGGTTACCTGACGTTAAAGTCTTTGGAAGCTGACGCCGGTAAGACTTTCAGCTTTGGCATGGCAGTTGCTCCTGTGACTGATTGGCGATTGTATGATTCCATCTACACTGAACGATACATGCATACGCCAGCTCATAACTCCAAGGGCTACCTCAATGCCAAGGTTAACAACGTCACTGCAATTGCAGAGAACAAGCGATTCCTCTTGATGCATGGCACTGGCGATGACAATGTTCATTTCCAGAATTCTTTGATTCTTCTCGACGAATTCGATAAAGTTGGAGTAGAGAACTACGATGTTCATATCTTCCCGGATTCGGATCACAGCATTTACCACCACAACGCCAACACTATTGTATACGATAAACTTCAGCACTGGATTTTAGACGCATTCAATGGTCAATTCGACAGCTTGAGTGTTTAGTTTGTCCCTAAATTAGAGTACAACAAGTATTATAGACTGTTTTTACTGTATTTTAAAAGCATTTTACATAATCCTGGCTTCGCTGCACTGTACGCACAAGGTGAGACAGTTTGGGATGTGGGGCAGGGTAGCTCCACCATCCATCCGACTCTTAAGATTCTCTAGCAGGAACCACATATTGATGGGTACTATCCGTAATCAACTCGATGATCAGCTATTCTCTAGCGATTCCGATAATGGGGATGTCACGACTCCCGGTGTGACAGAGGCCGAGGAAGAGACAGGGCTGGACAGCGACTCAGACTCGTTGCATATGCTGTCGGAGGAGCAAAGGGTTGAGGGCGAACGGGCAAGACTGGCGCCACCGGCAGATATCAAGCCCAGAAAATCACAGCTTACTGCTAGCAAATGGGATTTGATTAAAGTGACGGCAAACCGGATTGCCTATTCCAAACAGTATATCATTGCATATATTGTACTAACTATACTGTCCGTTGTTACTGTGGCGATATCGCTAGCCGCACATAAAGGATGTCCGCATTTTGCATTTTATGTACGTTTTGCTGAGACCACAGTTTTTGGCAACATAGAAACTAACTTACGAACAGATTTTTGAGTGCATTGTACTTATAGCATTGGTCTTGGAAGTCGGGATTAGAATTCTGGCGCTGCGGCGGTTCTTCTGGAAGTCGTGGTGGAATGTGCTGGATGCGATACTGCTAGTATTGTGCATAGTGACATTCGGGCTCGTTTTTGCAGGTTGTTCTACAGCAGTGAGAAGAAGTAGACAGAGTTCTACAGTTTTGCTGGTTATTAGAAATTTCGTACAAGTGTTGCGAATCATCCATCTTCTTTGGCAAAACAGCAGGAACATTCAAAACAGACATTACGATATTGATCTGGACAATGTAGAAGATATGGGATTTGAGCTGCTACCAGAGGAGCAGGATCCGGAACAGATTTGGAGTGTAGAAGACGAGCCGGACCGTCGTCTATAAAGTCATTATTATCAGAATATATAAGTTAAAACATGTTCGTTCAAGGGTGGGTCATACAAGTCTCTTCTATCGCGAGGTTGCAACAGTACCACAGTTCTTGCAAGTTCGTTTTTCGATATCCGCATCAAACTCAAAGATGGCCTGCTTGATCTGCGTGGTAAGGTCTACCATGTAAAATGATGTCTCGTATACAATCTCCTTGCAATTCTTGCAATACCATCTCAGAGTATCGTCCAGTCCCTTTGGCCTATCTTGCTCGATTACTACTCCAATTGTGTCGGCATATCGCACCGGATTGTGGGGCACGTTAGCTAGATTGTTCGGTTAGTCGTCTGTCCGCTTTATTCCGATGGCATCATACGAGGTAGAAGAAAGGTATCGCCTTCACGGATAGGAATGGCCTTGAACTCGCCATCATCGACAACATTCAGCGTCATTGTTCCTTTAACTTGATGGAAGTATTCGGGCGTCTGGTTAATGTGATATTCAGTTCGGGCATTAGGTCCACCAACCACCTAGCACGTTAGTGACTCAGCTCTCTCTCTCCACAAAACCCCATACCTGAACCATGAACCCGCCCTTGTGCAGACAGAAATTGTTTACAGGTGGCTGAAGAAGGTGCGAGTTCTCCTCGAGCCATTTATTGAGATTAATCGGCGTCGGAAGCATTTGTGTCTAGAATGTTGGTGTGTGAATCAGACGTGAAAAGTTCCTCAGCGGTAGTGCAGGTCTTTTATATTACTGAATCAGGGTCTCTTCGGGAAGTTACAGGCGTTAGACTTGGAATTCCAGGCGAGGCTTTCGAGTGGGGCTGATGAATATAGCGTGGTGACTCTGGTATGATTAATAATGAAAAGAGGTCCGAGATCATTCGACCTTGTTCGCCCGAGGACGGCCCGCCGCACCCGTCGGGATTTGGTCTCTTATTAGCCACTCTAGCTGCGGATTAACGTTGACCGGCACCAATACCGGTATGAATTATTGATACTGAAAATTCATATCCGTCGATATTTTTATAAACAATCGAGCCGTAGTAAAAGAGTCTATTTGTTGGATGGATATGTGCTTCTGGACGCAGGGTGCGTATTGAGATGGGCCAGATGTTGTCACAGATCTTCCAAGCCGCACCGGATTTGCAAACAGTCCCAAGACGTCTTTGAAACTAGCAGTTATTGGGCAACAAATGCTGAATTGTTTATCCGGACTTCCAGGCTGGATTGTAAGAGGCTTGCGTCTGAATTGGAATACAGACTGAGCTGGAAGTTTCATAGTACTCAGAGCCGCACCTGGATCTCAACCGTAGATTCCGAGAGTCGCACCTCAGTCCTAAGCTACTGCACAATATTCAAACGCGAGTACTCACGCTAGACACAATTTCCATAGAATAGCTTGTAAACTTTTGCGCCAAATCCATAATTATCAACAGTTTCACTATTCACACGCGTACATCTCAGCACGGCAAGCTCTGAGCTTTGCCAAAACCTCCCAAAGCCCAACGCCACGCTCTGCGCAACGCGATCGCCTCACAGCAGCGCTTACAGATCAATTCCAACCACCGAAGAGTTTAGTTTTGCAAAATAGAGGCATTGACAATCAGAAAGCTACGACCTATATCAGGAACTAAATTGCATTGGTGTTAGACGAATCAGACAGATAAAAATGGCTCCAACACAGGACCAGCAGCCGCCTGCGAGCGCTGCTGAGGAAGCATCCAAGCGAGACGCGGCAGCCGAACCTAAGAAGAACGAAGACAAGAAGAAGAAGAAGGGCGAGGAAGAGGAGGAATTGTCCGAAGAAGACCAAAAGCTGAAAGAAGAGCTTGAAATGCTTGTCGAAAGACTGAAGGTATGCCCAATTGATGACAAACGAGCTCGAGTGTACTAATTCAAGATATCAGGAACCCAAAGTAGACCTCTATTTGCCGGCATTGGAGGCGCTCAAAGATTTCATCAGAACAGCGACATCGTCCATGACAGCGGTGCCTAAGCCATTGAAGTTTCTTCGACCTCATTATCCAAGTTTAAGCGAACTCTATGCGACGTGGCCGGAGAACCTACAGGTACGTGTATTTTGACATGAGTCGCCACAATGTATGAACTAACACATTTGATGCAGAGCCAACTCGCTGATGTTTTGTCCGTGCTGGCTATGACATATTCAGGTGACGGTAAGCGAGAATCTCTAAGTTACCGATTAAAGTCGACAAAAGACGATTTGGGCAACTGGGGCCACGAATACGTTCGACACTTGGCGATGGAAATTGGTGAGGAGTACCACGATAGACAAGAGAAGGATACGAATAACGTTAAGGAGCTGGTTGATTTGGCAATTACTATTGTCCCATTCTTCCTCAAGCACAATGCGGAGGCTGATGCTGTCGATCTGCTCTTGGAAATCGAATCGATTCAAGATCTCCCACAGTTTGTCGACAAGAACACGTTTGCTCGAGTCTGCCTTTACATGGTGAGCTGCGTTCCTCTACTCGCTCCTCCAGATGATGCATCTTTCCTCCACACTGCATATTCCATTTATCTCCAGAATAATCATCTCACACAAGCGTTGGCTCTCGCGATCCGTATCGATGACGAAGAGCTTATCAAGAACTGTTTCAATGCTACTGAGGATAAGGCCATCCACAAGCAGCTTGCATTCATCTTGGCACGACAGCAATACTGGTTTGAGATTGAGGATGAAGAGGTACAGAATTGTCTGAACAACACATACCTCTCGGACCACTTTTTGTATTTGGGCAAGGAGCTCAACCTTATGGAGCCAAAAGAACCAGAGGACATTTATAAGAGCCACTTGGACAATGCTCGAGTAGGTGCCAACCCGGGTGTTTTAGACTCTGCTCAACAGAACCTGGCCGCGTCGTTTGTCAACGCTTTTGTCAACTGTGGTTATGGTGCAGACAAGATGCTTGTCCGTGAGGATGAACAAAACTCGTGGATTTACAAGACCAAAGGTCCAGGTATGTTATCTACGACAAGTTCTTTGGGTACACTCTATCAGTGGAACTTCAATGAAGGTCTTCAGCAGCTCGACAAGTACATGTACTCATCGGACGAGGAGATCAAAGCTGGTGCTTTGCTCGGTACTGGTATCGTCAACTCTGGTGTTCATGAGGCTTCTGATCCAGCTCTTGCTCTGTTGGCAGAGTATGTTGACTCTCAGAGCTTCCCACTCAAGACTTCTGCCATCATTGGTCTAGGTCTTTCATATGCTGGATCAAGACGTCTGGACTTTGCCGACCTGCTTCTTCCTGTGGTAGGTAACAACGACAACTCCATGCAGCTATCTTCCCTTGCAGCACTTTCGTTGGGTCATATTTTCGTCGGCTCTGCCAATGGTGACATTACTTCTGCCATTTTGCAGACTCTGTTGGAGCGAACTCCAGCTCAGCTCTCCGACAAGTGGACACGATTCATGGTCCTTGGTTTGGCCTTGCTTTACATGGGCAAGGTTGACCAGACGGAAGAAGTCATTGATACCATCAAGGCCATTGAGCACCCAATCTCCAAGATTGCTGAAGTGTTGGTGACAATCTGCTCGTATGCTGGCACTGGTAACGTCCTTCAAATGCAGCAATTGCTGCGAGATTGCACTATCGTGCCAAAGGATAATAAGAAGAAGGACGAGGATAAGGATGAGAATGCTATGGCCATCGATGAGAGTGTCGAGGGTGGAGACGGCGCAGCAGAAGGCAATGAAGCTGACGGCGACAACGAGCAAGGCCAGGACGAGTATAAAGAGGAAGAAGATGAAGAAGAGGAGAAACAGAGAAGCCTATTCCAGGGATACTCTGTTCTCGGTATAGCCATTATTGCCATGGGCGAGGAGATTGGCCAAGATATGGTGTTGCGACATTTTGGCCACTTGATGCATTATGGTGAGGCCCATATCCGACGAGCTGTTCCGCTCGCGATGGGTCTTGTATCTGCTTCGTATCCACAGCTCAAGGTATTTGACACTCTAAGTCGATACTCTCACGATTCAGACCTGGAGGTTGCAATCAATGCTATTTATGCCATGGGCCTTGTCGGCGCAGGCACCAACAATGCGCGATTGGCGCAGCTTACACGGCAGTTGAGCTCTTACTACTCACGAGAAGCCGATGCGCTGTTCATGGTACGAATTGCTCAAGGTCTTATCCACCTCGGCAAGGGCACAATGACGCTGTCTCCCTTCAACACCGACCGGCAGATTCTGTCGCGAGTCTCGCTCGCTGGTCTGCTCACCGTGTCTGTCGCGCTGCTCGATCCTAAATCGTTTGTGCTTGCCGAGAGCCACAACTTGTTGTACTTCCTCACGCCAACGATCCGTCCACGAATGCTCATCACGCTGAACGAGGAACTTGAGCCCATCAAGGTCAATGTGCGAGTCGGACAGGCCGTCGACCCCGTGGGCCAGGTCGGTAAGCCCAAGACCATCACTGGCTGGGTGACCCACTCCACGCCCGTGTTGCTCGCATACAACGAGCGGGCCGAGTTGGAAGACGACGAGTACATATCGCTGGCCAGCTCGCTCGAGGGCGTGGTGATCCTCAAGAAGAACGCCGATAGAATGGAGATTGACGGTTAGTAATTATATATAATATCAAAAAAATGTATTAAATCAAATGTTTTCAAAGTCTTTACAATATACAAAACAAACTTAAACCTCAGAAACTGCTACGGCCACTGCCTGCAAGTCGCTGTGAGAAATCGACACCTTGACGCTCTTGATACCCTTTGCATCCGCGGCCTTCTTGGCGTCGCCGTGCAACACCACCTTTGGCGCACCATTGGCGTCTCGAACAATCTCAATGCTCTTCAACTCGGCGCCGCCGCCCTGTGACTTGACACCGAGCGACTTGAACACGGCCTCCTTCGCGGACCAAGTGCCGGCCAACGACGCTCGTGGGTCGCTCGCCTTGTTGAAGCAGTAGTCCTGCTCGGCGTCGGTGAAGTTCCGCTCGACAAAGGTGACATTGTCAATGCTCACGGCAGAAATGCTCTCCACGTCCACGCCAACGTTGGACCCGCCGAGCGACTTGGTCATCGCCTCAATCAACTCGGCAGTGTGACCCGAGGACGCAGACGGCTTGCTCTCCACAAGCTTCTTGCCCTTGCCAAACTCGAGAGCCTTGCTCTTGGCCTGGTAGTCGACTCGTGCCAACGGGTTCAAGTACACAGACACTTCCTGGTCGTCAGTGTATGGAGCCTTGTCCTTGGCCGCAAACATGGAGTTCTCGGCAATGGCATTGTGCAAGTATCGGTACGCCTTGTTGTATCGAGCATTGACCTTGACCTTGTAGCTCTCGAAAGTGCTCTTGTCAAGCGTGGCAAAGAAGTAGTCTGGGTGGATGACAATCGCCAAAGCGCCCTTCTGGCCGAAACCAAACGAGGTGACAGAGGCAGCCTTGATGCCGTCAGTCTGCACAGTGACAGATGGGTACAAGATCTTGTCAAAGTCCTGCATCATCGAGTCGATATTGTCGGCGTTTCGGTTACCTGGCACCAAACCAGTGTTGAGCACCTGCAAAACACCGTTCAACATCCAGGCGCCAGCAGCACCCTTAGGATGACCAGTAAGGTACTTTTGGAAAACACCGAGCACTGGGTTACCCTTGGATCGGCCCAAGTGATTGAGCATACCATTAATAGCGCCAGACTCGTTCTTATCGTTGGCCTTGGTGGAAGTACCGTGGAACGAAGACACGCCAATGTCGTCAACAGTCAAGTTGTAAGTAGCCAACGCACCTCGGATTGGAGCAATTCGTGCATCCTGCTTCCAGAACTCGTTACCCCAGGTGTTGAGCGCCTCCTTCTCCTGTCGTCGAGCCTCAATCTCAATCTGCTCGGATCGCTCCTTGAAGAACTCGCCTCGCTCCTGCTTGTCCTCGAGAGCGTCGCATTCGTCCTGCAAGTACCTGTACTCAGACTGGACCCAGTCTTTGATCTGGGTCTTTCGAAGATCAAGCTGTCGTCGTCGGTACTTGATGTCCAAAATTCGGTGTGGGAACTTCAAGTCTGATCGGTTCTCTCGCGCATTGGTCATGACACCCTTGCCTGGAGCTGGCACAGATCGGCTGATCTTGTCCGAAGAAGTGTTAGTCAACGCAACAATACCGTAGATTGGTACACCCATATCCACAGCAAGCTTGGCGTTCATGATCACCTGGATACCGGCACCTTGAGACTCCATGAATCCAGATCGAGTAGTAGTGTTTGGTCGCGACATTTCCGCTGGAGTTCGGCCGTTCTCAAACTCGGTAGTAGAGTTGGACGTAGCGTTCATGTTACCGAACTCGTGCGAACCTTCCTCCTGGAAGTCATCGTAACCACCGACAATGACCACCTTAGCCTTGCCAGCCAAAATAAGCTCAACACCAGAGTCGACAGATTCGATGGCAGTTGCGCAAGCACCGACTGGCGTTCGGATTGGACCAGATGAAGAGATCAACAACATGTTAACCCAAGCAGACATGGTGTTGATGAAGGACTCCTGAAGAATGTCATTCTGAACTGGCTGATCCAAGTATCGGTCCTTGAACATGCCTCGCAAAGCAGACACACCACCCATACCAGAACCAGAACAGTTACCAACTTCAGAGACGTGCACGTACTTGTAGAACTCGTATGGATCAGTGATACCAGCAGAAAGCAATGCCTCAACAGTAGACACCAACACGTACAAAGTGATAGGATCGACCTGAGAAACAATGTCTTCTGGCACACCGTATCGTCGAGCATCCCAGCCGGTAGGAATCTGGCCAGCGACAGATCGGTCAAACTTCAATGCCTTTGGAACAAAGATTCGAGCGCCCTTCAAGAACCGCACAGTCCATTGACCACTCTCGGCAATCTCAAACACCTCAACCTTGGCGCCCTGCTCGAGCTTGAACTGCTCAGCAGCCTCCTTGGACGACTCAAATGGCTCCAAATCCTGCTCAACAATGACTTCCTGCATGAACTGCTTCTTGTTTGGATCGTAGCCGTTGAACAACTCGCTCTCAATCAAACGGATACCAGAGTGTTCCAAAATGTATGCCTCGTACTTGCTCTTAATGTCCTTATCATCCACAGGCTCGTTGGACTTGGTGTCAACCCAGCCGGTGTATGGCTTGCCCTTCAATGGACCAGTGTGGTGCTTGATCAAGCCCATGATCCAGGCCATCTCAATAGCACCCTCGAGAGAGAAGGCACCAAACGCTTCCATCTCCCATCGAGTTCGGGCGTTACCCCATGGACCAACCTCGGAGAAACCAGTGACCACAATGACTCGCTCTGGGTCAAGCATACCCTCAAGCTCTGGAGCAGCCTCCTTGATCTCCTCGAATGACTTGATCTTTGGGAACTCAAACTTGTGGTTGGCTCGTGGCTTGACAAACACCTTCTGGTATGGCAAGTCGGCACCTGGACCATTGATAACCTTGTGCTCAAGAGCAGTCTCAACAGACACAGCCTTCTTAAGCTCAGAAGAGTCAACCAACTGCTTTCGCAAGTTCTGTGTAACATCCTTGAGGTTTGGCACAGCGTTCCAGCCACCGGCCAAGTCAGCGTAGACTGGCTCCTGCTGGCAGAGGTTGACAACAGTTGGAGTCATCAAACCAAGAATGTTGAACGCCATCTCCCTCTGGGAGAAGGTTCGAATACCCATGTTCTCGACACCCTCGGCAATGATATTGTTCTGGTTCATGAGACCGGTACCTCGAGTCCAACCAATGACGGCACCGCACATTGTGAGGTAACTGCCCCACGACTCAGAGTGCCATCGGTTGAGCAAGTTCTCGAGAGAGATCTTGGACTCGGAGTAGAGGCCATCACCACCAAAAGTACCGTGGTTAGGAGACAATGGCAGAATGACCTGAGCTGGTCGAGTCTCAAAGCCACGAGATGCCTTCTGGCTCTTAACAGCACCAAGCATTCGCAACAAGTTGGTCAACATGATTCGGTGAGCAAGCTCAGACTTGGAGTCAATGCCATCGAGCTCAATGCCGTTCTCAGGAATAGCAGCAAATGGAATAATGAAATCCAAATCCCATCCAAGACCGTCTTTGGTGTCGTAGATATAGTTGATCAAGTTCTCGTTATCCTGCTTAGACGCACCGTTGAATGGAACAACAATCAAAGTAGAGCCAGAAGAACCGTATCGAGTGTACATAGACTGGTAGTACTCAGTAACCTGCTTGGAGTATCGAGAAGTGGTGACAACGACCTTGGCACCACCAGACAGCAAACCTTGCAGAATGTCGGCACCAATAGAACCAGCACCGGCACCAGTGATAAGCACATTCTTATGAGCAAATGTGATACCGTCACGAGCAGCAACTTCCAAACCGTCCAAGTAGCTTCCAGTGTTGGCCTGGTCGTAGACCCAGCCTTGGCCGTGGACTTGCTTCTGCAAGTTCAAGAATGGAATAATATCGTCCTTCATAACCTTGGCGGAAACAGTGTTGCCGGTCTTTTGTGCTGGAGTCTTGCCCTCAAGCAAGCCGACCAACTCAGTGTACAGCTCCTTGACCTTGGCAATCGCCTTCTCGTCACCGTTGTTCTGAGCAGTCAACTGCTGGTAAATCTTACCAAGCTCTGCTCGAGTGGTGGTGCCAGCAGCAGGGTCTCGAGTCAAGTCAGAACCCGCAGCCATATCAGTGACATACTGTTCAAACTTTCGCACAGAAGGTCGAGACACTTCTTCGTATTGAATGTTACCCTTGGTGTCGACAACAGTGCTTGGACCAGTTGGGTAAGTAACGTCCTTGTAGAGTGGATCATGCTCCAATGCCTCCTTACAGTTCTCGAGCAGCTGGTCACCAAGTTCCTTGGCTAGCTTGTAAGTCTCGCCCTTGTGTGTTGGCACGTGGTCCATGTGGTACTGCATGAAATCGATCAACACTGGGTTGGTTCGGTTCATAATGGCGATACACCGAGCGACAATTTCTCGGTCAATATTTGAGAGTCGGCCAAAAATAATGTCGTAGAACATGACGAGCGAGTCCTGTCGAGCCCAGTTCCAGTAAGAGTCGTAGGTTCGAGCCTTCTTGGCGGAGAACACAGGCTTGAAGCCAGAGGCGTAAAAGTCGCCGTGCTCAGCATTCCACATGTCCAATTCCATCTGCAAGATCTCAGTAGCCTCCTTCTGAGCAACATATGCCTTGTCACCATCCCGCAAGTCAACCTTCAAGTATCGAGCAAAGAGTTCCAATTGCTGTTGAACAAGGTGTCGCTGGTCCTTGGTGAGCTCTTCGAATGCAGCAGTGTCGATCACAGCCCCACCAGCTGCGGCGCCAGAGCCACCGCTGGAGGCACCAGCAGAGAGGTTGATACCAGCAGCAGAAGCATGCTTCTGGGCGCACTCGTCCAAGAATGCCTTGGCCTCGGCCTCAGAGCCCAAACGGGCCTTTGGCTCGAGAGTAAGAGCGAGCAACAAGGTGGAGTCCTGTCGGCCGGAAGCCAAGCCCCATCGCTCCTGCAAGTACTTTCGAGCAGAAGTGATAGAGAAGCCACCAGGCATCTTGGAGGAGATCATTCGAGAGATCAAAGAGCTAGTCTGCTTACCGAGCTGACCATTAAACGAGTCCTGGAACGACTCACCGAGCTCGCCCAATGGAGTCTCTTCTGGCTTTTCCGGCGTGGCACCAAACTCCTTGCCCAAATCACCGAGAATTTCGTTCTGGACAGTAGACTTGCCGCCGACCAAATCCTTGATGGCCTTGGAAAGTGGCACCTGATCAAGCGTCTTCTTGAGCTTCTGAGCAACCAAAACGTGAAGAACCTCGGTGGCCTTTACTGGAGCATCAGCAACGGCTTCGACTGGACCCGATGGAGCAGCAGCTGGAGCGGCAGCAGCAGCGACTGGAGCAGGAGCAGAGGCAGCGGCCTGAGCAGCAACTGGAGAGGCGGTTGGCTCCTCGGCAGCTGGTGCAAGCTCGACTGGATCTGCGGTGTAGTAAATCTCCTTAGTGTCCTTGGCGTAGCACAAAATCTGTCGCTGAAGAGAAAGAGCCGAATCATAAGACTCGTACTTGCTCTTCAATGTTCGCTGGGCCATGCCTGCCAAAGTTGGCGATGGTCCAATTTCCACGATCCGCTCGGCATTGTAGTCGCTGAGAATCACATCCTGAGTCTCGATCCTATCTGTAGTTAGTATTTGGATTGAAATAATGTTGTTTGCGTAACGTACCATCTAACAGGAGATGCAAATTGGTATGCCAACAGCTCCGTCAACAAGACGTGAGCGAGTTCTTGCTCGACTTCGGCTTTCATGTCGTATGTGATGTCGGTCTAATCTTATCGAGGCGCGCCGAATCTATGGTAGAGAATAGAATTGAGGGTCAAGTTTGTGTGCTGATTATAGAAAACCACACAGAATGAACTTGTGAATGATGAAAGATAATGTCTTCCTTCCAATGGTTGAAAGAGAGGGAGAGGAAAAAGGGGATGTCAGAGGGAATGAAATGGTCCATACGCACAACCGGAACCTAAGTGATGAGCTCAGGGATTTTTCTGTTGGTTTTTCCGAGCGCGCGTGTGTTGGAGCGCACGCACAGCTCAACAGCCAACATTTTTTTTCTTCGCTGCACACAAACGGTTATCTTTCAGCCGTGCCATTTTGGGTTACATTTTGAGATCACGTGAGTTTTTGATAGTGTGTGGGCATTTATGGAAGTACTTCTGGTAGTAATATATTACAATATGGCATCAAATTATGGAATTACAAAAGCTGTCTAGTGAAGAGTGTAAAATGCGGGCGAAAAATTGTTTTGGTGTGAGGAATACAATGCGTTTGTCGGTAGTATGGGTCTTGCCCCTGCGTCTCAACGGGTCGCACAGGTAAACCGCTCTAATGCCTGGTCTATTAGACAACTGCTGCTCCAGAGCGTCGATGAATACTTCTTCTGAGGGTTTGAACGTCTCGCTCATGTAGCAGAGCACTGTGCGTATTTCTGGCAGCAACTTGAGAAACCCCAGCAGCATATAGTCGAAGGAGGTGTTGTACAGCAGGAACGTACGGACCGATGTACAGAGATTCGCTGGATCTGATGCGACCCAGCCAGGCATGGACAGATCCGAATTGACAATCAGGTCCTTGACTCGTCGCTGGACTATAAATTGTGCTACATCGTTTGTCACTTGGTTGACCCACACGGTGGAGATGAGCGGAGTGGAAATGTTGTCAAAGCACGGCCATTTACCAGACACATGTATGCTGAGCAGGTTCGGCAGCGTCACCTGGCGGTACTTGTTGATGCTAATTTCTGAGATTGTTTCGATATGCAAATGCTCCAAGCTCGGCGGTGCCCACTCCAAGTTGTCGACCCCGAAATGCGGCGCAACGATGCGCATCGTCTTTACTGCTTCGTAGTTCTTGGTAAGCTTGACAATGCTCTTGGCCTCTAGTTTGGGGCAGTCGAGGCTCAATTTGGATGACATATTAGGTTCGTTATGCATCAACGACGACCGTCTGCGCAGTTTTGATACAAGCCGCCTGCCTGCCTTCTGGATCTGTGCGTCCATCACGTAGCTGATCTCCACGGTATTTGACAGTCTCTGGACCATACGGCCGATTTGGTCTGGAATCTCTTCAACTTCTTGACCAACATACAGCTTCACCGTTTGCAGCTTTCTGCAAAACGCCGGAATCATATGTGTCACCAACTGTTCTAGGTGCGACGGCTTGGTATGTGACGACGACGACCGTATCCCACTATGCTTGTGCCGGTGCTGCGCATGCTCAAAGCTCGCCCTATCGACCGAGATCAAAAGCTGTCGCATGCTGTTCTGTACATTCTCGTCCTGGATGATGGCACACAGCTTCTCGACCCCTAATTCGTCCACCACCTTGTACAGCTCGTGGTCGCCCATCCCGGTCCGCTGCAGCTCACGTACTGTTGGATGCCGCAGTTTGATATACACATTATCCCACGTAACATACGCCAGTATCTGTTCGAACCGCCTGCTCGTTGCCGAGAATCGTAGAATGTCTGCTTTGCGAAGGTATCCAGCGATCAAGCAGATGAGCTCGACCGGCAGCTGGTGGATCCCCTTGACTTCTTCGTTCATAATACAAAAGTGTGGTGTGACCGTTTTTGGTGGAGATTTAAGCTTTTTTGAGATTTTAGCTCTCTAAGCGGGTCTCGATATTATTTCCCCGCAAAATCCTGATAGTAGCACAAAAATTTCTATGTCGAGAGCTGAACGGTATGCATTATTTTTAAAGCGTGTTATGAGGGCATCCCCAGATCAATATAAGCAGCGTTGTGAAGGATCAAGCTCCGGCATGGGGCGAGACATTTTAGGGGTTTAAAGCACACAGCCGGGGCTTTGAAACCTATGGCTGCATGATAAAACCTCCACACTGCCCGCATCATTCATTTGAATGTTATCTAAAGTGGTCTTTATGCAAATATTGACTAGTTGTCATCTAATTTAAAGATTCACCTGGTGATATCGATGAGGTCGCACTGGGGAAACCGTTGTCGATGGAAACGAAGATTTATAACGGTCGGCGCGATACAAGCGCCGACACGCCGACATTGTACACTAACCTCACACTCCTCTGAAGAATAGCAAAATTCTGGAAATTGACTACATCAAAACTATATAGTTCTTTAAATCCTAACGTCGGTATCCACCTCCGAGTCCAACTCCAACTCCGGCACTATTGGATCCCAAGTAGGGTCCAACTCAATGTCAACAATATTGTGGCCAGTGACATAGAAGCTGGTGCTCAAGTTCAAGTCTCGCGACGATTTTCCAACATATGCACGGTACTCACCTGGCATAACGATCCACGACTGCGACACAACGTCCCACACAGAGATATCTCGCACCGTCAAGTCAAAAGCGACTCGGGTAGTGCTGCCTGGATGCAGCTTAACCTTTTCAAACCCTCGCAATTGTCGGGGTGGGGTGGGCAACGTACCATTACCCTTGGGGAACGACAAGTACAACTGAGGCGTGAATTTGGCAACCTCGGTATCAGTATTAGTCAAATCGACAGTCACTCGATACGCAATCTCCCATAGATCCGGGTTGCCGCCAATACCACCGCCAGCAATTGGCGGGACCGTAGGGTGGTCCTCAGAGTAACCCTCTGGGTACGGGTACGTGCCTTCGTACTGCGGCTGGGCGTCCTCGGCCTTGTTGAGATACGGGTAGATGAACTTGGTCACCTTCTTGAAGTTCAACGGGAACACGCTCTCGTCTGCAGTCGAAGTCGACTCCCGTCGCGGCTTGACGTCCTTATATGGCGCCTGCTGGCTAATTGAGAGCTTTGGCGCGTGGATCGTGGCGACATTGATATTGTCGAGCTTGTAGCTGGCGTAGGAAAGACCGTACCCAAACTCGAACCGTGGAGTGATTTCGTTCTTGTCAAACCACTTGTAGTCTAGCAGCAACCCTCGACTGATAGAGTCTTGAGGAGTCTTGTTCAAATCAGTAGGCTTAAGCTCGGTCTGAATCGGGTCGTAATCGGCGGCATCTTTTGCGATGGTAAATGGCAAGTGTCCTGAAGGGGATTCGTCGCCGAAAATAACGGCGGTAGCAGCAGCACCAAAATGCTGGCCGTTAGGCGGGTTGTACAACACGGCAGTCACATTCTCGTGGTCGATCCATTTTTCCATATCGACTGGACCGTTTGCAGTGACAATGACCACATTGTTCTTGTTCAATGCCGCCGCTCGCAGAATCACCTCGTCGCCGTTGTGCCACAGCGACGCATTCTTCCGGTCACCAAAGTTTCCATCGACAGGGAACGACTCTCCAGAGTCTGCGAGCACAAAGATGAGGTTCACATCATTGTACTTGGCCGCCTGCGTGAACGCAACGTCCTTGAGCGCTTCGGCAATCGGGTCGTTCGTCGTCGTCTGGTTCCAGTCAGCAAACCACGACTCGAAATTGTAATTGACATTGATCCCGTCGACAATTGCTCGTGCATTGAGTGCCTCATATGGGCTGATCAAGTGTGGGTACATGACCGAGGACGAGCCCCACCCGTTGGTCAGGGCGCCCTCGCTGCCCAAACCCATCGGGTACCCATTCGAGCCCTTTGGAGGAGGTGCGGCGCCAATGCCCAGAATACCAATCGATCGAGCGGTGCTCTTGTTCTTGAGTGGCAGTGCCTTTTTGGTATTCTTCAGCAACACAAACGACTCGACAGCGCCTTGGAATGCGGCAGTAGCCGAGAGCTGTGATCGCGCATTGACGTGGTAGTTCTGCTGCACGATATCGCCCTCACCGACAGACGGGTACTCACGCATATATGTATCAAGAGATGAAGAGTGGAAGTTTGGACCAGTCTGGCCATTCTTGTCGAGCCCGACATAGTAATACGCCGCCATGATTCGGGTAGCCATATCGTCGACACGCCATTCCGGAGTCGTGCCATTGAGCACGCTCTTGACCAGTTCAGACCCCCACATGGGTCTGGTAAAGTCAGCAAACCCAGTGCCAGACCCAGGCATGGACATGTCCAATCCTGCCAACGCCGACGCGACTCCAGAATCGTGCGACAACCAGTCAGTCACCACAAATCCAGGGAATCCCAATTCCTCCTTGAGGATCTTGTTCAAGGTGTAAGAGTTTTGCGACGCCTGCGAGTTGTTGATCGAGTTGTATGAAGTCATGATAGACCCCACGCCAGCCTTGATCATATCGGCAAACGGCCAAGTAAACACCTCATGCATAGTTCGGTCGTCGACATTGGTCGAAACCGGGTACGAAATATCAGCCATCCCATAAAGTCCCGCTTCGGCTACGGTTCTAAACCGCTCTTGCTCATACGCAATGTAGTGTTTGGCATTAGCCATGACTCCTTGTTGCTGGATGCCCTTGACCGTGAGAGCACCAGCCACACCGCTCAAGTACGGATCAGAGCCCATCGCTTCAAAGTTTCGTCCAGACAATGCCTTGTACCCAATTGGACCAGATACAGGCGCAAGCAACACCTGCACACCCTTGATGAGTGCTTCACGGCCCATGGCACGACCTCGTTCAAGGAAATACTCCCGGTTCCACGTCGCGGCAGTTGCCATGCCTGACGGGAACACTGTCACGAAATCAGTATGCCCGACACCCGCCGGACCATCTTGCAAGCAAATCGACGAAAAGTTCATTCGTGGCACCGCGCCAGTGTTGCCGACACACGGGCCCATGCCGAACCCAATGCCAGTGGTCAGGTTGACCTTCTCCACCAAGCTCAATTGCGACACAAAAGCCCGCGCAGACTCGTACGCAGAGTCCCATAGCTTGTCTTCTATCCGGCCACCGATCGGAGACGGGTAGTATGGCGGACTCAAAGCGTTGTATAGCTCGTCGGTACTATTGTCAAAAGATGTCGCGATGGACGCCGCATGTGCGCCAGAACTGCCAAGTGCCAGCAACCCTGCAACCGGCAATAGCATTTTTTTTTCTGAATACTCGAAAACATTTCCCCAGGGTCAAGCTTCTTTTATACAACAAACATGTAATTACAAAGTTGAAGTTTGTAATCTGAGCTCAGGAGGCTACCGTTGGTGAAGTGTAAAAACAAAAAGGTACACAAAACCATTGCCAAATTTAAATTAAGCTTGTCATTATACATATATACAAAATTTGACAGGAAAAAAAAATAAATAAAATAAACAATCAAGCAGCTGGAGCTGCTGCGCCAGGAGCAAGAATAACCGCCGAGTCGTCATTGCGCACAGTCAGCCCCGTGGACTGAGCGGCTGGAGCACCATTGCGCCTACCAATCAAGCAGTACGTCAAAAACTCCCTTACCTTGCCGTTCAATTCATCAAATATAGCCGGTGCAGACCACTCAAAGCCTTTGGTAATGTCGAGCAGCCCAATGTCGCCAGCATACTGGAACAAAAAGTACGCCAGCAAAATGAGCAATACCGGCAGCCAAAACACAAACAGCATGCGATCATTCTTCAGCTGCTTCCTCTTCTTAGTCCAATTGGCAATGTATTCTTGCTCAGTAAACTGCCCACAGGAAGCCGCTGCCGCGGCGGCGGCAGCTGCTGCAAGCTCGCGCGGCTCGACCTTCTCTTCCGGCGGGGGCGGTGGCAGCAGCTGCTGTTGCGAGCTCGAGCTGCCAACTCCGTCTGGGAAGATCTCGTCATATCTAGGAGGAGCCCGATCTTCTGGGATGGGTGGCATGAAGTAATTCCACACCCTGGCAATGTTGTTGCTGCGCGGCGATATAGTGGTGTCGCTATCGCTGCCGCCGCTGCCTTCAGATGGCGTCACCGGCGATTGAGCTGTTCGTGCCTGTGCCGCCGCTCGCGTAGTATCTTCAGCAGACCACGGCTTGCGAATGTAGTTGAGAATCCACGTACTATCCCATTGGTTTCTTGCGCTGGTGGATAGCTGAGAAATGTAGTTGCTGATCTTGTTGGTCGAAGTCGCAGACTCATCAGGAACAATAATAGCTGCGGATTCTGACTGCTCATCGTTATGGTGATGCTGGACCAGTCTTTCGTCGTCACTATCCAGCTCCTCGTACTCATTCTCGTAACCCGAGTCCTGATCAGCGTCATCGCTTTCGTCCCACACGTCAAAGTGCGGGGAACTCGACGAATAAGGTTCAAGCAGAGGAGGCGACGCCGGATGAGTGATGGAGTAAGACGAGCTGTTGCGCCGCGTCATCCAGTACCTCACATACTCTCGACGAGACATTTCGGCCGGCAACACATCTGACAAATCTTCAGTCGCGATATCCATCGCTGTGGACCCGCTGTTGGTCTTGTGGAACGGATTGGCACCGTGCTGCAGCAGCATTTCGACAATTGGGCGGTGACCCTTCAATGCTGCAAAGTGGAGCGGAGTCATACCATTAATATCATGCAAATCCAATCTCGCACCGCACCCGAGCAGAGTTGACACCACTTGCACATACCCCAGACTGGCAGCCATATGCATCATCGTCTGGCCCTCTGTGTTTCGCAATTGCCAATCTGGGAGCTTGCCAACATTGACTTGCACAAGCTCAATGCATCTGAGAATGACACTTTCATGGCCACTGTTGTCGCTTGGCGACGAAGATGAATAAGAAGTTTTGTTCGATCCAGCGGCAGCAGAAGACGAGCCGGCAGAATCTGTATCTTGCTTGTCACCATCGCCATCTTGCTGAACAATTCGCATCGCGATATTGCGAGCATCTTCCAGCTTGCCGTTCATCTTCATACCGACCACTTGCAGTGCCAGCTCAATGAGTTGCCGGTCAGTGTCATCAATGTATGTGAAAATCTGCGGGTTGCTCATGACCACCCCTTCAAAGCTCACCACCACGGGCCCTGCTGTGGCTGCAGCAGGCAAATGCGTAACGATTGTTGATTCGCCCCAGCATTGGGTTGACATGCTCTTAGCATCGCCAAACACTGTCACCAAGCCAGGATGGAATCCAGTACCTAGAAGCGTCACTTCCACACCTCCTCGAACAGACCCCTGCGCGGGGATGATCCTTTGAATTTGTGGCACTTGGCTATTACTGCTCGAATTCTGCTGCTGTAGTTGGGTCAACGGCAAAATTTGAGCGTTATCCGAGCTTTGTGGAGACGGTATATCGAACCGGCCGTTTGCACTCGACAGACTCTTATTGGATGGGATCCTCTGCACTTGGAATGGCTGAATGCCACGACTCATGCCCGTGGCGGTGTGACCATTCCACTCGTCGTCGCGCCGTCGCTTAAACACGCTAGAGTAAGACGAAGAGTGATCGCTATTAAATGCCTCTGAACTGTCCAGAGACATTGGCGAAGGTGGTGGCTCGTGCCGTGAGAACAGAGAAGAAGACGAATTCATCATCGTATTCGAGGAAGCACTAGCACTATTCAACATTGAAGTTTTGACATCTTTATGGTCGTCTGTGATAAATATTGACTTGGTTATTGTTCGTCCAACAACCTCGCCGCGGAAATCTCGTAACGTGAACACGATTTTAAACCCTTCTTTGGCCGAGTGATGTCGACAATAACACGCAAGTCGCAGTGGCAGCTCAATCTCTTTACCTTGAACAATCTGCTGGCCGCCTTTCAAGTCACAGGCCTTTGGATGGGACAATGACATTACTTCTTTACAATTGAAGATGGCCAGCCGCCGTGGCCGATCCTCGCTCCAATGCAGCTCTTCGTTTGGATCCAGGTTCTTTTTCCTGAATGCACGCTTCTTTTCACGGTTCATGCATCGCGGACAGATATAAATAGCAGCTTGTGGAGAGGATTGAGAAATGACATCGACACTAAGCATGAGCGTATTTGGTGAAGGCACAAACCCGTCTTGGAGCTGGAATTTCGGCCTGGCAATCGTGTCGGTAGGCAGGTGGATCAAATGTTCGAGTGGAGCTGGTGTAACCACAATACGGCACTTGATTTGTGTTTCGACTCGAGACTTTAATGGCAAATCACTCACGTCAAGCTTGTACTTGAACTCATCTTGGCTGCCAAATGCCAACAGCTTGATAAAGTCCTCGTTGCTGCTCTCAATCGGCTCGTACATCTCTTCGCCCGTGTACACCTTGCCAAACTTCATATTTGCCAGCTGTGTCTGCGACTCCTTGTATGACAATGTGTAATGCTCATGCTGCGTCCATATTTGCGGCTGTCGCTGGCTTTCCCGCTCCTTGAGTAACTCTTCGTCCTGCGGGGTTCGGGTCGGGAAGCGCATGCCCTCGATCACGGCTTCCTGGGCACCTGGCGGGAAAAGCATTGACGTGTACTCTGTTTTGCCATCTTCAAAGTTCATAAAGTCCATCATCTCGCTATCGATGGCCATAGCCATGGGCTCCGTGTCTTCGCTGCCTGGCTGCTTGTCAGTGTCATCTGCGTCCTTGACAGGTTCCTCGGCTCTGCCATTAGTGTCTGTAAAGCTCATGAACCGCACACCCCGTGGAGGCGCCGTAGAGTACTCCTCGTTCATGTCGATAAGGCTAGAAAACCTCCTTCAAAGTAATAAAAACGTCTCTCAACCGCCGACAGAAAAAAAACAACTAATATATACAAGAAAAAGCTAAATATGTTGAGAGACACCCAAAATATGCCGGGGAAAGAGCGACGCCGCGCGTGTGACACAGGATCAGAGATCTTTAGAGCTTGGGGGCAGTTGGGAGTTGGGGGTGACAGCACCAAGATTGTTGGGTTGGAGGAATTGAGGTCAAAAAGTGGTGCACAATTTGTTTTGGGAGTTTGGAGGTTTTGGGAGGAGTCGCGCAAGTCCGAATATGAGGTCCAGACCGCTGCAAATGGCCCGTTCAACGGTGTGTGTGTGTACAATGTAAGGCCATGTGAGTGGCATTGAATGAGCATTTAGTAAATCAAGTGGGATATGGGATAAGATTAGACATTCTAACAATTAGTCGTCGTTTTAGATGCTACAATTTGTAAATGTCTTGCTCAAATTCTCATACCAATGCTCCCCGCCGCCCTCTTTCTCATTCAGTTTGCCAATCTTATGAGGTCATCATAATTACCCTCGCACTTCTGTCGGAGCTTACACTGATACGACACACTTTTTTTTTTTGTTAACGCTGCAAGAGAATTAAAAAAACACCCCAAAAAGGTGTGCTCTTGTGTTAAATTTACCTACTCTGTTCAAGTTTAGAAACCCCGTTTTTTTAAAAGAAACAATCTCAGCCCAAGTCTCCGCATACGGCAAGGCAGGGTCCGGCATACAGTTGAACCATATCCCTCCTCTCCACGCCTGCTACCTTTGCAACACATTGCGGTTTTCTGGAAGTGGAGAGAGAATTTTTCCTTAGACTCTGTTTCTTTCTCTCCATTTAAAGTCACATTGACTTGTCTGGAAAAACTTGGAGTAAGTTTAAACTCTAACGTCGTTGGCACTCAATTTGCAACTGCACGACGACCACCACGACGAGGTTATTCGACACTACCAGTAATACCAGCAAAAGCGGCAGAGTTTTTAACATTACAAGATACCAATGAGAGGAACGACGTTATATGTCAGCGGTAAGTGGAATTTAATCGCATTGTTGTTTTTGCAAAATCAAAGTGAACTGACACCGGAAGGATTCGAACGTGGTCTGACTGCAAGAGAACTGGCATACGACTTTGAGCGGTACGGCATTTGTTGAACATCAAAAGTTTCTAACAAAACAGGTTTGGGCCACTCGTACGATGCGATATTCCGCCTCCGAAATACCCTACTGCCCGATCGTACGTACGAATTAAATTACTGTTCACTAACAGGTGCAGCTTTGCATTCGTTGAATTCGAAGACCCACGAGACGCATCCGATGCATACCATGAAATGCACCAACAAAGAACTCGAACAGGAGATATAATCAGTGTCGAATGGGCCAGAGCTCCACGCACCAGTTTCCCTCGTGGCCCACCGCCACCACGGCCGTCCTCTCGTCCTCGGTACGACCGGGACCGGGACCGGGACCGGTCACTGTCTCCATACCGTCGACGAGTGAGTCCGCCGAGTCCTAGAAGATACAGTGAGAGGGACTTTTCAAGAGATACTCGTGCTAGAGTGCGGTCGAGAAGTCCACCATACAGATCGGGGTCGCATTCGCGGTACGTGTCGCCATCTAGACGGCTAGATGATGAGGAGCGGCGGGGGCGCCCAGAGCCATCAGGAATTGGCGGCGGCGGCGACTGGATTGACGGTGTGAATTCTTCAGGAATAAGGACTTATTCTCGTGAGAGGTATTTACATGAGAATCACCGAGACCGCCAGACACCTCCATTGTCCCCTCAGACGGCGAATAGAGCTAGGTAACTTTGAGCCGCTGGGTGGTGCGGCGCGAGTGCGGAAAGAGACTATCTTTTCTTTTGACAGAACAATTTCTTCGTAAATTGTTGTCTGATATCTGGATGTGTTCTGAAAGAGAAATTGCATTGGTTTTGAAATCGAGGCGCGATTGAACGTATGGAGCTGACCAGCGCAATGTACGAAGACACGATCACCAGTTAGTCGACGAATATCACCACTCCATAGACACAAGTACTATGGTCAATCAAAATCCAAATCAAAATACTCCAAAAGCATTATCACGTACAAAATATATAATTTTCGTTACCGGTACCACGGTGTCCATAGCGACGCGACTTTTGGTGCGCGCATCCTGCGCCCACGCTTGTGGGTTGCAGGTTTGTTTGTGTGTGGCTGGACGCGTCTCGTCGCGGCGAGAGAGAAAAAAATCCAATTTACACCAACCAGACGCGTCTCCCTTCTTCAGTACATATACTCACCCTCCCCACTAAGGATCATTTTTTTTTCTTTGATTTCGTCAATAATAATAATGTCCTTGACTCCAAGACGCTCAACGCGATACAGATCTATTATCGATACTCCACAATCATTGAAACGAACAATCAGTCTGGATAGCGATAGTGAGGATGATACACCGAGCAGGAGCAGCACCCCATCTCGGCGAAAGTCGCGGCGAGTGACTGGTGGCCATTCAGTGTCAACACCTTCCACACCTTCCAAGTCTCGAATCAACCATGCATTTAGTCCATCCAGACAATTGGCGACTCCGCCTGCGTCGCCGTCCAAATCGCCTTACGCCATTGCAAAGAGCCTCTTTCAGCGGAGCGCAAACACACAGGGTGTCATTGGCCGGGACGAAGAACGAAAAGCATTAGGCGAGTTTCTGAGTCGCGAGAATGGTGCGCTGTATATCAGCGGACTGCCAGGCACTGGCAAAAGCGCGTTGGTTTCCGAGACACTGAAAACATTGAGTCGCAATGCTAGAGTCGCATTCATCAACTGCATGGGCGTCAGCAGACCGGACGACATTTTCGAACACATTTTCAACGGACTGACTAAAGAGGATTCCGATATTGAAGATTCAGACCCGGTTGATGCGCTACAATCTCTGTTATTTGATAATGATACAGAGCGATGCATTGTGGTGTTGGACGAGTTGGACCATATTATGACCAAGGACCAGCAGATTCTGTTCAAAATCTTCCAATGGGCGCGCAGCCCACAATCCAGATTAGTACTTGTCGGCATTGCCAACGCATTGGACCTGACGGACAGGTTCCTGCCGCGGCTGCGTGCCAACAACATTACCCCGGACGTGCTACGGTTTGCCCCATACACTGCATCCCAGATAACAGAGATCATCCACAAAAAGCTGCGGTCTCTCAATAGCGAACAAGATGGTGATGATACATTGGAGATTCCATTAATGCATCCTGCGGCGATCCAGCTGTGTGCCCGCAAGACTGCGGCGAATACCGGTGACATTCGGAAGGCATTTGACATTTGTCGGCGAGCGCTCGAGATGGTCGAGGAGCAAACTCGGCGAGCAATGAGCAGCTGCTCGGACGACTCGAAAAAACGTTTGCTCAGTGCAGCTTCTGGCGCCACAGGCAACAACGACATTCGTCAGGCACCCAAATGTACAGTGATGCATGTGTCCAAGATCTGCTCCAGTGCGTTTGGTGGGTCCGCCGTAACGCGCATCAAGGGCTTGAACGTCCACCAGAAGGCAGTATTATGTGTATTGCTTTCTCCTGCATCTACGACTTCTGGAACCACGACAACAGGTGTATCGGGGGTGACGACAGCGACAATGTTGTTTGAGCGGTTTAACGAGGTGAGCTCCCGTGACTCGTTATTGGGCACATTCCAGTTTAATGAATTCGTGCAGCTGCTCAACGCCTTGGAGTCGTCAGGGCTGGTGTCTCTGTCCGGGTCAAAGGAGAGCGGACAGCGAAGGGTCACAGCGAACGTGCAGAAGCTGGACCTGATGGCCGGCATCAACGATATTGGCTTTTTGAAAAAGTTCATCAAGTCGTGAAATTTTTTCAACATTATATTTGCATCATTATTTTTGTATATTAGTCTTTATTTACATAGAATCTTTAATAGAATATTACATCTCTTTATTGTAACAGCATTCTCATTCGTATAATCCACCGTTGCCACTTGTGGGAGACATGAGCTTGGGGTTCGGGCCTGATCTACCCGAGCCGCGTTGTATACTGTGGGGTGTGTATTATTGTATTATTTCATCATATTCCTTGGAAACGTCAAACTCGGGCCTATTTCACCCTAGGAAGTCTTCAAACAAACCCCTAATCAGTTTGTGAGCAGTCGCCGAAACGATCTGTAACTGTGATATTCTATTCGGATCAATTTTATGCCTAATACGTCTACTACAAGTTGCAAGCCCACGCAATTCGGCGATCCGAGATCCCACTGATCGCAGGAAGTGTGTTATCCGAGATTCGCCGCGTGGGTGTCTCAGCTTCTATCAACTAGGGTTTTTATTTTTTTGGGTGATATCTCCCTGAAAGATCCCAAAAGGTGCTTCGCCGCACCCCCGTAAAATGTTTCAGTGCCCTTTGGAGGGTCCTTCGTTGGGTATAATATGGGTGAGGGTGGCGGCTATCCGTATAACAACAAACAACATAGAGAGAACTCCTTCAACTAGTGTATTGATGAATCCCATTGGGAAAGACGCGGAGATTGCTCTAGATGCATAAAACACCCTGTAGAATCCGTAAACCCGAGGCACCAGACGGAGTTTCATGGGGAGGGAGAGATTTTCAGGGTTTTCGGGAGTCTGGAGACCACTGTGTTTGGTGTCATAGGGTCCCGTGGGGACTGAGCGGCCTTCGATGGTCCGGTTGTGTATTCTATTCCCTTTACTGTATACGAACATGGATATGCAAGTGGCGAAATGGCCCTTTCCTCCAAAAAAACAACCCTGCTTGTTTCTTTTCCCCAGTGTATGAGCCATATTTAGTCCCCCTAAGCAAATTCAGCCCTACATACATAAAAACGGTACGGCCCGCACCCCTAGGACCAAAGAAAAAGCCCTCGCTCCCCACACACGCACTCAACGCACACTTGAAGACGCATTTACCCTGCTTCTTTTTGAGATTCTTCCTTTGCCACCCAAAAATTTATTTCTCTCTTGTCACATCTACATTTCTGTCGACATTTTTCTTCTTGTTGTTCAATTGAAACGCCTAGAAGAAGCCCCAATCAATCAATCAACCAATCCGAACATTCGTTTTACATTCCTTTTTTCTCTCTCATTTCAACTTGTCAAAAGTTTTTCTTAACGCTGTAACTGCAAGATTTCTTCGGGACACAATTGCCTAGAGAAAACATACACACAATACACACTAAGAAAAACCTTTAATCAAGTGAAGTTGTAAAAGAAAAGGATCTTTTGAAGCGTCTGTTTAAAATACATCTATTCTCTGTATCTCCCTCTCAATTCTCTCAATTATCCAAGTTTCTTCATCTTTGCGACTCGAAGAAACTCTAACTGTCTCTCACCTTCATCTTCAAGCATTCGACACTTTGAGAAACGATCTTCACCGGCAGTTGTGAATACCATCTCTACACATTTCGAATCTTCAGAAGGTCCAATTCAAAGCTCTTTGACGACTATCGACGACGGCTCTCTCTCTCCACACGCCTCTTCCCCAGTCGTTACATTCTCCCTGAAATTTGCCACCCGCTGCCCTCACACCAAACACTGAACAAGCCGCGCTCCCGCACGTTTATTTTTCAGGATCCACTTTTTTGTGTGCTTGCGAAAAACAAAACATATTTTTCTTTTTCTGCTCAAGGCCCCTGCTAAAGCCGTGCATTTCACAAAAAAAAGTCTCTCAGAAAGCAGCTGCAAGCGGTCCATCAATAACGCCTACAGACTTTACACAAGAAACATTATTTTCTTCTCCGCGACTTGACATCCTCACCACCACTTTTTTTCCTATCTTGCAAAAATGGCGTTCATCAAAGAGGAACCAGCTTCACCAACCGCGGTATTCAGCCATATCATCACTGAACAACGAACAGCAGCTGAAAAGTCCAGCAAACATCTTCATCACCGCCAGTCCAATCCCACCTCCGTCGCTCCGCTGGCCATCCCCGCTAGAATCCAGCAGATTTATAACGAGTTTGAGACGTCGCCTATGATGTCTCCTCCTGCTCTACAGTTTGATAATGTTCCCGATACAAACGGCACAGATCTTTGGAACGGCATTAATATCAAGCGGGAGTCAATCACTCGAGAGTCTTCTGTCGAGAGCAATACCCCTCATTCTTGTTTGACCAGTGTTGTTCCACTGGCACAAGAGCCAGAAGATTTTGGATGCTCGCCAATGTTTGAAAGCCATGAAGACCCTAGTACTTGGAGCTCGTTGTTTGCCGATGAGGACCAGGCTATTTATATCAAACAAGAGACGGATATCCACTCTATGGAAACATCTACATCTAGTTTGATACCTTCCTCGTCTTCGCAGATGAGCCTTGATTCTTCCTCTTCACAGTTGCTTCCGCCTTCGTCAAATGCCTCCCTTGTATCTAGCCAGCAGAGCTGGAGCACTGGTGATGGCTCGGCGTTGCCGGCGACTACCAATGAAGCACTTCGAGAGTTTTTGGTCAACAGCGCTCGACTACAAGGTGGCATGGACCCATTGGCAGGGCTTACAATGCTCCAATCGTTGGAGTCTCAAAGCAAAAACAACCACTCCTCCAGCATATCGTCCACATCTTCATCCAACTCTGCATCTTCCACTTCAACTAACGACAACACACATACAAAATCTTCATCTTCCAAATCTGGCACTGAGCCCCAGACATCTGGTTCCAAAGTTTCCAAAAAGACTCCGCAAGAAAAGGCGCAGTTGAAGCGGGCTCGTAATACAGAGGCAGCTCGTCGATCGAGAGCTCGAAAGACTGAGCGATTGTCTGAGCTGGAAGGTCGGTGTGCACAGTTGTCGCAACGAAACCAGCAGTTGGAGATGGAAGTACTTCGCTTGCGACTACTCATGGCCCGGTCGCAGGAATTGTCAAGTGAAGCAACTTTCAAGGCATTGTTTGACAAGAACTTTTAAGATACCCCCCTTTGGATTCCTATTCCCTTTATTTTAATGAGATCAATGAAAAAAAATTTACTATTAACTATCCTGAACAAAAAAAATGGTAAAAAAATGATGGAAAATTGATGACGGTGAAAAAAAATTGTTGTTATTGGTTTTTTGTGACAAACTTTATTAGAATCTATTTTTTTCTGTACAATTCCTTTATTTTATTTGGTAATGCAAGTTTTTTGAAGTTTTTTTTTTCGGATTCTCGAAGAATTGCTCTTCTTTCAATGTTCAGAAGGTCGATAGATGCGCGACGCCGCACGCGGCAGGGAATGAGAGCAATTTCCATGCATCGGACGCGCACATTTATTGGATGCGCAGTTTAATACACCTGTAATTTAATAGATAACCCCTTCTTTGAATATTGGAATGTTATAATCTTTTCATCCAACGTTCTGTTCTCAGTGTCGAATAGTTGTACGATATCGGACCAGACGCTCACAACAAGGAACACAAAACGAAGAATACCCATAGTGAAGCATAATCCAAGCCGTTCTCTTTGACGGATTTGTAATCATGACTAACTCATCTCGATGAGAAGAAAAGCAAATGCAGGGGACTTAGTGGGCCGAGGTGCTACTACTACTACTACTTCTCCCCAACCGCAATGAAGTATTCTCAAGAACTTTGATTATTTCGATTGCATTAGCTACAGGTTTCTTGTCCTGTTCAAAGTTTCCATTCTGACTCTTTCAACTTTCAAACAACATGTACAGTAGCGCCGTGCGAGACCCACACACAGAGACTCAAAAAAAATTGGTGCGCACGCTGCGGGGATGCAGACAGATCGGCACGCCGGCACACCGATAGATCTGCAGCGTGTGGTGCTTTTTTTGGGTTTTGTTGTACCACCGCAACGCGTCTCAAACGCGCGCACGCGTCGCTCACGCGTCCCAAGGTAATTTAAATTTTCACACTGAAACTCTGTTCACGATCGAGGGTTTGGTACATGTTTTTGATTGTGCATCTTGTTTTGAGCAGTTTTTTTTCTCGAGGAATGTTGCATATATTGTGCATAATATTTTGGGTGCATACAAGTGGAAAAGTTCACCACCCCCGGATCCGGAGATAGGAGACGAACCCAACCCATCCGTTCCGTGCTTGGAGATTCTCTAGCTTCTTGTGTACAAAACGCACAAACCCCGTCGGAGAAGTTGTCCTCTAGAACCCCCGCCAGTCCGGGCCCCCAGTCCTTTTCTGCTGCTTGGCAATATTTTTCATAGCTTCTAGTTACTTGTAGGTGTCTAGATTACCAGCGCCCAGCGCTGTGGGAGCGGTCAGCCGCGCATTAGGAGATAAAGCCGTGCGCCCGCTCAGCTGAGAGGGGAATCTTACGACAACTTGTGTGCATTATTAATCGAAGACCCCATTCCATCTGGAACTTACGAAGGTCACACGGGCTTGTTCTTTCAATTTGGATGTTCTCGATGAACGTAGTTGCTTTTGTATTGTGTCTTTATAGCAGCGGGTGGTGTGCCCCGAGTCTCATTACACATCTACCATCATCATGAGATGATTTGCAAACCCACAAAACCCCCTCTTCAAATGCATCACGGTGCAAGTGCTTGTACATTACATGTGCAGCAGAATATTCTGTAAAGAGATAGTGGAATTGGAATTCGGAGCGCTCAGCCACACGGCTGAGAAATACAAAGAAATGGGTGCTTAGCGAACGGCTGGCTGTTTGGAGATTCCGTGGGACCTGGGCCCCTTGGAGGGGTTTCATAT
The DNA here is from genome assembly GCA_030580095.1 of Blastobotrys petasosporus. Lineage (NCBI taxonomy): Eukaryota > Fungi > Ascomycota > Dipodascomycetes > Dipodascales > Trichomonascaceae > Blastobotrys > Blastobotrys petasosporus. The sequence continues at coordinate 202,580 of JAKTSG010000007.1, forward strand.
TCGTTTTATACGAGGTTTGTGGTATCGTTAGTTCGGCCTACCGATATGGAATATCTAGAAAGTGTTAATGGGAAAGAAGAAATTTCATCTGATGTCAGTAATGTGCGGAAGTGTACTGGAATTCATGCCCTTTGATTTTACGTACGTCACATGGAGATTGTAATGCCCTCTCTTGTCGAGTCCTGCCTGCCTTGTGGGAAGTACTATGAATATTAGTTTACGGCAATTGGGACTAACGAATAGCTTAGTTCTCGTGAGATATGAATTGATATTTTTTTTCTCAACGTGTGTTCGTTTCGGATGCTGTGACGCATAGAGAGTAGATCATGCTTCGGATGGGAGACCAAACCAATAGCACCGGTACTCAAAGCGTAATTTGTCAATTACACAGTGATCTTAATGCACTGTCACATTCTGACAGCAGTTGTTTGTCACATTTCTACTGACATTCTCTATCACACTCAGGCTGTAACTCCGTGTCACATTTCAACTGAGGTTCGCTATCACATTCAGACTGCAACGCCATGTCACATAATAGCCGCAATGCTCTGTCCAGCTACACTAACGTAGGTCTAATTCACTTATTTCAACTAGGATTCGATGGCTCAACACTGCGTGGGTCATTTTGACCTATTGACGGATGCACTAGGAGCACATTGTCCCCCAATTCACCAGCGAGAGACGACAAACGTACAAAGTAAAATGCACTACGAGAACAGAAATATTCAATAGCAAATATACATTAGCAAACTTTAATAGCTACTTAATTGCTCTAGAAAAATAATCAAAGATTGTGCAACTCGTGGTGATCACCGGTATTTTGAAGGATTTGCTTTCAAATGCGCGAGCCACGTAAAAACGTGGCTGAAGAACTTCAAAAAAAGGTCGGGGGATCCGTGTCCTATTTATACTTTTCCAGGTCGCAGGGTACCTTTTGTCACATACTGGTTGCAACGGGCCTGTCTCCGCCACGGTCGCGGGGCACGGTATACCTCGATTGAATAACCAATTACCCAGATAAGTGGCCTCTAATTTTCGTAACCCTATACATATCGTAGCGTTAATAAGTACCGAAGCGATTGTATTTAGCTAGTGCCGATGCGATTGCCATTAATAAGTGCCGATGCGGTTGTGGCATTAGCTAGTGCCGATGCGAGAGATCTTATTCCATATCACATAGCCAGTGTGACTCCTTTAGCGGCATCGATCTACAAGCTAGAGGCAATCGGATAAAGCAGGTCTACCAAAAACACCGGACGACATGAGAAATAGCTGTGTAATTTCCGGAGTTTTATCCAGATAGGAAAAATCGCCATATTGAAAATCTCTACCAGTAAAAAAATGCGTTGATTTCGCATGCTTTAATGCAAGCTCTGCTTCATCACACAACTCAAGACGACACCATACACACAAAAATGTCAATGCAAATTATTATCATTAGGTCTATATCAAGTCTATATTAAATGCTATTACCACTATGCGGCATACTTGGATCGGGCTCGCAACTGCACACCCTTCCAGTTGAGGACGACTGGAATCAAGATCATGGCAGTGGCAATGAACCCAAGCAAAGTGCATCCCCATCCGACTGGGAAATTAGTAGGTCCAAGCTTCCTGTACATTTGATTGGCAAACAATGGGAAGGAGCATGCAAGACCGGCTCGGAACAGGCCGTTACCTGCAAACACAGACGCCATGTACACTGGGAATGAGAATGCCAAATAATTGAACAATGTCTGGAAGATCATGAATCCACCGATTGCAAACACGAATGCGCCGACGAGTGGACCCATCCAGTGCGAATTGGCTGTCGCTGTCCACCCCACGATGAACAGACCAACAGGCATAAAGCACGCACCGAGAATGGCGACCGGCAAGAACACTTCTGGAGCTACCATCTCGCCAGACTCGAGCTTCTTGGTAAACCGCTTGTAGATGAGCGACAGGTAGATGGCACATCCGGTGAGAACGCCGAGCATGACTGAGACATACGACACGCCAAGCTCGATAGTGTTGAAATGGAACACTTCAATGAAGATGATTGGAAATGCTTCAAAGAAAGTATAGAACACAGAGTAGACCAATGCGATGTAAATGTTGATGAAAAAGACAATCGGCTCTGAAAGCGCAATCTCAAATGGTCGCCACAATGTATCGATGGCCATTTCTCGAGCAGACATTTGCTCGACTCGCAGCTGGCCCTCAGAGACAATTTTCTCGTTACCGGTAAGCTTTCTCAATCTCTGGGCCTTTCGATAAAGCAGAGTCTGAGTAGACGACTCTGGCAAGAACATGAAAAGCGAGAAACTAGTGATGCCTCCCATGATCAGCAAGTACCAAAAAGTCCATCGCCAGTCAACGAGCTGCACAAACAAACCACCTACCAATGGACCTAGTACAGGACCACAGACAGCAGATAGACCCCATCCGGCAAGGCCCAATGGCATTCGTGGGATATGGATGACGTCGCCAACTGAAGCACCGCCGGTAGCGAGCGCGGGAGATGCAAAGAATCCAGCCAAGAATCGCAAAATGATCAGAGAACCAATATTCTTGACCAATGCAGTTGGAATTTGCAGAATCACGTAGATGAAGAGTGTGACAATGTAGATCCAAGCTCGACCGATCGCAGGATGCTCAGAGAGCGGAGAGAAGATCATGGGTCCAATGCCGTAGCCAATGACAAACATTGAAAGCGGCAAGATTGATACCACTTGGCTGACACCAAACTCTTCTTGGATCTGTTGGTAGCCAGGTGTGTAGATAGATGCACCCATGTAGATGGAGACGGTCAGGAGGCCGATCTCGAGCAGGAAGAACACTCGCCATTTGAGTGGCCAGTTGTATGGGTTTTCAGGGTCATCATCGCCATCCCATGTAACCACAAGTGGTTCATTAACTCCTGGCTCCTTCTTCTCGACAGTGACAACTCGAGTAGCTTCGTTGTCTTCGTTCTCCTTCTCCTTCTCATCGATAGAGGTAGCCGACGATGAGGTCTGAGAACCGATTAGGTACTTTTCAGGCAGCACATAACCTTGCTCTTCTTCTGGATGTCGAAAAAGCTTCTTGCCAGAAAGATGATACACAAGCTGTCCAAAGGGACTGTTTCGAATAAAGGGCGAAGTCACCATTTCTTGTGTGTGTGTGTGTATGAGTTTAAATGCTTGAATGAAGAGATACTGAATTTAAACAGGAAATATCAATGGCTTTATATAACTATCTATTTCAACTCAATGGTTACAAACATTTTCGACGATTTTCCATCAGTGCCAGTGCGGCTTACAAACTTCTAGTGCTTGTTCTGGTTGCGTGGTGTCCTGCGCACGCCGTGCAGCACGATTTGTAAGGGACCCTTAGTAATTTGCGCCGCCGCGCACTTTGAGCGATACGGAGTTTATGGATTTACCGCTTGGTGAGTGTGCTTGTTTTCTATTTCTAATGCTTACCATCTCCTCAAACTCCGCGGTTTGTCTATCCCCGGTTTGAATTGAGTTTGGTGACTCAAGCGACTATGAGTGTGCTTATCGCGTCACTCGAGTCATTCGTTTGTTGGTGCTGCCAATTACTAAACTTTTCAACAATCAATTTGCCACTGATTTTTAAATAGGTCGGTAGACCGTTGAATATCATCGTACGATATGTTGTAGCCGTGTTGAGCCGCATAGCCTCGCAGTTCTCAAAGACATGCGCAGATGGCGGTCGGACTATCAGACCATGAGTGCAGGAGTGTGATGATTTTGCTCAATCCAATCCAAAACTCGTATGAGCTTATGCGATCCTTTTTGTTTTTCCAATGGCTGATGAACTTGGCGGTATTTGGTACAACATCAAGTTGAGAGATCCAACGTCATAAATGCCAGCTACTATATACCTTTTCATGGTTGTTAATAGACGTAATTGCTACTCTTTCGACTGCTATTTCTTTTTATTACGGAGATTTTGCTCAATTCAAATGGTTCTGGTAGACGATTCAACAGTGTCCCATCTCTAGTTGACGATCCAATGTGTCCCGCCAAAAAGCCTGAACCTTGCGACACGGGCCTGTACGTAGAACCGATCCCCACCCTTGTTTCTCTTAAATCTACCCGCGGATTTAAGACTAAATATCATCCGACGCTTGCCTGAAGAACAAGCGACCGTAGCTGAACGAGATCACACCTTCGAAAGTTTCATCATCCCATCTACATCCTGCTCCGTAGATAAGTAGAAACATGTCTGCTTTGAAAATTCTCAATTGCTGCATACTGCAGATTGACTTTGTACGATTGGCATTGGGGCAGCAAAAGATCCAAATTTGGGTGCCGCGTTCGGTGCGGCTGTCCCGACTTGTCTCCCTTCCCTCACCTATATACAGGAATCTTAGGGCATTAAGCATACGAGCCCTTGATAACGATTGCAGATGTCTTTTGCCCCACTTTCCTTCAAGAGTCAGGCAACGCCACTTGCGGACTTTTCTTCCCACAGCCATGGATTCACACAAAACGGCACAAAGGGCTGCACCAGGAAAAAAAATTCTGGAACTTTGGCAGACAAGGAGTTCCTGGAGGCCGTTGAATTCAACGAATTATTTTGAGTGTTGTTACTTCTGTCAAGTGTTACAGTAATCCAGCCGGCTGTGATCAAGTGCGTTATGCATGATTCTAGCCTACATGGAATGACCTAGGACCACGATTTACTGCGACGGATACTAACAAGCACATCCGACCCGTCTCAAATAAACAGCAGGCGCGCCAGTTCCCGATCCTCTGTATAGAATAATTGGATTTCTGTGGGAACTCGTTGCGAGATCTTGATCGATTGATTGATTATAGCCCTACCCTTGTTCTTCAAATTCACACGCCTTCGCAAAGCACCCATTCTACTCAACTGTCATATCAGTAATCTTCAGTCTACGGCATCCATTTTTATTCGTAAGATCATCACTTGACGGGAAAAAAATCTTTTTTAAAAAAAATTCTGTCTGCAGACGTCATTGTTTAATGGCGACAGCCGCGAGCGCGCAACGGGAAAGTCGTAACTGCGCATGAGCCGCATCTCAAAACGATCTATTAGATTTTGTGATAATGAATTTTCACCAACCTTTACGATTGTTAAATACATTGAATAATCAAGAGTAACTGTAGAGACAATGTGCAGGACGGGGGAAACTCAAAAGAATCTAGATCCAAAAAGCCGAAACTGTAGTACATAGGTCTACGGCGTGCTGTTGTATTACAGCACATGCACGCCACCTGCACAATCGCTCGGCATCTTTCCATTTTCGTATTCTTTGAAGAGCACAAATGAGCTAGGACTAGAATATACGCCTACCTCTTTGAAAAAAAAGGGGTTGGGTTCTTTCGATTTCGTAAAAAAAAAATAATTATACAGTAGCACGAAACAAAAGTGTTTTTAGGTTTCACAAACAGACTGCAAAGCGGAACATTCAGAGAAGGCTAAAAGCAGAGAGGGCAAAACAGCATTTCGGAAGTTCCCAAATCTTTGGGGCCGATATCCTTGAAATGAACTGGGACTGGGATATACGCGTGGGTGTTTCCAGGAACCGCCCTCTCGTTGGATCCAAAACGCAGCAGGGGTTTTGTATTGGATGAACCCATGGGTCGTGGAGTCCGGACGGGTGGCCACGGGGTCAAATATTTGAGCTTGTACAGGTTTATGGATTCTGTGCAGCCATATGCTGAGGCTCATGCTTTTATGTAATGCGCTGGCTGCTAAAGGTGGGCAAGTTGCGCGATGTCAAAGACCCCAAATCCTGTACTCTTTAGATGCATACTTTCGAAAATAGCTACTAAACTGACAGATGCTGTCAATACTTTAGTTTGATTTTTTTTTGCTGTTGGTCTCCTTTTGTTGACGGTCTGCGCCGCACGAGGCTCTGAAGACAAAGCCCTTGTTAGCGGATGAACACCCAGCTTTTCAAGGAAGACATGGAATAATGCCAGTAAGCCGGTAAAAACCGTTTGAGTAATAGTAAAAAAAAGATCAAGGAACCTGTGAAGTTCTTTTTGTGAGTGGGGGGTGAGGCCATGGGCCTGAAGAGTTTCTTTGTACTGTAAACTGTAAAAGCTCTTACAAACAATGCTACAAATGGAATAAACAAAACCCTGCAGATCGGAAAGATTCCACCGCTGCGTGTACAGCATCTGAGTTAACACAAAGTTTAAATGGTGGCGGCCTCTACCCAGTTTGGCGATGCCAATCTGCGCGTATATTGTGGTCCCGGCTCATTTGTGAGTGATCACCGCACCCCAAAGCGGCCATATTTCAGCGTGCATAAACGGGGCGGCCATCGGTCGGTAGGCCAAGACCATTTTCTATAGAGGAAGTGGGCCTTGGTTCTAGAATGTTGAATTCTTGGTACATTACTATTGGTCGTTTATTATAGAGTGTCATTTTTATTTCAACATTTAGATGGTTGTAGAGTATTGTATTGAGATATTCCTATCCTAAACAGCCGTGCCTGATCCTAATAGTTAAAGTGCAAAATTTGAAAACAAAATTCTAAATGGTAGGTCCTCTTAGGCTGTAATAAGGAGGCCGGAACTGTGGATGTCTGTACCGTATTGGTCCGCAAGAGTGGAAGTACGACTTTGCTCCAATCATACTACCCCTGTACGGGACTCGGAACGTCTCCTTAAAGAGCTCAAATGCACGCACCTCAATCTCGCTCAAATCGGGCCTGGGACAGATGCGCCGCTGGCTGTCGAGTGAGACATAGTGGCTGTCAGGCACCGCGACCGGAATCACTGTCTCTGCTTGCACTCGTTGCCTCGGTCGCGGGTACCTGCCCTGGTGCTGGTTGGACAAGGACCAGGTCCGTTTGATCATCTCTCGAGCGAGATTGGTGCGGACAAACGACACTTTGAGGTATGGGAAGTGTGTTAGCAATTGCACGCCGTTGTAGATGGGCCAGTATAGGTCCAAATAGTCCCAGCACTCAATCACTAAATGTCTGAGGTTTTTGAAGACTTTGAGATCGTCATCGCGAAAGTTCAACACCCCGTGGCTGATATGTCGAATAACTAGTGTCTCGACAGTCGAACAAACGGCAATGGCGCCCTCAATCCGCAGCAATTCGTCAAGATAGCCGTAGAAGGACAATTTGGTCAATCGGCAGTCTTTCAAAGTATTCGCGAACAGTGACACCAAAATTCCATCGTCGTTGAGGGCGATCTCCTGGCATGCTCGGATGTTGTGCAGGTCCAGTTCTCGCAGGTTTGGGAAGTGGCATGCCCTGACGCTGTTGCGAGTGTGGAACTGGGATTCTGCCATTGCAGTCATATCGTCCCCTGTAGATGTCATCACTTCTTGGACGTATGTCAGTTTGGTGACCTTGCGATATGTGTATCTAAACACCATTTCGGAGGGCTCACTTTCTTGCATCTCTTCTTGCAATTCTTCTTTTTGCATCTCTTCTTGCACTTCTTCTGGCGTTTCTTCTTCTTGAATTTCTTCCTCTTGCATTTCTTCTTCTTGCATTTCTTCATCTTCATCTTCTTCGTCATCTTCTTCGTCATCATCATCATCTTCTTCTTCTTGGAATACTTCACGGTGGATAAGATCCGTGACTCGAAGCTCGCTGACGTTCCTTGGAATCAAGTCCGCCACACGCTCGGGTCTTGTTCGCACCGGGAACGTGATATCAGCCGATTCAAGACCAGGAAGCAGCCACTCAATGTTCCATGGCCTGGTGAATTGGTAAATATGCAGAAGATGAGACCACTGCTGCCGACCCAGCTTGAACACCTTGACTGCAGACAGCTGGCCTGAATTGTACCAGGCTCCGGATACAGGAGCTCTGACATATCTCTTTGATGGGTTACTTGGCAAGACAACATGGACCGCCGACAAGTACTGAACCAGTTGATTGCTGTCCCGAGGTAGGATCCCGTGTGGGTGTGTGGCAAGCTGGTAGTCAAAATTTATGGTATCACCATAGGGTCCATCGGCTTCGAGTTTCAAGTTGCTCGCAAGACAAGCCCCAAGTGTTTGGGTATTCATGAGCTTGGGTTGCACTTGTCCAAATCCATGCTCCAAGTAATGGATGACTTTAACAGACCCCACCTTGACGAGTTTATCAGCCAAGAGAGTAGCAAAAGTTTGGATATTGAGTTTACTAGCCAACGCCGTGCCTTCCAGAACCGACTCTCGCAGCTCGACGCATTCGATGTATTGCAAAAAATCGCCAAGCTGGTTGTTCGTCAACATGTCGCACCAATGCTTGACGTTGTCCTTGTTGATATACCAAATGACTTCCTCGTACCCTTTTGTACGCTTTTCCTGTCTACCTATAGTCAGCATCTTCTTGTAAGCTTGAAAACGTACCGCCTTGCTCTTTCGTATTCAGGCACAAGCATCTTGCGTATCACCGGTTGCGAGGTTAAGCGTGGGCTCATGAACGAAATCTTCAAATTCTTCCACACTCGTCGTCGAAATATCTGTCTTGTTCGTTTACACAGCTGTGCCAGAAGTACAGTGGAGGAATGATCACTCTCCACGTAGTCTGCGACCATGAGCCACAGCTCCGGCATCAACTTGAAAATCGGCGGCTCAGTCGACATTGTCTTGTTGGAGTCAACTCGAGAAATGAACCACTCTTTAATACTTTATTCAATTGATTTGAGGCACAGGTTTGGAAACGACCCTGTTCTGGAAAGTGCCTGCCAGGACTGAGCCGCACAGGCCGACACTTGTACCAATTCGGACATTAACGGGGCAAATATGGGGCATTTGCACTTGATCATCGTGTTTGATATATGAGGTGCAGATTTTAAAGGTTTCACTATTTATAACTGGCAATAACTGGCAACATCTACTACCACTCACAATTTTGGTACAAGTGACAAATAATGCCCCTGCGGCGTATGCGGCTGAAGGGAGCAATGCACACTTGTAATAACTACCCCTAAACCAAATAAAACCAGCCACTTTCAAAGCCACCCCCACAACTGCAAAAACAAAATTAATTACAAATTTGCTCACAAAAACATTCCAGAAACTCAAGCTTTTACAAACCAAGAATATGAGATTTCTCAATATTACCCCTAAAGTGGCTAGTGAAACACCGGAATTTGCCATACCCCACTGTCATGCGCGTCGTACGGAGTTTGACAAACCCCAACTAGAAGTGGCTTCTTAAAAGCATCGACGATGCCGTCCCTGGTTTGTCCATAAAATCAACCTTGAACGAAGAAAAAAAACCTTCTTGTACAAGCAAGATGTTTGTATGGAAAGACGTGTCTGTCAGCGTGCCAGACAACAAGAATAAAGGCAGGACCAAAGTTCTGCTGGAGAATGCAAGTGGTTGCGTCAAACCGGGTATGCAAAAAAAACTCCCACCCAAGGCCGGGTTTTGAGCTGTCAAGGAATAGACATTGTGGCTCGAGAGTGTGGCTAGTGGATCATTAATGGAATGATCATTGTATGCTGACCATTTAGGACAACTTATCGGACTTCTGGGTCCAAGTGGGTCGGGAAAGACGACGCTGCTGAATATACTTGCCCAGAGAGGAACCCCCTCCAAGAGCACCACGAGCGGCGAGGTTGCCATCAATGGGCAGCCGCTCACACCGCAACTGACGCGGGAGTTCACTTCGTATGTCGAGCAGGAGGATTCCTTGATTGGAAGCCTGACTGTGCGGGAGACAATTGACTACGCCGCGCAGCTGTGCGGCCTCACTGGTGCGGTGCGGCGCGAGCGGGTGTCGGAGCTGCTGAGCTGGTTTGGTCTCGAGCAGCAGTCTAACACTGTGGTGGGAACTGTGGTGAAAAAGGGCATTTCTGGTGGTCAGAAAAGGCGTGTCAGTGTGGCGAGCCAGCTGATCACGTCGCCTAAAGTGCTCTTTTTGGACGAGCCGACCAGCGGGCTCGACTCGACTGCGAGCCACAAGGTCATTTCGCAGCTCAAGCGCGTGGCGGAGATTGAGGGAATGATGGTGATTGCATCGATTCACCAGCCGTCTACTAGCACGTTGAACTTGTTTGACAGCGTGACCTTCTTGTCGCAGGGCAAGACCATTTACAATGGTCCGACCGCCGAGCTGATGCCGTATTTCGACCAGACTCCGTACCCGATTCCAGCGGGGTACAATCCAGCAGAGTTTATTCTCGATTTGATCAATGTCGACTTTTCAGAGAGCAGTGAGCCTATGGATAAGCTTGCAGAGTTGTATGCGGCCCGTGCGATTACCGTCGACACGTCTTTGTCGTCGTCGTCCACCCCGTCATCCACGAAGGAGGTCGCGGCAGTCAATGATGGTCAAGGGAAACTCACATCATGCTGCATTTCTATCCCTGGCCAGACACTGGTATTGCTCAAGCGTTTGTTCATCAAGAGTAGACGAGACGTGCTTGCATACTTTGTACGACTCGCCATGTACATGGGGTTGAGCATCTTGATGGGCACCACGTTTCTGCGACTAAGCAGTGGCCAAGAAAACATCCAGCTGTTTATCAACGCCATCTTCTTCTCTGGCGCATTCATGTCGTTCATGGCCGTGGCATACATTCCTGCCTTCCTCGAGGACTTTGCTGCATACAAAAAGGACTCGGCTAATGGCTTGTACGGTCCCACTGCGTTCCTGCTTTCCAACTTTCTGGTCGGTCTACCATTCCTCTTCCTGATCACAATTCTCTTCTCAGTGTTTGCATACTTTATGGTGCACTTCCGATCAGATGCTGTGAGCTTTTGGAGGTTTGTCATGTGGCTCTTCCTGGACCTTGTCGCGGCCGAGTCGCTCGTGGTGCTGGTTTCGTCCCTCATCCCCATCTTTGTAGTCTCGCTCGCGATTGTTGCATTTGCCAATGGACTGTTTATGGCAGTTGGCGGGTTCTTGGTGTCTGCCAAGGTCTTGAATGTGTTTTGGTATTATACTTTCTACTGGATCGACTACCAGCGGTACGTGTTCCAGGGAATGATGTTCAACGAGTTTCAGGAGCGAGTCTATGACTGCGACGCTTCTTGTCATTGCATGTTCGACTCGCCGCTGGCTAGCCAGTGCAAGATCCAGGGCACCGCCGTATTGAAGAGCTTGGGGTACGGCCGCGACCGCACTGGCGAGTGGGTCGGGTTGATGATTGTGCTGATTGTAGCGTACCGACTTTTGGCATGGCTTGCGCTGTTGTTCAAGGCGCGAAGATCTAACTAGTTTTTGTAATTCTCTTAATCTCATCAAAGGCGAATCGCCAATTTACCCGATATGCCTGGCAAATAAGCTTATCCCACCGGAAATGCCGTGAGAGCATGCGGCGCCCGGAGCATGTTCACACCGGTTTCAAGTGCGTCCATGCAAACCTGAACCTAACATGTTGTACTAGCTAATTGTAATGTTACCCGTTTCTGCATGCAAAGTGGCGCAATCTTTAGGGAAGAGCGTTGCAGCGGACGGTACGACGGGGTCCACATGTTACAAGTACTGCTCATCGATAGCCAAGGTGGGGTCGCCAAGAATGAAAAATAGACATGGCTGGTTGTTAAAAAGAGGGGTTCCATTTGAATGGTCTTTTTTGGGTACTATTCTATAGAGTGGAAGGGTCAATTATATGAACATAGGCTCTCACCATCTATGAAAGCACAACGACCAACCTTTCCATGTGATTCTACTGACCCTAGGGAGTTAAAATATCTAGTTCCGGTAGCAGGTGAGAGTTATAAAAATCAGATGCAACAGTTCAACGGCGAAACGGCAGCAAGTGCTTCGATAGGCCGCAAATCTGCAATGCAAGCACCCGCTGCACCCGGTTTAATATCCTGCCTTCGGCAAAATTCCTAGCTCGACATCTACGGGTATGTATTATATATTCCGACCTTGTACAATCCGACCATCCAATGCCGTGTGCATTTAGGTATTATATCGAGCACATGTATTTGAATGATGTGGAGACTTGTGGAAAAATCCACCCGGGCCGGCAAAAATAGAGAAGGATCGTCGCAACAGGGCAGATCCGGGAATGGCACAGTGTCATGCTTGAAAACTTCCATAGATCTCGCTAAAGATCTAAGGGTCCTAATGTACACTTCTACAATTGGCACTCGACATGGAGGATGGGGGATGGAGAGGGATGGGGGGCGGAGATGGCGTCAATCCGGGATTGCGGTAAATTAAAAAATAATACGCATATATAGTGACGATGTATTGGTTCAAGATGATTGGTCAATTGAATTTTGAGGAGAAGGAGGGGAAGTTAGTTGCATGCGTGCGTTTATAGGCTGCAACGCCGAGTTCTTTTAGAGAAAGTGATTATTATAGACTGTGCGTAGTTATCTCAATGTGCATCAATGAGAAGCCGCGGGCTGTAAGGCTAAGACAAGCGGATAGAGGCGTGATAGATCCAAGTACCTTTTAGACTACACTTCAAGATAACAATTCAATTCAGTAGATGCCACAGTGTCGCTAGCGCGGAATCGACCATCTGGGATGATCACAACTCTCGTATTCGACCGATGGAAATGCATTAGCCATTGCATGCCAATGCGAAGCTCAAGCACAAGCAGCGTGCTACATTCTGTAATCTGTACTACGGATCTAATCAAAAACGGGTCAGAACTCTTGAACCTACAGTGCTCTACATGGTGCAGGGACGTATGTCTCAATTCCTTACTTGACGGTCTCCTTTCCTTTCAGCGATTGCCGTCGTATTTGCCACGTTTTAAAAACGTTCAACTTATTTGTAAAAATGGAGCTAACACATGGAGCTATTTCGTGCGTAGGGTGAGCTCTATCCATCTACTCGTGTTCCCAGTGCGCCCATATTTCCGGCATCGCATCACACTACTGTACGACCGTTGGGCTTAGTTAGACGGGAGATACTGTACGCCTCAAACGGGTGGGTAGGTGGGGCAGCGTGACCGTTTAGAGAATGCAGGGAAGCACCCGATTCCAAACTTCCGTGGTACACCACGAAAAAACCTCAACGCTCCTCCAAACGTTCCATCGATCGATTCACTTAGATCTGACCAACGGCTCCAGCGGCTTTGGCGATCGCTGCGGAGAGTGAGGCCTAAGGAGTGGAAGAGAGATGATTCTGCGAGTCGCATGATCCAAAATCGCATAATGTAATGCACCTCACATCCCTGTCCGCTTATACCGCTCGCAGCGCATCCCAAGAACCGTTCGTGTTCTACAGTGTATTCGCGAGAAACTTGTACGAACTAGAACCACGAAGCGTATTCTGTGCAAACCCTGAAAATTCATGTGCTAGAAGTTGATGCAGAGAGGCACGACGCGAAGAGCAGAAAACGGAAGTCGTTAGAGCCCGCATTTCTAGAACGCACACATCATCGAGCATTGTGTAGTACAGCTTCCCCCGTATTCTAGAGAGTGAGGCTTGATAAACCTAATGAGACGTGTTCGAGGCGGGGTGGGACGAGACTATTCCCCGCTCTTTGAACTGTCGACAGAAACATACGTCTAATGTAAGTTGCCAAATATCACTTGCAACCATTTTCCTGAGATGTATTCGGATATTCTTCTCCAACACCATCAAGCGGCTAGAGAAGGAGTATCTAGATCTATTTGCGGGAAAATTTTTGTTTCTTCCGCGGGTCTGCAGGATTTTAGGAGAAAGAGCTTTTTATGCAGTGGCGGACTAGGGGTACAAGACAAGCATCTCTGGAGCGGCGCACTGGTTTGATAACAACCCTAGACCTCTCTAAATTCCGTAAACGTTACAATCTCCATTATTATTCACAATCTCCAAATACACGACGTTGAGCACATATTAGACCTTTGATGCCCCTCATACTCCAACTCAATTCCCGCGTCTGTCCCGCTAAAAAGTCGTATGCACTATGTTGCATGCAGGCTGCGTGAGTGATCGTTGAGGATATGCATGGACGCTTTCAGGCTGAGAAGGGGGGCTCGCTCCCGCTTTCGTGGCTTGGTTCAGTTGTCAACTAGACATATGGGATGAGAATAAGGTCTACACACAAGATTGTGTAGCGGGGATTGATTTTTGGGATAGATATGAACAGGAAGAAGTCACAGCAACTACACAAACTGTCAAGTTTCCTAGTGTAGTAACTAGTCAAACAAGCTGTACGTCTACTCCAGCAGAGAAGCACAGCAAAAGTGCAGATTCGTGGGCCAGGGAAACTCTCGAGAGCGAATGAATCTGGTGGCTCCTAACGAATCCAAGATCCACCACTTCTCCGCACACAGCACAATTCCCTGACAAAACTTTGCTAATATAAGGCGGAACATGCTCAGGTTCTAGACAAGCCTTATTGAGCAGTATCTGAAACCCATATAAAACCAAAATCCGTCAAACACAGTGCTCAGAATTACCCGCGAAACATACTGTCTCTGCCTGACGGAAACCTGAGCGAGGAAATATCGCTTTTGAAACGTCGCAGATTCCAACGTAGCAAACAATTCACAAATTCTAGTAGAATAACATCCAAATACTCAAAAAAACACGTTCAAGCACAGAGAGAGGGGGTTTTCCAAGATGCAAAAGAAATTGTCTGTGGTGAAGCGAGCCGCAGCCGCTTGGGAGAGCCTAGTATAACCTTGTAACCGAAAACCCTTTTCAAATGCTAATTTGGCAATTATTCACACGACAGAATAAGCCTTTCAAGAGGGGTTTCTTCTTTTTTCCCGACCGTTATGCGTTTCTAAAGAACTGGACCCCTAACATGAATCTACTCAGTTTGGAAAAACAAACCAGCCCCCAAAAAAGCAACGACCCGAGAGAGGGATCTCACCGGCATGCAATCGTATGCAGCTGCGGGCTCCTAATGTAAGGTGGCCGCCGCCCCCGGAGAGTGGTGAACTTTCTCAGAGGAGGAGGAGGCGCGTGTGTACAAAGTGTACCCAGAGTGGAAATTTGCTGGGATGGGCGATCTTGTCGATATATAAACCGCTGCATATCCCCATCGGTGTCGTCGAATACTTCTCTCTCTCTCTTTCATATCAAACACTTTCAAACTGTCAGTCTTAAAGCGTCTTTCCAGTCTTTTCTCGAAAAGCAACTCTTCTTCATCTCCTTCATCTGCATCATCTTCTGTTGCTGCACTGCCTAAGAAGGAAGATACTACTCCTGTGACTACTACTGCCCCGGCCCCTCCCCCTGTTACCACCACTACTACAACGACCAACACAACCAAAATGACTCAAGACGTCAGACTAGAATCGCTCATCAAGGACATTGAGCCATTGCGACAGCAGCTTGTCGACCACCAGGTCTACGGCGCGGTCAAGACCACCGACGACTTGAAGAATTTCATGCAGCAGCACATTTACGCCGTGTGGGACTTTATGTCCTTGCTCAAGTACTTGCAGGCCAAGCTCACCTGCATCACTGTGCCATGGGTGCCAGTCGGCGACCCAACGACCCGATACTTGATCAACGAGATTGTCACCGACGAGGAATGCGACGAGAACGAAGACGGCGTGCGAATGAGCCATTTCGAGCTCTACTTGAGCGCCATGAAGAAGGCCGGCTCTGCAACCGACCAGGTCGAGGCATACATTGCCAAGATCAAGGAAGGCGTCGACCCTCTCGAGGCATTGGACATTGTTGACGCGTCTGCACCAGTCAAGAAGTTTGTCAAGTCCACGTTTGACGTTATCCGACTCGACAAGCCACACATTGCTGCTGCTGTGTTCACCTTTGGACGAGAAGACTTGATCCCAGGTATGTTCATTTCGTTTGTGCGTGCATTGTACAAGGAGGAGCCAGAAAAGTACTCCATCTTCAAGTACTACCTTGAGCGACACATTGAGGTCGACGGCGACCACCACGCTATTCTTGCCCACCAGATGACCAGCTTATTGTGCGGCGACGATCCGGCCAAGTGGGCCGAGGCTACTGTCGAGGTCAAGAAGGCTCTCCAGTCGCGAATCGACTTGTGGGACGGTATCCAGGGTCTTATGCTTGAGCGACATGCTTCCAAGTCTCTGTAACCCTTTTCACCTTTTTTCTGTTTACTCTACGATCTTTATGACTTTGTTTTATCTCGTCTTGTTGCTTTATCTTCTTTTCATCTCTTTTATAGCTTTTTTATGAATTTTCCTGGTGCATTGCTCTCTCATTTTTTTATCTGGATGATATTAAATACATGAATATTTCAACTTACTGCTTGTTCTGCTTGATGTTTCGAATGCTGTAATACTCAAACGTGCCAAACAGTAACGAACCAGCGGCGTAGGCGGCTCCTACAGGCCACCACGTAAGCTTGTTGTGCTTGTTTTCGTGTAATAGACCAACGGTGATGCCTACAGCGACCAATGCAGTGACGGCAGCATGTGCGGCAATGGCTGGATTCTTCAAGTCTTCGCCAAACTGCGTGGCGCCGTCCCTGACATTGTCTGCAAAAGACTGCAGCTTCTTGCCTACAGCCTCTGCCTCCTTGTTCACCTCGTCGCTGGCCTTTTTCGCATCTTTTTGCAATTCCTTGCCGGCCTTATCAAGCCTCTTGCCCGCTTCGTCCAGCCCTTGCTTGGCCTTTTTGCTAGCGTCGTCTAATCCCTGCTTGGCTTTTTTGCTAGCGGCGTTGACGTCCCGCTTGACCTTGCCAGCCGCATCCTTCGCGTCGCTTTCCAAGTTCTCCAGTGCTTCCTTGGACTCCTCCACGCTAACGTGCTTGTCCTCAATTGGAACAGGGTTCTCGGCGTCTTCAGTGAGGTTGGCACCGGCGGTAGCTGCGTCTGCGTATCTGTTGATAGGTTAGCTCTTGGGCCATTGCATTGACATTGAAACATACGACATGATGTGTGTGATAGTTGTGAAAGTTAGGGATAAGGAGGGAAAGAAAAGTTGGAATAGCAAGAAAAAGGGAAGAGAGATATTGGGCGGTATTTAAACCAAAAGCACGGGACGCCACACAAGATTTAGTTCTGATTCACAATCCCACAAACCACCTGCCTGCCAATGTACCAACAAGGACCTGCATCCATTGTGCGTTGTTGCCTGCTTGTACCTATGTCCACATACTAAGAAAGGAAAAACTATACGTATATTGACGTTGAACTACATTGGACATTACAGCTTTCTTCAAAATTAGCTTTTTGGGCGATGACGACGTCCACGAATTCTCGTTTGCTGGCTGGGTGGCGGTTCCTCGCCGCCGCCATGCGATGATCGCATCCGGTCGCAAGCTGAGCAACCTTAAGCTCTCAGGCCTCGGCCGATGATGCATGATGATGAGGCTCATATCTTTTTTTTCTTTATGGGAAGTTCTTAATGAACTGAATATTGACCAAGAAGTTTCTATAGTGATACGCCGAATTTTTGACAGGGTCTTTCTACCCTGGACACAAGGACCTGAGGGGGATTTGAGACAAGGATCAATGTCCACAGCCGTATGGGGATATTTGTACACACAAGTCGCAACGGCATTTTACTGTACCGGTATATTAGACATGTCTACGGTAAATGCAGAGGATACTTGAGATCCACAGATGATCTGAAGGTCCTTGAATCTGATATGGATACATTACTAGTGTACTACCGGTAAGCTTGACTAGCGGTCATCGCCTCACCTTCATGTCCACTCTACGATGCTTGCAACAGATACAGATTGATGTCATATTTATGCACTCTAAATCCAATTTATTCATGGCAGTAAAAAGTACAAATCTCTAGGATCTTGGATTATCTCATGGTGCATAAGAGAGAAATCTGTGACTAGGGCGCGCCACGCTCCCAATACGGAATGCGCGCCCTAAGCGGGTAACTCCCAGCACGCGGCTCACTACGTGGAACATACCCACTCAAACATTTTCCACTCCTCCAATATCAACCTTCAGGTATCGACACCGAAATATATTCAACAAATGAGTGAACAACCACAGCAGCAACAGCGAGGCGGCTTCGGCCGAGGCGGTGCCGGCGGTGCCCCACGAGGACGAGGTGGTCCACGAGGTCGAGGTGGCCCACGACGAGGCGGCCGAAAGGAGGAAGAGAAGGGATGGCAGCCAGTCACCAAGCTCGGTCGATTGGTCAAGGCCGGCAAGATCACCTCTTTGGAGGAGATCTACCTCCACTCTTTGCCAGTCAAGGAGTACCAGATCATTGACCAGTTCTTGCCAAACTTGAAGGACGAGGTTATGAAGATCAAGCCAGTTCAGAAGCAGACCCGAGCCGGTCAGCGAACCCGATTCAAGGCTGTTGTCATTGTCGGTGACTCTAACGGCCACGTTGGTTTGGGTATCAAGACCGCCAAGGAGGTTGCCACCGCCATTCGAGCCGCCATCATCATCGCCAAGCTCTCCGTCATTCCAGTCCGACGAGGTTACTGGGGCTCCAACTTGGGTCTCCCACACTCGTTCGTCAACAAGACTACCGGTAAGTGCGGTTCCGTCCTTGTTCGATTGATCCCAGCTCCACGAGGTTCTGGTATCGTTGCCTCCCCAGCCGTCAAGAAGCTCTTGCAGTTGGCCGGTATCGAGGACGCCTACACTTCTGCTGCTGGCTCCACCCGAACCATTGAGAACACCCTTAAGGCTGCTTTCGTCGCCATTGGTAACACTTACGGTTTCTTGACTCCAAACCTTTGGAACGAGACTGCTTTGGAGCAGAACCCATTGGACGTTTTCCACGACGTTGCCAACGCTTCCAAGGCTCGATACTAATTTCTCTCTCATTTTTACGAATCTTTCATGTTTAAAAAAAAGTTTTTTTCATTGTTAATGTAATGTACATGTAATAAATATTTGAGAAATTGTGCAAAATATGAAAATGCGTAGGAGAAAAGATTATGATGCAGTTTTGACGAAGCGATAGGTCTGGAAAGTGGTGTCAGGATTAACACCTTGACATACTGCAGCAAACATTTTGTCTTCAATCTGCTGCCAGCCATCCTGCGGCCTGCATTCATGAGGTCTGGCAGATCCAAGATAGATTTCATGAAGATGGGGACACCGTTCGCTGATACTATCTATACCCTTCATAATGTCGTCGTATTCGCCAATTTCAGGCCGTTTGAGATAAAAGCTGCGTAGTCGTTTGCAATTGCCCAGGGCTTGTGCGAATTTGGTCATTTCTTCCTTGATATCGGAAGCATTATAAGTGTTTGGCACACCGCGAGCATCAGAGTACATGTATAGCAAGACAGACTCCACAATGAGGATCTCGATATTGGCAAATCCATGCAAATTGGCACTCAGAAACCGTAATGACGCGCCATTGACATGTAACGTTGTGATCTTCCCGCTACATTCAAACAACCGCGGGTCGACTTGGAGATGGTTTCGCTGTAGCTGTTGCTGGCTCACGCGTAAATGCAGTCTTGTCATGCTTGGATATATGGTGTTGTAAATGATACGATTATCATTATCAAGGTTGTCTTGTGCTCTGAGTGTGAGAATGCGATAGTTTGAAAGAGGAGTTGCCAATATAGGCGTCTCCCGTGGCTGCGTAAGCTCCGTCACACTGGCCGGGATCCAATCAATACCGTCTTCGTTACTGATTGTACAATGCATATGCAGCGTTTGCAAGTGTCTGCAATTAGTAGTGGCATATTTAAAAAACTTGGCGTCCAGCTCCCCTTCAGCATGCAATTCTAGTTTCGTGAGTGAGGATGGGAATCCAGTACCAATGAGCTTCGACAGGTGTTCAGCCCTTGCCACGCGCAATGTGAGTACCTGGACATTCTTCAGTGTCAGCGGTTTCGGTTTAGTGCTCAGACAATCCAATCTAAGGTATTTATTCACGTCAGGGCTCTGGTCGAACATTTCTGAAATGACCATGGGCCAATCGGTGCCCTCAGCCGATGACGACACAGACCTGACCTCCATCCGCTCCAGCATTGTAAAGTACTGCGGAATCACATCGACCATCAGTTCCTGTGTCAGTTTCGCATGTTCTGCAAATATGCCAGAAGTCTCCGAGCTCGCCGCCTCCAAACTGCTGTCTGGCGTCGTGATCATTACTCTGCGTACCCAGCTACTTGCTTCACTAAGCATTCCGCCACTCACTGCATCGTGGAATTTGGCTAGACTCTTGCCGATCGGGTTGGCCATTGGTCCAAACGAAACAAATCCTCTAGCGCCATCTATCCGCACCGAATGCCACAGCGTCTTGCCCGCAATCGCCCTCAGCCGTCGATTCACTTGCTGCAGGCTGAGCAACGAGCTCTTGTCGCAGTAGCTACTGATAATCTCCAGCAGCTCTACAGGAATAGGCGCCTGTGTGATGTTGGCTAGTGATGACGGCGGCGGTGACAGCGCCTCTTCCACTGCCGTCATTGTTTACAAAGCTCTCTCCACAGTGTTGAAATCAGTCGATGTAGGCTTTGCTTTGTAAAGTGTAAAGCGCGCTGCCCCCCAATTAGCGGGAGTCGTGTGGTGGACATTTGTGCGCGCCCGCGATCTGATAACGTCCAAATCGGGAAACACCTTGAAGATTTCATCTTGGATTTCTGAGATTTGTAGAAGATATCAGACTGGTAAGATCAATTCTTTGAGGATTGGAATGGTAGAAGATTGATCTTGCACTGGCAATTGGGAATTGTGGCTGACTCTATACAGTGGCGGAGGAAGAGATATCAATTTTAGCATGTACAAAGCCCCGTATTCTTTAGATCTATGTTTGAAAAGTTTCCTTCAAACTATTCAAGTACGTCACAACAGATATATACCGTTCTGATCCGGTTCCCTACTCGTCCCGGCTCCCATTCATTCACATTCAGCTCAACCCCCACGAGGCTGGAGTTCCGCATGGCGCCGGGAGTTAGCCGAATGACTCTTGGAATACTGCCAAACTTTGCTAAGGATATTTGACTCAACAATGTGTACAGTGACTCTTGGTACAAACCTACTAGAAGTAGATCAACCAATCACTAACATGTTATAAAAAGATTCTTACAATTGGTAACATTTCACAAATATGAATTCGGGCCCGTTCCGAACGAACAAAAAAAATTATTATGCGAATTTACCGTAGCCGCGTGCACTAGCCACTCGTTTGCCGATTCCCGATCCATGCGGCTCAAGAACCCTGTGGCTACGGCACTCGTGGCTCTGCGGAAGACCGCAATCGAGGATGCTCAGGGAAGAGAACCCTTATCTATTTTGAACTCTTCGTATTGTACTCTATGTTTGTATCCTCGTAATTCATATATATATTTCCGAACAATACTGTAGAGCATTTTTGACATACAGTGGTGGCGGAAATGAACTGCTGGACCTTTAGGAACTGTGGCTTAGCATTACCCCCGTGCATTCAAAAGAGAGTATTCAGTGTATACTTTGGCTCGCCAAATACACAATGACGCATAATTTGCTCACAACTCCTTGACTGTACAGTAAAAACCCTGCACTTTGGAACAAATAAATATGTCGCGGAATACACGGCACCAGCCACAGCACCAGCCGGACGCATGGGTCCGCGCGCCTCCCGCCTATTTCCTTTCACCCGCTTGTGAATGAATATAAAAGCCCCAACACCGCACCAGCCCGCTGATCGTGGCTCAACCAGATTTCCTCACTTCCATCAGCCACACTTACTCTTTAGTACTCCAAACCACACACAATGAAGTCTCTGTCAAGACTGGAGTACAGGATCCAGAACTTTTCACCTGCGTAAGTCGAGGAGCTCTTATAAAAGATATTTCTAACAAAAGATAGATGGTTTGCTACACTCATGGGTGTGGGCCAGACCGCCGCGGTGCTGCATAACTTTCCGTTCCAGGCCCACTGGCTGCGAGTATTTGGAATCGTCATCTGGGGCATTGCTCTAGTCATGTTCGCAGTGTTCAACGCCTTTTTTGCACTAAGATTCATCAAATACAAGGGCCAGTTGAAGCGGATGCTCATGCATCCGGGCCAGTCCATGTTCCTCGGGTGCTACCCGATGGGCTTTGCGACGATTATCAACATGATCTATTTCATATGGGGCAGCAAGGCATGGAAGCCTGTGTACGTGCTGTGGTGGATCGACTCGATCTTGTCATTAGCCAGCTGCTGGGGTCTTGTGTTTCTCATGGCATCCAGACACACCCGGTCTACAGAAGCTATCAATGCAACCATCTTGCTTCCAGTGGTTCCGCTGGTGGTCGCCTCGGCCACTGGTGGTCTTATTGCACCGGGCCAACCTGCGGGACTCCAGCCGTCGACTCTATTTGTTTCGTTCCTCATGTGGGGTAACGGTATGGCGGTCGCCTTGTCCTGTATCTGCATCTACCTGTGGCGGCTGTTTGTGCACAACTTGCCTCCAAGACTCATGGCGTTCTCGTCCATGCTGCCTATCGGTCCGCTGGGACAGGGCTCTTTTGGTATTATTTGCATGGCTGAAGCACTTGAAGGTGTGCTCAAGGCTCGAGGTACCGCTGAAGCTACTATCGAAGCAGTCAAGTACGGCTCCGTATTCGTTGCTCTTTTCTTAGTCGGCTACGGTACATTCTGGCTGGTATTCTGCATCTCTCTTACAGTTTACCAGAAGCCCACAACATTCCACATGTCGTGGTGGGGACTCACTTTCCCGCTCGGTACATATGTGGTGGCATGGTACAAGCTCGCCGAGATTCTCTCGATAGTTACTTTCCGAGCGATTGGTGCTGTATTCGGCGTCTTGCTTGCACTTTTGGTACTATTCTGCTCGGTCTGTTCCATCTATTATGGTCTTGTCAAGGACAATCTGTTTGACCATGTGCGAGACGAAACCAACCCATTGCCTGAGATTGAGAACTCGGCCGACGACGATACTTCCACAGCCCATGAGAATGATGCACGTACATTCAGCGACGCTCCGTCTGAAGCGACCAAAGAACGGGAAGAGCAGGTATAATTACCCCTCTCTTTTTTTATTGCATATTTCCTAGACTCACTATTCAACATTCGAGTCTTTGTTTTAATGATTTTGACGATCTTACTGTATAGACATAACACTCAACGTATTTATATATTTCATCCTACTAATTGAAACTGATAATAATCACACCATTTCTCAAAAAAGATTTATTATATTAGTACCATTTTTTTAATTAATTGTGTTATTTGTTGAAAATTCGTTAAAGTATCGTAAAAGTCTGGTAAAGACCCCCTAGAAGGGAGCTGCATTCTGTTAAAGAAAAGAAATTAGATATTCCCATGCAATTTATTGTATTTGGTTTTGTTTAGTCGGTGGTGGCTGACGTGACACATGCAAGTACCTTCTCGTCTATTACCTTCATGTTGGTCAAGTACTGCAGAATGCCCTCCACTAGTTTAAGCTGCTCATCATGCGACAGGCTGGAGATGGCAGTGTAGAAAACCGAAGCCACACTCAACCGGTGATTAGACACAAAGCTCTCGTAGTAAAGGTACGAGAAGAAGCCCATCAAGAACTGGCAGTCCATTCGATCAGTGATGCCGCCGTGGCCTGGAATAGTGTCGCCAAAGTCCTTGACTGAGAACGTTCGCTTCAGGCCCGAGGCAAAGAAGCCACCAAACGGCGCAATCAATGAAGCAAAGGTAGCGAGGCAAATGACGTGCAAATGGACTGGCGCAAACTTGACAACTTCTCGGTGGAGAAACGTCTGGAGAAGCGGTGGCACAGGGTAAACGTGGTCGACAAATACCGGGTTTGGAACACACTCCAATCCAGTAAAGATATTGGATCCAATCTCTTGCACTGGACAAGTCACATAACTAAATCGCGACAGGCTCACAGACAGAATGATGCCCATCACAATAGTGCAGATCCAGGCGCCAACAAACCCTTCAACAGTCTTCTTTGGCGAAATGGCAATGAGCTGGGTTCGTCCAAATGTGATGCCACAGAGGTAGGCGAAAATGTCATTGCTAATGACCAAAGCGGCGGGGATGAAGAACCAAAACAGGCCGTTGAAAATGTTGTTCACGATAAAGTGTGCCTGGACCACCACCAACAGCAGAGTCATGTGGGTAATACAGAACTGCGTAAACTGGAACTTGTAGTGGCCCTTCTGCAACGAGAAGACAAAGTAGATGAATCCAATAATGTACAGGCAGTAACTCAAGAACCGGTGGTGCGTCGCTAGCGGCAGCAGGAAATTGTCGACCAATACCACATGCTTAAAGTAGTAGATAACACTCTCGCCTTCCAGGAAGTAGATTGTTGTTGCAAGAAAGTACCAGTTCAACGATCGTCCCCATGGCAGCTTCTTTTCTCGTCCGGGCTCTGTAGCGAGATTGATCACTTCCTTGAACGTGAGCACCTGGATCAGGGCCACAAGCGCAATCAGCCAGATATGGCCCGCTGCCATGACTGCGAAAAATCCTGCAATCATCACCAGCGTCCAGATTGTCCGTACAATGAACACCTGCTTCTTTGACGGCCCCGACGGCGGCGTGGCAATAGACGTCTGTGATGATGATGAAGTATGTGTAGATGCTTTTGTCGTCGTAGACTTTTCATTAGTGCTTTCTAGCACTGGACTCTTAGGCCCCTTGCTACTCTTTTTGCTCATGTCTGGTAGGTTCCCCTAGGGTTGTTCTATGTGCTCAAGGAAATGAAATTTGACTTGCTCGAGTGACCGACACGTAGACGGAGGGGGCTTCTACCGCGCGCGGAGAGAGAAAATGGGGAATTTTTTTTCAACGGCGGCGCGCGCTGGAATTTTTTTTGCACTCTGTTGAGCTGCTGGTAGTGGACATTGAGCAGCATGTGATTTTGGGTTATGATCTTTTGGATTTCATTGTAGTTATGGGTTCAATGAGAAGAATATGTGGGTGGTAATTGAAAAAGTGCTGTAGTGTCGGATTCGTCCGGTTTATTGCTGGTAGTGAATAGAAGCATATTTGTGCAAGACATTGCTGAAGAACGTTGGACCCACAGTTTCTTCTTTGAGGTAGATTCCGAGTGGGGCAGTCCTTAGGAAGCGAGGGGTTGTACGGGACGTTGCATTTTGATATCTCCAGAGTACGAAAGACAGTCCAATGGTTACAAAGTACGAAGAGTACGACGAGTACAAGTACAGTTGCCAGGACAATATCTATAGGTTTCTTGTTCTGCTTGTTTCTATTAACGGGAAGCTGCATAAATTCAAGATTCTTCGCGAGGAAAATAGAGTTTTTAAGTTGCCGCACCGGAAGCCGCACGGTCGAGACCCTGGAATGTCACTCAACTACACTGCACAGTAGTATCGTCGTATAGGGATTGTTCCGGCTTACATCAGAAAGTATCTTAGCAACAGTACATATGAATTAGAACTTCTGACCCGGAGAGCTGCAGTTTCCCGGTCAGTGTTCCTCGGCTCATCCAAAGTCTACGTTCCGATACTCCTCGACAGGTTAGCGCCCATTAAGACCACGCACGGTTCTTCTACGGCACCCGGGTAGTTACTTCTCCTGTTAGGAACCGTGCATCGAACACATGTTCGTAAAGAAGTTCTCTTCTATAGCGGAGAAACAGCGAATACGGCGATTCTCCGTCGGTCGTCGTCTCGACGTCTTGGCATACGGCGCTGTGAGTCGTTGTTTTTTCTCGCCTCCAGCTCAGAACTTTGTAGACAACACGGACCACCAACCTCTTCAGGGTCACCCGGTCTCAGACTCGAGAGAAATATTCTCTTTACCCCGGTCTTCTCTCTACTATAAATCGGTAACGCCTTGAAAATGTGTGACAGGTTTGTAGTCCTCTTGGCACCTTAGCCCGATGATCACTCTTGAAAAAAACTTCCATGCAGCGTTAGATCTCAGATTTTAGATTTGGAATTTTTTCTGAAATCTATTAGAACCCAGGGCGGCGGGAAATACCCTGGTGTTCATTAACCCACGGGTACACGGGTAAATTCCTGGTACTTTCACATATTTTCAAAGGAAGCTTGGGAACCTGGTCCATGACAATCTCTAAAACTGGCATCTAACGGTTTTCCGTATGGATGACGTACTGCGGGTAGATATTACCAGCATTAGTCGGTACGTCTACAACGACGGATCGACGCGATAATGTTGGATCTACAAATACACGGAATTGCAGACACCTCATTACGTTGAGTTGCTGTACTGTACCATCCATATCACTTCATTCTAGTGTAAACATAAATTTCATGACCGAAAAGGTTTGTGTATCTGAGACAGCGCTGCGGCCCTTTGCTTTGTCTGGTACTCTCTACACTCTTTCAACCGACGGAACTTCAAAAGGTCTCGGAGACTATGCGGCAAACTTGTCGCAAGATGTATCTCAAACAAAGTTGGTCCGAGTATTCGACTCTGGGGGCCAACATTTTGGGTTCGTTCCTAATGACTCGGGAAGGAGGACTCGCCATCAATTACCTCACTTGAATAAACTCAAACTCTAAACGCTGTCGGAAAAGGTCGCAATTGTAAACTGCAAGCGTCTTGAACTTGGAAATAAACTCTAACGGCCGAACACACATACATAGCTCACTCTGCGTCATCTGTACGTTCCAATCTCTCCTGCCTTGGCGCCACTGCTGAACGCGGTGGGGACAGACAGACAAGAGAGAGAGAAAGAACAAGAACAGCACTTTGCAGATAACAAACCGGAAAACGTCGCTTCGCATTTTCCACGTGCAGATTCCACCGTTGCCACATTCTCTGTAATTTTTTTCTCTGTAATGCAAGCAGCATCATTTGGCCGCTAGCGTACCGTACAGCTGCGAAAAAATAAACGGTTGCTGCAGAACCGTTAGAACCCTTTCCCCTTCTTCTCCTTTTCTCTTAGAACAATCTGATGCCACTTCCTAACAACTACCATCTAGACTCTCTTACAAGATCCACATAATCCCATAAGTCCCATACGCACTAACAAAACCGTTGTCAACGGTTCTCCCCCCTTGCGACCTATCACAAAACCCAAAAACCCAGCCCCCCCTTTTTTTTAAGCGGCGTCTTCCAGAAAGAAAAAAAAAAGTCCCAACCGCGCGCGCCAACGCCATACGCAAGGCCCAACGGTTCCATTATGCAACAACCGCACCAGCAGCAAAATCTCAGATCCAGTCAGTTGATCTTTTTTGGGTGTGAAACATTTTTTTCTTCTTTTCTTGTTTGCCAAAAACGGTTTCCTACTGTTCACTCGTTCAGTCTCTGCGCCCCGTAGAAGGTGCATCAAGATACATATATATATATAAGAAGGCGACGGCGGACGCATCTCACACACTCTCTTTCCCCTTTTTTGACTTTTCCACTCGTTCTTACTTCGCGAAAATTATGGACCAACTGCCGTCCAACGTACTGGACAAGATTGTCCAGCGACTCGACTTAGCGTCGCTGCGCAACCTCAAGCTCGCATCCAAAGCAGTCAACTCCAAAGTGCGCCAGCTACTATACCGGCACATTGTCATCAAATGCGACTACGTGTCGGACATATTGCCCGTGACCCAACCCCGCCAGCAGCCAGACGACCGCCGGTTCCATATCGCCATTGACCGCTACAACATTACGACACTCATGGCATGCGACGACCACCCGCTGCCGTTTATTGTCGACCTGCTGCCACTGGTGCGCAATGTGTCCATTTCGGGCCTCAGGCCGGCGCCCACGGGCTCAAGCGACAACATCCTCAACAAGAAGTTCATCGACCAGCTGTTTGACCGGCTCATCAGCTCGCTGGTGCCCTCGTATGCGTCGCAGCTCGAGCATGTGTCTGTGTCGGGCAACCAGTTTGAGTACATTCCCGAGTCGTCGCCGCTGTACAAACTGGTGCCGGCCGCCAAGTCGTGGAGCTTTGACCTGCCACAAACGCCGCTCACTGGCGACTTCATTCTTTATGCATTACAGAGCCCGACGCTGGTGGACGCGCGCATAGTGGTCATGTCCGAATTCTTTGTCGACGACGACGCCTGGTTGACGGACCAAGTGGTGCTGCCGCCGCGGCTCCACAAGCTCGCAGTCGAAGCTGATGTGCCAGGGAAAGTATGTCTTAGTGAGCCAACGGCAGTTTATCATCAATGGTTTGATAGCTGTGACCTGCATTCGCTCACGCTCACAGGGCTCATCCTCGATACCAGTCTATTTGAAGCAATCCCACAATCCATAGACGAGCTCACCATCGCCAAATGCGACATTGTGCCATCCAAACGGGGCAAGCCCTCGAAACTGGCAGTCAACCACTTGATTCTGGACAAGGACCAGGAGCTGGCCTCGTCGGCGGTGCTGGTGACTGCGGAGAAACTCGACCGCATCTCCATCTCATCGGTGCATCTCGATACACTAACGTCTTAATTTATAGAATACCCCCTTGTTTATTTAATGAATGCTCATGTCTACAATTTTTTTTTATTTTATCTCGACTCTTGTTTCAGGTAGTTATGGGTTCTTAAAAGTATCGACAGCTCTTCGCCTGTGAAATAAATTCGGTCCTGGGCGAAATGCCATTGAATATCTTCGTTCAATCGGCCTCGATCCAGCCCGCCGCGCAAATCCTTCTCGCCCCATACTCCAGGGGTACTTTTCGGCATACCTCGCTGCACGTAATTTTGAAACGCCTTGCTGAAATTCTCAGGCTCATGGGTGCTGCGGTCGCGAATCCACCGTAGCAAGTACCGGTACCGCACATTGGGCATGGTTCTCAAACAATCCACGTTCTGCGGCCCATAATCAAATCCTCTCAAGCCAGACCGAGACGGCGTGAAAAGCAATCCCTTGGCTATTTTGTCCACTGTAGTAAGATCATCGCCTTTCTGCAGACACACAAGCCGTGAAAGCGGGACTGTGAGCCAGTACAGGTTGATCCCCATCATGGCCATGTAGAACCGGTCGCATAGCACGCATTTCAAGTTGATGGTTTGGAGCAGCATCTTGCGGGCCGTAAGCGCCCATGATTCGAATATCTTCGGTATATGATATTCCTCGTTGCATTCACCAGACATTTTTGCAACGTCGAATAGGAAATTGTTGACCCATTCGTAGTTTTTCACGCACTCGCCATATGCTTCCTGAATGCATCTGCCTAATGCAAAAGTTACGGTTCTGGCAGGGACTATCCCATTTGCGACAGCCATTTTATACCCCATTGTTAAGAATCGTGCAAAATTGACACATGCCGTGAACTGGAAAGTGCACTTTTCACGCTCAGGCCACAGATACTGGACTTCTGCAATGTTAATGCCCTGGTGCCCATTTACTCCCGGGTAGTACACTTCCTCGTCGTCATAATACGCCATAAGTTTCCAATTTTTCGGATTTCTTTGGAAAAAAAGATCAATCGGTTTAGTATCATTAAGGTTTTTCTCTTTCCGCGTCCATACCAGTGCCTTCTGCATGCCTTCAGTCCAGCTGTCACAGCAGTCGCAATAGCGGCACATCCAATCCACTAACTTCACCGCACGGTCGTACATCCCGTTGTTTCTCGCCTCTCCAGCGTCATCCAAAGCTTTCTCAGCGTCCAACACGATATGGATCCGCTGAATGACAGCTCTGGCGGCGTTCCTGTACCACTGCATTTCTTCGCACAGCTGGTCCCTCGTATCCAGCGCAAACTTTGTCAAAGACGCACAACCCACTGCGATGAACCGCGGATGCTCGACCCATCCCAGGACTATATAAAGCTTGAGCATAATAAACCAGTGGTTGAGAGACTGCGCCAGGTCATTGAGCAGTGATATTGTCGCCCTGTAGCCCGTGTCCATCTCTAAATTTTCTGGTATTACGAAAGGAGAATGTTTCAACGGGAACTGTCCACTTACTGCATCACCAGAACGAAAGCTATCTTCGATGTCGTCCAAATCGCCGCCGTCTTCTGAGCCAGTTGTAGCGAGTAATTCTTCGTGGTCCAGTATATCCCTCACGTATTCCTCTACCGCTGTAGGCGGCGTTCCACGTATAGGAGGCCTGTAAGCCATTTGTTCCAGCGGAATATAGCAATACAAGGAGTGAAGTGCAGTTGCAGATAGATGCTCGATACGGCGTGAAAAATCAAAAAGTTAGACGCGCCTTGCGATATACAATCATAACAGCCGCGTGCGGCGAGCGTGCGATTTTGCTGTACACTCTTAAATACTCGATATATTAAAGCAATTGAACTAGAAAAAAACTAAAAACAACTATCGACGTGGTGAATGGTACTCTGCTTGGTTGTGGTTGAGTCTGGTGGCCTTCTTCACCTTGTATGTGGTGTTGCCTCGCTTTCTAATTGACATTTGAGCATCAGTTCGATTCGCACGTAAATGCGACCGCTTATGATAACACTTGTCTTCTGTGTGGCCCAAAGTTTTACAAAACACGCATTCGAGAATCACTGGTGCCACAACGGTAGTGGGTTGCTGCTTGTCAGGCGCCGCTTTTGCGTCTCGAGAATGGAGGGCCAACTGTTGCACATCAATGAACCCGTGATTCTTATTATGCCTCAACCGACCCATGAGACTTTGAGTCTCTCGCCTGTGCAATGCACCGACCACGATGCATCCCATAATAGAAAGCATCGGATCCATGGCCAGGCCGAAGTCCTTTAAGATAGCTACCACCGTGCCGACTTCGCGGGCCACATCGGCAAGTGCTCGATCCTTGGTGAAGATCCTTGGCGAGAGATAATCATAAAAAAACGCTGTCGATTCCTGCAGGAATTGTGATTTGACGTATTGCAAAGCTTTGAAGCCCGAGCTGCACTGGGCTTCAATCTCGGCGCGAAACGAGGCGCTGCATGTTGTGCAAACAACCTCAAACAACACTTGGTCAAGCTCCCTCTGCTCTACAGTCATCGGCTCATCATTCAATCGTCTGAAATCACCCAATCCCATATTGTCGAGGTGCCTGGCCACCTGGCGGTACCACTTGAAAAACGCTGCCGGTTTTGACGCCCTGCTTAGGGGCGCTACGTTCAGCTTCTGCAGCCGCCGTGGCGGTGACGGCTCATTCTTGAGCTCGAGCAATAATCCTGCCACGAATTTGTCCTGCTCCTCAGTCTCTACTGACATGGCTGGTATTTAATGATTTTGGCGGCTAATGAAAAAGAGAGGTCTTGCTTGAGCGGAAGGATCTTTGATATACCTGAGACAGTGCGGCTGAGAATATCGAAATCTAATATATCATTAACTGTGGAAAACACTCAAGCAATACAACCAAACAAACAAAACAAATACACATTAGCAAAAAAATAAAATAGGTCGTGAGAAGAGAATAAATTTTGAGAGATTATCGCAATGCAGGTCGCTTCCAGAAATACTGCTTATGCGTCTTTCGGCACGACCGCATACCGCCGCCCTTGATCTGTCCAACCATTGCTACACGGTGCTCATCGGTATCGTTGGCAACCTCGTAAAAGTACTCCTCTTCAAGGGGCTTGCCAGCGGCATCTTTGCCCTCACGCTGAATAATTCCCACACAGGTGATAGTTTTCAGAATGCACCGTAACTGTTCCTTTGGCAGCGACGACAGCAGGTTATTGGACTTTTGAATGACGGAGATGGGCGACTGGTATACTCGCGAAAATGCAAGGTGGTTAGCGACGACGTTTTTAATGTTCTGGAGGTCTTCGTCGTCGAGCTGCTGGAACTGTTCTGGCTCCTGGCTCTTGGATTTTTTCTTTCGTGGCTTGGACTCATCGTCTTCGTCACCATCTTCTAGGAGACGTTTAGATTTTGTGTTGTTGGACTTTTCCTTGAGCACACTGCTTCGCTCAAGTTTGCTTTGTAGGGATGTGACTTTGATCTTCTGGTGTGGTTGAACCAATCGTCCCGAGGGCGATGGCTCTTCTGATGCAGCTCTTCGGAACTCCCGCTTACCAGATGGAGATGGTTCTTCTGAAGCAGCGCGACGGAATGCTGGCTCTTCGGCCGATGCTGCTCGGAAGTAGTGAGATGGGTCCACTTCATTTTCTTCCTCTTCTACATCTTTAAGATCGTCGCCCATTTCCGGTGCGTCATAAAATTGGTCAACTTCAGCCATGTCATCTGGTCTCACGTTCTCCTTATCTTCGTCACTTTCACTCATGCCCATTGGAGAGCTGAACACACGGTTCATGGACTCAATTTGCGGGGTGGGCACCGTGACATGCTGCTGCTTAAGCTCAAGAACCCTCTTTTCAGGAGTTTTGATATCTTTCTCCATACTCTCATCATCACTATCAGCTGGGGAGCTCGAAACAACCGGTTCTGGCACGATTTCCGTAGTGTGGTGTACTGGCTGAGCGTGCGGCTCAACGCACTCGTCCTCGGTTTCATCGTCCACAGTGGCATCCACAACTTCCACAAGTGCTCGCTCTTCTCCAATAGTGATTGTAATACCTGGAACATGCTTCACTTGAATAGTCTGGTCTCGATTGACCTCGTACTCCTTCTCTCCGACAGCCACTGGGTAAGTCCTGTTGGCGGACCAGCTGTCAAGCTCATCACGTTTATAACGCGGAACCACGACAGTTAGTCCGTTCCAGCCTTCGCAATCGATCAAAACTTCATTTTCCTTAGCATCATACCATACAGTCGCGTGATGACGCGAAATGGCACGACTCTTGGATGGCAACGCGACGTGACACTTCTTGGAGCTTCGTCCGACGAGTACCTTTTCACCGTCACGTCCGACTCGAATCAAAACCACAGTAGAAAGCGGCGACCGCACCGTGAATGAACGCGACTGTTCACCAATAGACGCGAATTTTTTAGCAGTAGGCGATGACGGATACGAAGAGACGTCCTGCTCACGTACTGGCGAGCTTGGCTCCAAGCCTAGAGACGAAGACGGTGCCGGCGTGAGGTAGTGGCCCATGCTGGCCGCTGCCATCGACGCTCCCATTCGCTTTCTATCATTAAATGGCGTCGCGTGGCTAATTGGCGGAGGAGACGAACATGGTGGAGTTCCGTATCCACCTTCATCTTCCCCATACGCGAATGCCGCGTCTGGGTGCTTGGGCAGGAAGGCCGGCAAGAGCGAAGACGACGACTGGGGCGACGACCGAATGTTGGCGGCAGTCATGTATGTCTGTGTGAGGTTGTAAGAAACGAATAAAGTCGAGACACTAGGAATTTCCAAAAGTCCTCACAAACTATAGTAGTATTCCAGTGGTGGGATAGTAAAAGAGTGGTGAAGTGTAAAAAAGAGAGTGAGAAAAGTCGTGTTGAGAAAAGCACGTCCGGACGTGACGAAAGAAATTAGTCCAGTGAATTGGGTCGTGTGTTGCTATGGATATTCGCCAAATGCCGGACAAGGTGGTGGATAGCGGGACGCGGTATTCACGTACCGGTATTTCTATGTAGCAGAGGGAATACCGTTACGGCAAGCGAGAGGATGAAACTCGAGCCGCACTTGTCGAAGGTGCCGTGAACGCGTTTGGCCTGGTCGACTGCGCCCGGCGTTCATATTCGCGTCGCGTTCTTTGGTGGTGGAGTTTATTCGCGAAGGTTGGGTTCTCCACGCGTAGGTGTGCCTGAGCCGCACGATCTGACACACCCAGACCCAGACGAGATCAGCGAGATCAGGGGGCAGAAGGAAGGGGAGATTCACGTGAACGAGAAGAGATATGGTGCCCGTTTTTCCATTTATCTTTAATAATAACGATTCTAGACGTTTGAAATTCATTTTATACTAAGTGAAACGCGATGTGGGAATGGGCTACACGGTTCAATACTCCAACGCAGACGCGTTTGGTGGCTGGATGGGAGATTTCAGCCGTCGCGCCAGTGGGAGGCAGGCAGAGCCACCAGTTGATCGCGTCCACGGCAGATTGCTAGTACCAGTATTATGCAATCTTTTTGATTGTGCAGGCTTGCCGTGCAGATTCCAGTATCACCTGACCTTGCTAGTAATTTGCATTCAACTCACGTGACTTTGTCAAGTTAGCGACGGCGTGTATCTCATACCCTGTTTGTAGGCTTCGATTTTATAGCATTTGAAGAGCCGAAAGAATCCAAATACTAGTTAGTTGAATCATATATAAGTTTTCCTGAAATATGTGAGTTTCTGTTATAAATCCATGAGTTTGATGTATTGGCACTCCAAACTGTGACTGCGGTTTTCCCAATTAGGACGGCCGCGCGTAGTTCTCAGCATGACACTCCTCTCCCACGCTGGGGCCACTCACCACGCAATGCGTGCCCTAGTGAACTGTGTGCACTCCCAAGGCGAAATACCCACTCAAGTTTTCAGTCCAACTCCAACGACAGTTCACTCGACACATACAACTCTTCGACAATGACCAGTACGTAACCCACAACGCTTGGAGTTCTGTGTAATCTCTTGGTATATTTGCTTTGAACAAGACGGGTTTGGGTTTCTTGGATGGGGCCAGTTTCGGGGGTTTCGTATCGCTTGATCTATGTTTTGAAGGCTCACTAAGGAACGTATGCTCGAATTTTTCAACGAAGCGAGCGTGTTTTTACGACTCTCGACCTGAACAAAGCGAAACGAGATTCTAAACCCTTCATGTCCAAATCCCACTTTTCCTTAAGAAAGAGACCAGAGAGAAAACACTATGGAACTCCAGAGAGACCAGTAAAAGCTAACATTATTCAACAGAGGGTACCTCCAGTTTCGGTAAGCGACACAACAAGTCGCACACCTTGTGCAAGCGATGCGGCCGACGATCCTTCCACTGCCAGAAGAAGACCTGCTCCAGCTGCGGATACCCATCTGCCAAGACTCGATCCTACAACTGGGGTGAGAAGGCTAAGCGAAGACACACCACCGGTACTGGCCGAGAGCGATACCTCAAGACTGTTAACCGACGATTCAAGAACGGCTTCCAGACTGGTACCGCCAAGCCATTGGCTGCCTAAAGAGTTCTTTATTTGTTGAAAGACTTTTTATTAACAACCAACAAAAAAACCGCTTTTCGAAAAAAACAACAAAGATTCATCAATGTCATGTATAAAATAATTTTGTTCTTTTCAAAATAATTGAAATGTCTATTTATGACTGAACTTTGTGTGGTTTTGTGGCGTAGATGTATGTTCGAAAGGGTTGATACCTCTAGAGCATATATATCGTATTACGTTACAAGAATATTCAAAACTTCTAAATCACGCAGCATCGTAAAATTCGTACAATTCCTCAACTTCCTTGGAAGTGGTTATCTGTTCTAACAACTCGACAGCTCTGTCGACGGTCTGCCGGTCAAACATGGAATCAGGCACATCCTCGACCGAGTCCTCGCCCATTGCTACTCGAGATAATGCCACCAGCTGCTCGCGAGTACTTCTGCTACCCAATTTGGACAGCAATGCTGCGACATTGGGGCTAAACGAATAAATACAATGGAGCGACCAAATGCAGACCTCTACTTGCGAGCTATCAGACTGCTGCATATCGAACCCATAGTCATACAAGCGATCAAGCTCAGTCGACAACCGATTAATGATTGCAGTCACCAGACGAGGTGTATCTTGATACTCCGTAAACTTTGATGCATATACCATGGTCACGAGTTTTGCCGCTCGGATTCTAATGATCCTTTCAAACGCACCGACCAACATCTCAGCCGCATGTTTTTCCAATACATCTTCGGATACTGACTGGTTCTCAATTCCCTGTACCCCAAATTGCAAACGAGCAGCCTCTTGTGCCAGTTGCTGTTGAGAAAGGTTCTTGTCAAAATTGCTTGATTCGATCAAAAAGTACTCATCGGCCCCACTGGCGTCATTGAACAGAGTCAAGTAGAGAAGGTCCGTAGAAGGTTCAACGTCCATACTGAACGCTTTTACCATCGCGTCGTGTATTATCGAAGCGCGAGATTGGTCATAGCCGGATAATGCAAAGAGAGCCAATGTTTTGGCAAAAATGTTGACCGGTGGATCCAACAGCAATTGCGAGAAAAAGTCATTATTGACCATACCCCATGCTTTGGAAAGTAATGCTGGATCATAGGAAGCGGATATAAGCATGGAACGGATCAGATCCAGGTTATACAGAGCATATGTCACCTCGATATTTGTGGAATGCATATATTCAAACACAGCGTGCGATGCTGCCTTGAAGAGAGAGTCCATGCCGTCAAGCAGTACACTCGGGTCGGTGGTCATGGTAGTATGGAGAAGGGGCACTATAAGAGCCGAATTGGAGTGGAGTTCCGAATCCAGCATTTCTTTCAGGTTATCAAAGACTCCAACGGTAGAGCCATTCATAATGCCTTCCAATAGCGCCTGACCCATGGATGTTTTATCATCCTTCAAAAGCAACTTTAGTAAAGGCGTCGAGCGCGATTCATGTGAAAACATCAAGCGAGCAAAAGTAGAAAGCTTGTTGGACGCCTTCAATGCCGAGACCAAACCATCTAATTTCCCAGGGTCGATGGCCTCGACGTCCTTCATCACCACATCACCTTCGTCTACCACTTGGACAGGCAGAACCTCTTCTGCTTCTGCTTTCCGCCTCTTCCGGGGGCTAAGAACAAATCCATCTCCAAAATCCAGCCCCAGATCTTTCAACCGCTGCTGCTTCTTGGGCGTTGTCGTTGGAGATTGCATAGGACTCACATCTGGCGAATGCGCATGCTTGAGCTTTTTAGCTCTAATCTTTTGCTCAATTAGCAATTGTTGCTGATCATTGATCATAAATTGCTTCTCGCTTTTGAGCTTTTCAATCTCTCGATTCAAGTTGGCCACTTCTGTATCATACTTTTCTTGCAAACCGACACTCTTCTGGACCTTTGCATCCACTTCAATTTGACGTGCACTCTGCAGTCTTTCCAGGTTTGCACGTAGAATTGAAGTCTCACCATGCGCTGCTAGGAGCTTCCTCGACATTTCATTATAGTCGTGCTTCAGCTTTTCATAGTTGAGATGAAGCTCGCCACTGACATTAGCGGCAGTTGTCGCTGGCGAAGTGCTGGTCGTCGCAGAGTTATTTCCCACGGTCGTTGCGATCGATTTTGTACCTTGACTCTTGGCCAGTACTTGGTCTAGCTGGCCCCAATCGAGGTCGTCATCGCTCATGCCATTTATGTGAATCCAAAACAGAACGCAACAGTGGTTCGTTTAGAGCTCGTAACTCGCGTGAGTGCGTTTTGGTGTTCGTTACAGTCGTGTTACTGCGCGGCTCATCGAGCGCAAGGCGGCAGCTGGCGGGGGGCACGGAGGAAAAAAAAATTTTAGAGCGATGGGCCAGCTTTTCACTCCGCTTTCTGGAACTTTGTCTTATCAATATATCAAATTTCACAAATCATGTCGAGCAGCAATAGTAAAGAAGATCCTTCGCTGGTGCCCAAGGCACCAAAGGCATTGACATCCAAGGACAAGAACACAAAGCGACTGATCGTGGTACTAAGTAATGCATGCCTCGAGACGTATAAAGTGACATCGCCCAGCGGCGACAGATATGCTTTGTTGAACTGTGACGACCACCAGGCATACTTGCGGAAACTCAATAGGGATATCAAGGACAGTCGTCCTGATATCACGCATCAGTGCTTGCTGACTTTACTTGACTCGCCAATCAACAAAGCTGGCAAGCTGCAAGTGTACATTCGAACGGCTCGAAACGTTCTTATTGAGGTGAATCCATCGGTGCGAATCCCTCGAACTTTCAAGCGATTTTCGGGTCTAATGGTTCAGCTTCTACATCGTCATAGCATCAAGAGCGTCAACTCTGAGGAAAAGCTGTTGACCGTGATCAAGAACCCAATCACGGATCATTTGCCTACAAAATGCCGGAAGATCACCCTTAGTATGGACGCTCCAGTCCAGCGGGTGCAGAATTTTGTCGAGAAGTTGGATCCTGATGAGAGCATATGTGTATTTGTTGGAGCAATGGCTAAAGGTAGCGACTCGTTTGCAGATGAGTTTGTGGATGAGAAGATTGGTGTATCGGAATACGCTCTTTCTGCATCAGTAGCATGCTCCAAGTTTTGTCACGGATGTGAGGATGCATGGAATATCATGTAGTGTATTAATAGAATTATTTTTTTTCAAGTAAGCATTTTGTGATCTTGAAAGTTCAAGAATTGTAGATTGCATGTGATTGCAATACCCCCTGTCTAGGTGATAAGTACGCCGCACACAGAGTGGCGCATACCGCAACCTGGAGAAGTTTACACAGTAATATTACACATCCTGAATCAAAACGATCTGAAATCGTTGTATATAAGCGATTTCAGTTTCTGAGCTTAGTCGGATAATACTAGTCGGATCACACTAGTCATATCCTGCTAACACTGTCCGTTGGTTAACAGAGACCGTAGAAGAAGCGGCGTCAGATTAAGGTTCATAGCTTCGCTTCCAAATATAATAAAGTTTGATCCAAAAAGCAACAGCAACTGTTTCGAGATATGTACAGTACTCTCCAAGTCTAATCTACCTAATCTATAGATTTGATTTCAGGGGGTTGAGAAGATCTATATCAGCAACCCAGAAAAATGCGAGTTGGATCTCAGCAACCACCTCCACATGCTCAATTCCACGCGACCAACCATTTAAAGACTTCGGCTTCATACAGATTCATCATATTAATAAAACTGCAACAACCCAGTTCCTAATACAGTACCAATTTCCTACGAGGTCGTAAAAGTCGAGGTAAAGATTCCCTATCTCCCAAGCGCGTGCACCGCGCACAGCCCCCCTTCCCTTAGTAAACCTCCCAAGTTCCCGCAGCAACCAACTTATTTTTCCTCCCAAGATCTCTCTTTTTCTTGTTTCTCACACTTTTCTAGAGATTCCGCCTGCCTCCCCCGTTACCAACAACAACCAAAAAAAAAGAGCGTATAACAAGTTTTTTGTTGTTGTGCCACCCGCCTTTTTGAACGACAACCCCCCCTTCAAACAACCTTCACCAGACGCGAACAAACGAACTAAGAGCAGACCACTTCTTTACTGAATATTCTGCTTTTTTTGGTCTTTTTTCCTTCAGTCTTCCGTTGTCCAAAGGGTCGTTTTCTCCTTTTTTCCTTCATAATCGCCACCCATTTAGTTGCGTGCTGGTGAATCTCCCCTCTGATTGGCTGAAGAACCTGATCGAACGTTTCAAGTTTTCTATTTTTGTGATAAACGCGTGCGCACGGTCTTTCTTGCTCCCAACTCTCTTTACTCCCAAAAGGTTTTTGTGCACCACTCCAACTTTTTAGGTTCCCCTAACACACACATCAAATGGGCGTGCTCAGCGACACCTCCACTAATGTGCTCCCATCATCTATCAACGCCAACACACTAAAGCGAACTGCCCAATGCGGCTCGCGCAACCCATGCAAGAAGCTCAGACTAGAGTTTGACAGCTCCACCAACAATGCATATCCAGAGCCACCGCTCTCGCCTCCGTCGTCATCCAATACCGGCAAGTTTCTGATTAGCAGTGCTGTGCACGCCAACTCAGACAGCGACGATGATTTGGCCAATGCTGCCGCTTTGATTCGACATAGACGAGGCTCTGCCAATCGACTGGCAGCTCATCGAAGAAGAAAGAGCGTTGCAGTTCCTGAAAGTGACAAACTTGCCCGTCAGGCATGCTTTGACTACTTGGTCTCTGCAATTGACGAGGTGTGGGCTCAGTATTGTGCCTGCACTACCAGTGCTGAGAATGACCGGTACGATGAGACCAATCCTCAAACTGTTGACGAGCTACCAAATTCACCCGTCTCTCTGTGCGGAGAAGAAGACGACGATTATACCACCGATGAGCCATCATGCCCAGGCACTCCAGGTTACCGGAAGCATTCTACTGTAGTAGACGGCAACCCGGCTACACAGCCTTTGAGTATGCGACTTCTCAACTTGAAGAAGCGACTGATGAATGCCAAGTATTTCCTCCAAGATTTGGTGGACTCTGCCGATCCAGTCTCTTCTGCAGAGTTTTGGACCAGATGGGATATGATCAAGTATGCCACAATTGATCTGGTGGAGGAGGACGGTGATGAAGATGATATTGTCGAATCTGTCACGGAAGACCTTGAAAATGGTCGATACTACAACAACAGGTACTAGATAAAATCTGATGAGAATGGGAAACAAAAGTACCTCTGGGAATCTGTCTACAATGGAAGGCATTGATCGCGTCCAAAACTCTCCTTTGGATATATGCACACACACTCACACAACTCTGGACACACTCTAATCGAACATTCTCTTCTCCAATTTTTTTATTATTCTCTACTTTACTATTTTGGAAGGAGATTGTGTGAAGTGTTGGTGCTATCTGCAGTTCGAAGGAGTGATGTTTTTGGGGGCTAGAAAGATCAATGCTTTTTATAAAGATTCCCAGGAATTATTTAATGATACGATACCATGATGATGACCTGGCTATATAAAGATGAAAACAGGGAAGCTATTTTATTATGTTTTGCACTTTGCCAAACAGAGTGTGAATTGGAATAATTTGGAGTTTTCCGGGAGGGAAATGGGGTTACGAAAATGTGAAATGTTTCTTTGCAATTGAAAAAAACCACCAGAAAAGCACGAAAAAAAAATAAGTCTCCTCTTTATTTAAGTATATTCCGAAAAAAAATATGTGTATTAGGTAGTTGCCATATATTTAAATTGCAGAAAATAAAAAAAAAATTAAATATTCAAAAAATTAACAATACTAGTTCATCAAAACATTACAGAGATAAGGGTCGTGTTTAACCCAAGACCATCAAAATTTCAATGGCATTTAATCCTTGCTTCGTCCAGCTTCCAATTCACCCAGCTTATTGAAAATAACGTCTCTGGTGACTTTTTGGCCGCCGCTCTCCAGCTCGAGCACTTGTCGTACAGTTTGTTCCTTGATCTTATCCCAGTTCTTCCAGAACATGTTAGCCTTGCGCACTGAATGGCCGCCTGCATTGGGCAGCAGCAGACCTAGCTCCTGCTTGATCAATGTCCGCTGGTTTTTGTACAGTTGTAGTGGGTTTTCGCTTCCTGGAGGTTCGTAAGTGTGTGGGGTCTGTGGACGCGACTCGTCGTCTTCGCTGCCGCCGCCCAGTCGCTGGATCTCAATGTCCAGTAGCTCTTTAGCGTGTTTGAGAAATTCGTAGCACCTGGTCTGTGCACCAGAGTCGCCCAGCCCGACGTATCCTAGCGAGTTGAGGAATCCCATTGTTGTATGAAAGTACAGTGTAGTAGGATGTGTGTGTGATGGGAGAAAGAAGTGAATGTGACAGAAGCAGGGAGCAGCAGATATGCAGGAAATTGAAAAGTTTATATAAGACTGTACGGTGCAAGAAGAAAACCCGCTATGTGACTACAAGCAGATCAGTTGATATGCAATGGGTACGTAACATTTGGAAGAGATTTGTTTGGAGAACCAGATGCTGTGCCTCGGGGCGGCCAGGCCAGGATCTGGAGTGTATCGCGACCGACTCGGGATGCGCTAAATGCCGCAGGAAGAATCTTCTTTATTGTCTCTCACGTAGGGGATGCGTCATGGCTGCTTGGAATTAATTTTGATAGATGGGGATTCAGAGGTCATCGTGTTCAATGTTCCTGTTCCGTCTGCTGTTCACTGCCAGTAGTAGTAGTTCCCTTGTCTCCAACCGCATCAAAAAAATTAAACTTCAATATAAGCTCTTGCCCATATCCGATCAGATTTGTCTAGTCAAAAGCAGGGCTGTGTAACAAAACTGCAAGGAAAATGCATAGATCGATGTCCGATTAGACCGTCTTGCCGGGTAACAGGGCAGGGTTTGGGAAGAGACATGATTCGGATGCACCAACGCCAAGACTTTGATTTATTCAAGCACCAAAGGGCTTCGTGCGAAGTTTTTCAGCCAAAGACTTACCTGGTATTCCGGATATCTCCAGTATTCGTGAGAGATCCAGTAAGGCTTCTGAGTGGAAGTTCAATTCTCAAGGTTCTAGAATACATAGATATGTAAATCAAAAATCTAGGTGAACACGAGCCGCAGGGAAAATCTCACCTAAGGAACAAGGGCGCAGTGGCTGTGGCTGTAATGGGCGTCGCTTTTGCAAACTTACCGGTATACCAAAAGCAGGTAAAATTGAATGTTGGAGAACCGTTATGAAAGTGTGTTCATTTTGTTGAGCGAAGGAGGCTTTCCAAGTGATGGAGGCTGTTCAGTGACTTGTAACCGGTAGCTTTTGCACGGCTGTGTTCTTCTAGATGTTGATAGATCATATTACGATATATCACTCGTCGTCCCTGCCTTACTTCGAAGTAATTTCTACCTCAATTATTTTCAGAGTATGGCATGATTTTGTCGTCAAATAATATTACAACCTGCCACCCTGATTTCACAATTCAATTAGGACCTGGCATTAGAATAAGACTACTACCAGATCTTCTCCAGTGTCAAATGACAGATCTCTTCCAAATAATCTGATTCCCCTTTGCACTGTAATCTAGATGTACGGATTTCTTGCTTACCGAAGAAACCGGGGACCTACAGTACTATAGAGTCCATGTAGATGGACACAAATGGCATGGATCGTCGTGCACCGTTATTTCTCACACACACGCCCACGATGTGCAGCCAACCACCAACCAATCTGTGGATATTTGCGGGGTTGATATTAATGAAGATGGTGATGGATTGTATTGTGCTGCCGGTATCACATTAAGAAATTGGACTACTCTTTAAAGTGCAAAGGTCTCAAGATTCTCACATGCCCAAGAGCCCAAAGCCCAAACGGTGCAAGAAAGCCGCCGCCTTATCCGCTGGTAGTCTTGGAGTCTTAGACATGCACACGGGACCCCAAACTCAAATATTTTTTTATGCGGGATGGGCACCCTCGTTAACTGTACTGGTAGCTTTTAATTTTTATATAAAAGTTGCATGCGCCGCTACATTCTGTTTCTTGCTCTGAAAACAACGATGAAAGGTGGACTACGGACATTAGTACTGCTGGCGACAATAGCGATAGTATCGGCGGCGTTCAAGCTGGAGCATGAGCATGTGCATCATCAAGCTTACCTTGCATCTGCGGTAGATTTCTACTCTATCAAACCATTCGACCATGAGCTCAACTTTTCAAATAAGCACGAAGCGTATTTGGACAACTATTACGACATGCGTGAGAACCATGAGAACCACAAGATGACAGTATCGCCTCCAAGTTCACTCGTGAGTAGTGACAGATTTATTGTATCTTCCAACAGCGAATCAATACCGGCTACGACAAAAGCACTCGACAGTTCAACAATATCACCTGGTGATTCGCCAGTCACGAGTCTCCAACCTGCTGAGAATGACAGGAATCAGGGCGTTGGGTCGCAAAGTTCCAGCGATGCGGATAGGGCTATGGCTGGACTCAGCGTGGTGGCCGTAATTCTTGCTGTCACCATGACCATCATCCAGCCTGTGATTCCATTGACGTGATACTTTTCAAATGGCTTCTGGTCAGTTCAGTACTCTTCAACTCTATTTATTACAAACTAATCACAGCGCTGATTGGATTTGGATTCACATTTGAAGCTGCTCCCGCGTCGATAGATCCTTGCCGCGTCATGCAGCGGACAAGTCCATAGGTTAACATCCCACGATGAAACGACATTATTGTACATTATAGAAATTTGCATTTACATTTTGTATATTACCATTTATAGATTCACTATACATTTAATGACGATCCCGAGAATTACATGTTACTTGGTCGCCGATTATCACAGCGCCGCAACTGCTTCACCTTGTAATGTGTCTTGCTTGAAGTTGTCTTCAACTTAAAAAGCAGTGAGCGAAAGGGTCAAAAGTGCATTACCCGTACTCAGGCTTTATCGAAGTTGATCTAGATTAGATTAGTTCCAGGTTTTTCCGCAACTTGACTAACCTCATTCGGATGATGTGCGGCCCAGACTTTGACGTCACAGCCTATCCGGATCAAAGAGCCTAAAGATTCACTACGCACGACTATCGAGTCAAGCGTCTTATCACCGTAAAGGAGTTTAAACGTAATTTGATGTGTTCAGCAGAAATGCTGTGATACTGAGCGAAATCGCCAGACTCTGCTCTGCCAATGGCTGCACTTCCAGCAAACCGTTCACAGACCTTGCCGAGATTTTCACTCAATTTACTCTCCTCCGGATCTTCCTTAAAGATGAATATATTGAAGATGAATATAGCGACGTATCTATTATTATCAATCCAACATTCCTTATCGTAAACCCAAAATACCTTGGCGCGCGTCCCGTCCCCACAAAAACGGCGGCGCCGTTGCCACTAAAGATTTGCCCCTTTTTGGTCCCGACACCCGCTCACGGGTTTCATCATTGTTTGTACTCTACACATGCATTCCATATTACAACGCTGCAGGAGTTAATAAAGTGGCGTTTTCTAGGGGGTAAAGTGACGTTTATTTTTGAGCACGTTTTCTCTTGAAGTTCACCAGGGTACGAAATCCACATCACACGACACTTGGGTGTGTGACAACAGAGAGGAGGTTTTATTTTTCTTGGCTGAAACGACCCCATTACGTCTTGTTGGTTGATCCTATGTTGTGATCTTATCGTTACGACTTGAACTATTTTTTAGACTCTTTGGATAGATGGATTAGAGGCAAAGAGACTAAAGATATGGATCAGCATACTAGACCCATATTATCGCACTCATACACCGAGGGCAGTGCCCGTGCTGACGAGACTGTCGAGCTTGAGCCTACACATTCACGGTCAAATAGAAGATTGCACGACTTGTTCTCAAGAGCAAGGCAGCATACCACGCGGTACTTGAACCTACCCTCTCAAGGGTTATCGACCACAAGCTTCCGTACGCCGCGACTGTTCAACCAAGAACGGGACTGGGGCACTAGAGACGATGCGTTCCAACGCCATCATCATCGAAGATGGAGTGTCGGCGGGTCTGTGTACGGTGGAACTACTACTCCACAGACGCCTCGAACGCCGGGGTCGTCTCAGAACCCGTTTGGCGAGCGCAACTTTTACGATGACTTTACTACGATAGACTGGGCCAAGGATACTGTTAGAGAATCGGCTCGCAAGAAGCAGATGCAGGAGCTGAGGGGGTTTAGAGGGAGGATTTTAAGGATGGTGGATGCGGCTCAAGGGTGGCTGTTGATCGCAATCACTGGATTTATGTTTGCATTATTAGCATATGTTATTGCATTTTTCGAGGGCTTTTTGACCGACTTGAAACATGGGTATTGTACAACAAACTGGGTCAGTCGACGCAGTCAGTGTTGTGACAGTAAAGGGTTTG
The DNA here is from genome assembly GCA_030580095.1 of Blastobotrys petasosporus. Taxonomy (NCBI): domain Eukaryota; kingdom Fungi; phylum Ascomycota; class Dipodascomycetes; order Dipodascales; family Trichomonascaceae; genus Blastobotrys; species Blastobotrys petasosporus. Next base: position 247,445 of record JAKTSG010000007.1, read on the forward strand.
GGTCGTGTGGCGCGTGGAGATCATGGAGCAATGTGTTTGACCACAAGGAGTTGCCGGTTTTGAATTTCGTTGCATATTTTACATTAACGGTAGCATTTGCCATGATTGCGGTGTTCTTGACACTGCAAACTAGGAGTGTCAACCCGCTGACAGAGAATGATCAAGCCGACAAGTCTAAGCGTAAGAGACGACAAACGATTGCGGCTGAAGAACAGACTTTGTTGGAGAAGCGCAAGCTTGACCAGCGGGTTATTTATACAGCATATGGGTCTGGAGTTCCTGAGGTCAAGACTATCCTTTCTGGGTTTGTCATTCGCCGTTTCTTGGGCACATTTACATTGATATACAAGAGCGTGGCGCTCGTGTTTTCAGTCTCCTCCGGAATGAGTCTAGGGAAAGAGGGCCCATTTGTCCATCTGGCTACTTGCATAGGCAATATTACATGCCGACTAAGCCAGAAGTTTAGCGAAAACGATATGAAGCGACGGCAGCTGCTCGCGGCGGCCGCCTCATCTGGTGTGGCGCTCGCATTTGGATCGCCGCTGGGTGGTGTACTGTTTGCATTGGAGGAGATCTCGTACTATTTTTTGCCGCAGCAATTGTTCAGAATGTTTTTCTGTGCGATGATCTCGACATTGTTTCTCAAGTTTATGGATCCGTATGGCACGGGCAAAACAGTGCTGTTTGAGATTTCGTACCCGAAAGACGACTGGAATTCATGGGAACTGATCCTGTTTGTGTTCTTGGGAATATGTGGAGGTCTTTTTGGAGGATTGTTTTGCAAGTTTTACAAATTCTGGGGAGCCACATTCCGAAAGATTCGCGTGATCAAGGAGCATCCTGCTTTGGAAGTGCTGCTGGTGGCTGTTACTACAGCAGTGTTGACCTTCCCCAATAAATTCGCATTCAACTCGAGCACTGAGCTTTTGTACGATTTGGCCAAGCCGTGTTCCTCGCCGGGAGAGGAATTGTGCCCTACGGTGGCAGACGACTACCCACCTTTGCTAGCATCACTGTGCTATGCTCTGCTGACAAAGATATTCCTCACCGCAATCACATTTGGCATCAAGGTGCCCGCAGGTGTATACATTCCCTCGATGGCTATAGGGGCTCTATTCGGTAGAATGACGGCATTGACAGTGCAGTACCTTGACCATATCCATCCAATGTGGCCTATTTCTTTGGGAGTCTACTTGGTTCCAGGAGTCTACGCAATGGCCGGCGCAGGTGCGTTCATGGCTGGTGTCACGCGAATGAATGTGACGCTTGCAGTGATTCTATTCGAATTGACAGGCTCGCTTGAGTACGTATTACCCTTTTCGATCACTATCCTCGTGGCCAACTGGGTTGCCAACGCACTTGAACCTGGCAGCATCTACGACATTATTATCAGCAAGAACAATTACCCGTTTTTGGATAACCGCAAGACGAAATGCTACGACTCGTCGCTGGCTGACTTGGTGACTGTATCTCATAGGAACGAGATTATCGACGTTTCGAAATCCGTTTACATCCATTCCCGCAAACTGAGAGCATTGATGACACTGCTTCAAGCTCGAGGCGAGTACGATGGGTGTATCCCACTAGTCAAAGGATCTGTCCTCGTTGGAATGATCACTGCCCCAGAACTTGAATTTGCACTTGACCGTATCTCAGAGAGATGCGACGACATTGAATTCGATGAGCGTAATGTCGTGTGCAAGGTGTCGTTCAAAGGTGCGGATCTGGACAAGTTCCACCACTACTACTCTGCGGCTCCCACACGGCCTCAGTCGCGCGACGAAGAGCAGGAGCCGCCTGGGTTGGACTACTTTTCCCCAGGTTTCAAAAGCGCAGAGAGCGATGAGACTGATAGCAGCGCTGTGGATTTGTCTGAAGAGGAGCAAGCAGCCTCACAGCCGAGCGAGCTGCAGGATGTGGCGGATTTGACTCAATTCGTCGATAGAGCGCCGGTGACGATGGACCTGCACAGTCCGTTGGCGCTGGTACAGATGATGTTCCAGAAACTCGGCGTACGGGCAATATGCGTAACGCGTGGCGGCAAGTTTTTGGGTGTGCTGCATAGAAAGAAGTTTATCGACTTTTCGCACACTAGATCTTAGACTTTTGGTGATATTCAAGTAGAAATTTACAGATTGTAATACTGACTCACGCTTTTTAGAGCAAGAATTCATTTATTTCTATGACTCGAGAGTCTATAAATTATGGCTTAATTTACATGTCCATCCGGCCTGGTCGAGAAGCGGCAGCGACGCACCAAGGCACCACCCGAGCTCATTGTTCTTGATTTTCTTGGCAATCTTGACTTCTCGGTGGATAGGAATATCGTAACCCGTATGCAGAATGGCGGTGATAAAGTTGAGCTCGAGGCACCAGTGTGGGTTCTCCTTGAGCTGGTCGACAGCGCCGTCAATGGCACTGAAGCTGTCGTAGTACGCTGCGCCGCCGCAGACCTTGTGGGTCAAGTCCTTGAGCTCGTCGAGAGAGAAGGACGACGGCATGCCCAATGGGAACGTACGGTCGTAGAAGAAGGAAAATACGTACATGTCCGAGTCAGCAAGGAACGAATCAAGGAAGGATGGCTGGTGCACGCCGTCGAAACTGCATGGACCAAGCTTGCACTCTGCCTCTTTGTTCAAAATCTGCTCCGCCATCTTTCTGCACTGAGCAGGAGATGCTTCAGTTGGTCCCTCCATATCGATGGTAATCTCACGGGCCTCTGAATCCTGACCATCGGACAACTTGACCTTGACACCCGACGCCCTGACTCCCGGAGGTAGGCATGGGTTGACGACGGTAGCGCCGTCTACAGCTTGCTCGCCCTTCAGCTGGCTAGCAGCAACAAGCGAGTGAATCCTCTTTCGGGCCTCGTTTAGACCGTAGCCCAAATGAGAGTGCTGGTAAAGCTCAAAGTGTCGTCCGCCGAAGTCCAGAGTGTACTTGTGGTCACCGTCAGTCATGACTTTATCTGGCACGTTGAACGTTGGCTCAAATACAATCTGTGTAGACCCACCACCAAGATCAAACACTGCGGCAGTTGGGGTCTTTTCCTTGGAGCCGATGTTGCCAAGCAAGTAATTGGCAGTGATCCAAGCGTACACACCTTCGTCCTTACCATCCATAATAGATACTCCGTCACCTTCCACGACAGGGAACGGATATTCAGTCTTTAGACGTGTTCTAACTGCACCCAGAATCTTGTTGGAAAGCTCCTCGCCCAGTAGTCGCAACCCAGCAGTCGCCTTGACCGCGACTGGCGTGCAGCTCTGGACTTCCTTAGGGACAGTGGCCACAGCAATGTCCATTAGCTGATCCAAGCTCTTAGCGGCACCCTCAGCATCCTCCTTGAATGAAGACAACCCGGGCTCCATCATCTTGAACTCTTCACGCACAAGCTGTGGAGTTGCTTGGCAGTTGTTGAACTCATACACGTGTACTCGCGAGCCTGATGATCCCGCATCTACCATAACCACGTACTGTGTGATTGGTCGCACGCCGTCATACGACTTTGTACATGTCAGCGGATCTTTTGTGCCCTGGATATGCGAATCTGGCTTCTGCTTGAGGTGTACTGACGGGGTGCCGGACGCGAAGAGCCAGAACAGCACCACCATCATCGCTACTGCTGCAAGCAACAGCCTCACGTTCTTGTTCTGGAACACTGAAGTCTGCATATTACTCCTCTTGGCTCGCCACTGCTGATGCTTCTTTAGATAGTAGTCGTCGTCGCGCTTAGAGTTCACGGTAGATATGGGAATTTCAGTAGTTGGCTGCTTGAACAGCGGCATAAATGGCGTATGTGTGTCAAGAAGTGCTGTGTCTCAGGGGGAGGAAGCAAAATGGCAGCTGTACTTTTTCAGCCGTCTTAGTTCAAATTTCTCGAGACAAATCTTGATATATCTGTCTATCTGTCTGGATGCTGAAAAAAATATTGCAAGTAGATACAAAGAAACTGTAACTTGGGCCGCCAGCAAAATATGCCACCGTTTTTAATGTTTTCTTTGGCGGCGACTAAAAGTTTTATTATTAGGGCCTAAAATAACTACTTGAAATGCTACGCAAGCGCGTGCGCAGGTCCGCGCCAGACATAAATTAATTCAATTTAAATAAAATAACGGCGATAAAAAATGGAAATCTGCGAGACACGCGGCTTCTGCGGGCTTATTGGAACATTTATCGAACTGTGAGGGATTCGTGATTTGATCTCCTCTCGCGGCTCCTGAACGCAAATGGCCAGGTCTTCTCATAGAGGCATGTTCGAACTCGGGCCTCCGCGAGAGCTGGAGGAGGACGAAGAAGCGGAAGTCGCTGCTGCTGCTGCCGTGTCGTCATCGAAGGTTGACAAAGCAGCAGGCGACGCACTCGCCGCTGGTACTATCATGATCCATCCGCCAACACGGTCATCATCGCCTAAATATACTCGCAGTATCGCTAGTGTACTTGGTCCAAGCTCGTTCCTAGACGGTTCGACCACGCCTGTGTCTATTCCAGGAAGTGCACAGCTATCGCGACGCCAAAGCAGACTCAACTCGCGGCCGTCCTTCAGCGGGACGCCACTCTTGCATTCAAAGTTTACAGAAGTAATGGACGGACTCAAAGAGCTTTCTCTGGATTCTCCTGCTTCTAATGCGCATTCGAAATTGTACGATTGCTGTTTGTTTTATGGTACAAAGCTAACCTGATGTAGGGCCAAGACAGCCACGGGGGTGAGGAATCTAGCCAACCAGCTTGGCCAGGCAGAAGTGCATCTGGATGTACGTGCTGTGCTAATTGTAACAAAAGCTCGAGACAACTCGCTGGTCGAGATCACTCGGGACATGGCGAGCCATGTGATAGACGAGTATGGCGTGCATGTCTACGTCGATGCACAGCTTCGAAAATCGAAGCGATTCGACTCGGAGCCATTAGAAAGTACCGGATTATTACGGTACTGGACTCCGGATATGCTTTCGCAAGAAGGTGCGGCAGACGAGATTGACCTTGTTATTGCACTCGGCGGCGACGGTACCACGTTACTAGTGGGCCATTTATTCCAGCGCACAGTACCGCCAGTCATTTCGTTCTCGCTTGGATCACTAGGGTTTCTGACCAATTACAGCATTGACCAGTACAAGCAGCACCTGGAGCAAGTGTTTGAAGGCGGGGTGCGGGTCAATCTACGCATGCGATTCGAATGCGCCCGATACAACTCCCGCGGCGACTTGCAATCTGCCCCGCAACAAGTCGTCAATGATATAGTTATTGACCGCGGACCTAATCCGTGGCTCGCAATGCTCGAATTATACGGCAATGACGACTTGCTGACCGTTGTGCAAGCAGACGGGCTGATTCTATCGACGCCTACAGGCTCTACGGCGTATAGTCTGAGTGCAGGAGGGTCACTAGTACACCCTGAAATTCCCGCCATGTGCGTCACTCCCATCTGTCCACACACGCTTTCGTTCCGTCCCATGCTGCTGCCGGACTCGATGCGGCTGCGTGTGTCGGTGCCGCACCAGTCGCGGTCGACGGCGTGGATCAGCCTCGACGGCCGCACAAGGATGGAGCTCGCCAGGGGCGACTACATCACGGTCCAGGCATCGCAGTACCCGTTCCCGACGCTGGTGAGCCGGCGAACCGAGTTTATCGACTCGGTCTCGCGGTCGTTCCATTGGAATAACACTAAACAGCAAAAACCGTTCAGCGAATCGAGCAGCGTGAGCAGCGAGCTGTATGACATTGACTTTTGAAGTGAACTTTGATGGTTGTTATGATGCAAATGAAAAATATATAGTACATAGGTTCTTTTAATTCAGCAGCCATGCGCGGATGTAGATTAATGCTTCGATTTCGTTTAGAAACTCGCGGAGAATGATAATGTTGGCGTAGACCTGGGCCAGACGCACATCACGAGACGTGTCGTCAAAGTAGTCACGTTCTTCTTCGTTTTCTTCGTCCTTGTGGTTGAATTCGAGGTGGCTCGGGATACGGCTCGTGCCGGAGATCGACCGCAGCGTCTGTACACTTGGCCGGACCGCTCGAACATGCAAGTCGTTACCGGCAGAAGAAACTGTCGAATTGGAAGATTCACGGGAAACGGGCCGGTCAGCATTGACTGCGGCACGCAGTTTGGGCAAATTCAGTCGCGATAGTGACTTGCGCACCCGTCGCACAGGCGTGGTCAGAATAGGTGTCGGAGAGTCATCACGATCTGGAGTATGGAACGATTGGTTAGTAGGCGTAGACGGCGCAGCAACAGACGACTCTTCGTCAGTCTCACTGCTGAGCTGCGGTGTGTGGGTGTTTGTATGCTCATGGTGAATCGCATCGCCAAGCTCTTCGCGCACTTTGAGCGCTTTCTCAAACTCGTATATGCCGCGATTGAATTGGTCAATAGTCACAGCATAGTGCTGATATTGGTTGCATAGATCTTGCAGAACTTGCAAAACCTTAGTATTGGCCAAAATAGCCGTATCAGTTTCTTTGCGCATAGTGGAGGATGCCTGTAGTTGCGGTGCCAACTCAGTAGTGTCAAACACTAACAGCCAGCTTCGCAATGAGCACCATGAACAGGTTCCCAAATCGATCAACACTCCACTGAGTGCTAGATTCAGCTCGGTAGAGTTTGTGAAAAAGTTTAGCAAGTGCTGGTAGATAGTGCACATAAGCTTGTCTTCTGGCTTGATGGCGTGGAGGAAGAGCTGCTTGTCAACCTCCATTACAGTGCGTCTTTCTTGTTCTTCGGGCAAAAGTGCTTGCAGTTGCTTATCGGTCGGAAAGGGGCTATTGGAAATGCGCATCTCAATATCAGATTCATATGCACTAATGCTCAGATCCTCGCACCCAATATCCTGTCGCATTCCCCTCAACAGAGCCATCTCTCTTACATACAAGTAATCTGGCACGTTGCCAGTAGCCACTGAAGATTCATTGACTGCACTCACAGTAAAAAGCGTGTTGATCAAGTAAGGATAAAACTTGCGTATCAGGACCGACAGGAGCTGGAGCGCCACTACTTTCAATTTTTCCTGCGAAGACTCCAAACAGGTGAGCAAGATGTCTCGCAGAGTGATAATATTCTCACCATCGGTTTCATCTGTAAGCATTGCTTCACTTTGTCCTACCGCCGCATCTGCAGGACTTCTGTGGCCAAGAAAATATTGCAGAATCGCTTCGCTCATTTGATTGTGCTCCACTACTTCGAGAATATGCCGAAGCACTGTGAGCAAGGGAACGGAATATCCACCACTATTATCAGTAGACTGAATTATGGATGGATAAAGCAGACGGCGAACAAAGAGAACATCGAAATGAGATATCAGTTTCTTGGCAAGTTGCGTGCTCTTGCAATATCCGATCATATCCTGCCAAAAATGTAAATAACCGACAAAGTTGTCCACGTTGGCCCTATAATCTGCAATCTCCACCCGAGCCTTGGCACTGGCCGTGACTATATCACTTTCTCCAAGGCTCAAAGTAACAATGGCTGGCATCTCGGCATTGGATAGGGCATCGAGTTTGGACACGCCCCGGTTCAGTTGGCTATACAAAGCACCAAGACCACTTGCAATCAACGTACACATATCACTCTGCAAAACCCATTTCTCGAGTAGATCAGAAGGTCCGATCATATCAACAAGGTAGAGTAAGCCAGTTCGTGCATACTCGCCGACATTGCCCTCGTGATAGACGTAGTCAAGCAGTAGATAACAGAGCGGGAATGTAACCTCAGATATCTCATCACTATCCGAGAGCAAAATACTCAGCCAATGATCCACCAACTGAGGATGTGTTTTCAGTTTCGACGCTATGATAAACAGCAATTGACTGAATTCCTCTTCGCTCGACCTGTCGATGCGCACCCCCTGAGCCATGTCACACAAGAACCGGTCGGTATAAACAACAAACTGTTTATCGCGAAATATGTTGTCTTGATCTGCATCGAATATGGTCCGAAATAGTGCACAGGTGGTGCTGAACATCCACACTGGCATCTCTTTGAACGACTCGACGACCGCCGCAAGCGCCCCCTGCTTGATGAAATATACCGTACATACATCCAAATCCGCAGCCTGATTCTGCTCATTGAAAAATATCTGCGTCAAGTTGCTCAGATTGGATTCAACTTCGTCATAATTTCGCTGTTCCAGTGGTTTGGCGAGTATCTCCTAGACGTTTCGACGGTTAGCTTAGCGCTCCATGGGTATCCGCCGCAGCACTTACCACCAGTTCACTGCAAATCTCTTTAGTAGAGTCGAATCTCGCACGAGGATCTCTTGTCCGAACCTTCAATGCACGAGGGCTACCGGTGATCCGACTAAGCAAATCCATCGATAGCCCTTGATTTTCGATTGTCGGGTTTCAAGATTGGCGGGTGTGGGTGTGGGTATGGGTTGTGTGATCAAAAAAGGAACTTGCTGGTAACCATCACTAGGTACACAGTACTGGAATGGTGAGCAGTCAACGTAAACAATATTTTTATATATAATGTCGGAAACTCCCATAACTCAATATTCTCCAAACAAGTATGAGTCGAAATTCAAGAGCACGACGTGGTGGACACCACAATGCCTCATCGTCGTCGTCGGCGGGCTCTGCGGCGTCGTCGGCAGCGACGCTCTCCACGGCCGCATCGACTAGCGGTGGCGGGGAGATGAATCGACACAACTTCGGAAACGACTATTGCGATCATTTTTTGAGAAGCGGCGAGCTTCCACAGTCCTTTGTTCGGAACATTCCAGACCCATTGATTGGATACCCTAAACTACAGCGACTGCATCATCTTAAAGCGGCCCATAACCTCAAGCATGCCGGCAAGGCATACGGCAAACAAATCGAAGTATCTTCTATGGCAAAAGAACTCAACACTTGGGCATCCAATGGAACGAACTTTGATGTCATTATGGTTGGAGGCTGCACCAATCAACCACCATCTCAAGCACTCCTCTCGTCTCTTCCCATCCAACGGCTCACTCCTCGACCTAGCATCGCATTGCTGTGGGTAGCTGGTCATCAACTTGACGAAGGAAGAGCTGTATTGGAGCATTGGGGGTTCCGTCGGAGTGAGGATATCATGTACTTTATCACCAAGCCTGATTCCAAGCACTATCCTCCTCAACACTACGATGACGCAGTCCAAAAATCTACCTGGCATTGCCTGCTTGGCTTAAAAGGTACATTGAGACGAAGCGAGGATTCTGAGCTGATCAACTGCAATGTGGACACTGACATGATCATTGAAGACCCTGAAGCCACCGAACCTGCTAATGTGATTCCGTCAAAGATCTACAGACTGATTGAAAACTTTTCTCTCATGAACCGTCGACTTCATATTGTTCCATTCAATACTTCTTTCGAGCTTCCAGTGCGCATTCGAAAAGGATGGGTGGTTGTATCTCCAGACGTTTTTCTCGACAATTTCAGCCCTGCTGCTTATGCGGCCGACGCCAAGAATTTAGGGTACCGCGTTCCAGTGGACCCTGAGATTGATTCTCTTCGACCACGAACACCACCAAAGATGAAGCGAAAGTGATTGTCTATACTTTTTGTTGTCATTTTTTTGTCGTAAGATTACGTATTATATATATAAAAGATATATAATTACTCATTCAACATCCATTTGTTGCCGTGACCAGGCTTTGGCACATCCAAGCCAAACTGTCGTGGAACATCCTCGATTCGGTGCTTAGAGTTGAGGTTCTTTCGAAGCTGAATCTGGAAGCAAGTGGCAGAGCCCTGTCGAGAGATGATGGTGGAAGAAGCAAGGAAGTACTCCCAGATTCGGAACCATCGCTTGCCGTACTTGGCCTCGACCTTCTCTCGGTTGCCCATCCAGTTTCGGTACCATCGCCAAAGAGTGGCAGAGTAGTGAACACCAATAGTATCGACGGCAACAATCTCGAATCCAGCAGCTTCAAGCTTGTCCACAACCCAACCAAGTGGGGTGGAGGCATCGGCACCGGGGAAAACGTACTTGTTCATGAACAAACCCCAAATCAAGTCCTCGTACTGCCAGTACTTTCGCAAACCAGCATATTGCAAGAAGAAAACACCATCGTCGTCCAACATGTTGTAAACTTGGTTGAGGAACTGTCCAAACTTTCGAACACCAACGTGCTCAGCCATTTCGAGACAAGTGATCTTGTTGTACTTGCCCTCTGGAACAGGGGTGTCTCGGTAGTCCATACACAAAATCTTCGACTGAGCAGGGCTCACACCATCCTTCTCCAAGTTGCCGTTACCCCAAGCAGTCTGGTTTCGTCCGAGAGTGATACCGGTGACATTGGCACCATACTGAGTAGATGCAAATCGAGCCAATGTGCCCCAGCCGCAACCCAAATCAAGCATTCGATCACCCTTCTTCAAACCAATCTTCTCGCAAACAATTCGCAGCTTGTTATCCTGGAGCTCCTCAAGGGTCTCCTCACGGTCGATATCCGAAATGATACCCGAAGTGTAGATCATTCGTGGGCCCAAGAACCAAGAGTAGAAATCGTCACCTCGGTCGTAGTGGTCTCGCACCTGCTCTTCATCCTGGGATCTGCTGTGCATAATAACTTCTGGGATCATACCGGTCAAGAAAAACTTGAACAATGACAATGTGAATCGGAAATTGGCCCAGTCGTGTCGGTACTCTAGAACATCCAGTGCATCACCCTTGAACGAGACCTTACCGTCAAAGTACAATTCCTGGAAAGTTTCCATTGGAACCTTTTTGCCGTGGTACTTGGATGCAAGAGCTGGTTCGTGGAACTCGAGGTAATCCTCAATTGGTCGGCCTGGCAGCTGGCACTTTTCATTGATTCGTGGAGAGATGGTCGATGCAACAGTCCAGAATGCCACCAAGATTGGCAACGCAAAGATCAAAAAGAGCAACACAAATGTCTTCCATCCAGCACTGAACTTCCACACAAAGTATCCTGGAACACCCAGAAGCAATGTCAAAAGATAGAAATTGGAAAAGTTCTTGGTACCTGGACCCTCGGCCACCAATTCTGCGTTCTTGATTGCTGGGTATGCAGTAGTTCGAACGCCCGTCGCAGTCGAAGCAGGCTTTGGAGCCGGCGCCGGCGGGGTTTTGATGAATTCGATCTTAGTAGACATCTTTCAAGTCAGAAAAGTTCTACTGTCTACTTCACCGTAAATCTTCCACCAAAGTTAAAGAGCTCAATGTCTGACGAAGGAAAGCAAAAACACCACGTAGCAGCAGTTCCAAGCGTGAAACCGAGCCAGGTGTGTGAGACAGAGCGTGCGGCGCAGGGCTGGATTTTTTTTTCTCGCTCATCGTGTGGGCGAACAAATCAGCACGCCCGGGTAACTGGGCGCTGTTGACAGCCAGCCAGCCAAAAAGGCAGCGCACAGCCTCTCGTGCGCGCGCCCGCAAAATAGCCCCAATGCGTGTGTCAGTGATAAAAAAACCTGAAAAGCGGCCCGCTGAAATTTTTCCTCTTCTTCACACACTTTCTTGTCACCACATTTCCCACGAAATCGACAATTTTCCAAAAGGATAAAGAGGATTCGAACGACCTTCTGATCTTTTTTATTTATTTATTCGTTCTTACAAAAAAAGTCAATCTTTTATTTTAACGGATTCTTTTCTTTCTTTGCCACGCTCTTTTTTTCTCATTGTTTAAAGAAGGGCCATTGTATTTTGCCACGCGCAACATCAGCAAGGAAACACCAAATTTTTTTCTACACCAACTTACAACAAAAAAACTAACAGCAATATGGCTGAGATTACTTCCCAAATGCAGGGCTTGAGTGTCAAGGACAACAACAAGGAGTCCACTGGCGGCGCCCCAAAGCGATACGTTCCTCCTCACCGATCCCGTCCAAACACGGACTCAGCTGCCGCTGCTCCTCCATCTGATTACGGATACCAGCGAAGCTACGGCAATGGCTACGGTGGCTCTAATGGTTACGGCACTGGTTACGGTGGCGGCGGATACAGCCGAGGTGGCCGAGGCGGCTATGGCGGTGGTCGAGGTGGCTACGGCACTGGCACTGGCTACTCCAACTACGGCGCCAACGGTGGCGGACGAGGTGGCCGAGGTGGCTTTGAGCGATACGGCGGTCGAGGTCAAGGCCGATCTGTCGGCGAAGGCCAGTTTGTTGACGGCAAGCACATTCCAGGTCCACCAAACGAAAAGCTCGAGCTTGAGCTCTTTGGTTCTACTGAAGATCCAACCTCCCATCAGACCACTGGTATCAACTTTGACAACTACGACGACATTCCAGTCGAGGCCACTGGTAACGATGTTCCAGAGCCTGTCAATGTCTTTGAGTCGCCACCATTGGAGGAGCACTTGCTTACCAACATTGCTTTGGCGCGATACACTAAGCCAACCCCAGTTCAGAAGTACTCCATTCCAATCGTCGCTGCAGGCCGAGATTTGATGGCTTGTGCGCAGACTGGTTCCGGTAAGACTGGTGGTTTCTTGTTCCCAATCTTGTCGCAGTCGTTTACCACTGGTCCATCTGAGCCACCAGCTGAGCAGAATGGTGGCTTGTACCAGCGGAAGGCTTACCCAACTTCGTTGATTCTTGCCCCAACCCGAGAGTTGGTTTCGCAGATTTACGACGAGGCTCGAAAGTTTGCTTACCGATCTTGGGTCCGACCATGTGTCGTTTACGGTGGTGCCGATATTGGCATGCAGCTCAAGCAGGTTGAGCGAGGCTGCGATTTGCTTGTTGCTACACCAGGTCGATTGGTCGATTTGCTGGAGCGACGACGAATCTCATTGCAGAACATCAAGTACCTCGTTCTTGATGAGGCTGATCGAATGTTGGATATGGGTTTTGAGCCACAGATTCGACGAATTGTTGAGGGTGAGGACATGCCAGGTGTTCAAGACCGACAGACTCTCATGTTTTCGGCCACTTTCCCACGAGACATTCAGATGCTTGCTCGAGATTTCTTGAAGGACTACATTTTCTTGTCTGTTGGCCGAGTCGGTTCTACCAGTGAGAACATTACTCAGCGAATTGAGTACGTTGAGGACGAGGACAAGAAGTCTGTCTTGTTGGACATTTTGGCGTCTGGCGATCAAGGATTGACGTTGGTGTTTGTTGAGACGAAGCGAATGGCTGACAATTTGTGCGACTTTTTGTTGCGACAGCAGTTTGCTGCCACTTCTATCCACGGTGACCGAGGCCAGCGAGAGCGAGAGCGAGCGTTGGAGAGCTTCCGATCTGGACGAGCTCCAATCATGGTGGCTACTGCCGTTGCTGCTCGAGGTTTGGATATTCCAAATGTGACCCACGTTATCAACTACGACTTGCCAACTGATATTGACGACTATGTGCACCGAATTGGTCGAACTGGTCGAGCCGGTAATGTCGGTGTTGCTACTGCGTTCTTCAACCGAGGCAACAAGGGCATTGTGCGAGAGCTGATTGATATCTTGAAGGAGGCCAACCAGGAGATTCCATCCTTCTTGGAGACCACTTTGCGAGAGACTTCAGGCTTTGGCGGTCGAGGTCGAGGTGGCCGAGGCGGTGGACGAGCCATGGGTGCGTCTCGAGATTTCCGGAAGCACGGCGGCGGTGGCGGCTATGGCAATGGTGGTTACCAGGATAACCGATCTGGTTACGGCGGTGGCGGCTATGGCAATGGCAGCTCTGGCGGTTGGGGAGGCAACCAGGACTACGGCAACGGTGGTTCCTGGTGGTAGTGAGTTTCTCACCCCTCCTCTTTGAGTGTTTGTTTTATTTTTTATTTTGATTCTTGGGTTTTTTACGTGTGTTACTGCCGACATGATTCTTTTTTATGATGTGGTTTTTTATTTCCTCGTGTGATGTGGGAGTCCTTCGATTTTTTTTTATTATTTGCATTGTGAACGTTTTTACGTTTTTCCTCATGTTCTTTGCATTTGTTTTTTTTCAAAAGTTTTTATTATTACGGCTTTGGGGATTTGTTTTTTATCGACATCATTATATTACAAAGTTGGAAATGATAGAATGGGAAGAAAGAATATGGGATATTCTTATTTTTTTTTACACGGGTGTTGATGTTTACGATGCATAATTTGGAAGGATGGAAAGTTTTTCCTTATATTTTACTGGATGAAAAATGGGTGCAAGAAAAGGAAATCTGGGTTTTGTGTTTTGTTTAACGACGTTGATGAATTTTTACGAGATACGAAAAAGGTTGATTTTCTACGATTTGCATTATTTTGATATTTTTTGGCCGGTAATTTGGGAAAAAAAGAGGCATCTTTATGTGTTATTATACGGAGGAAAGAATTGAAAAGAATGATAAAAGAGTGGCAGTTTTTTGGTTTTGTTTTATTTTATTTGGGCGGTTTTTTAGAGAATCAAAAGAAAAATATATAGAGGAGGTTTATTGGTTTTTATAATAATTGATTAGTATTCTTAAAAAAGTTTGTCATTTGAGCTTGGAGTTGCAGAACATGCAGGTTGGAGATGGGTTTTGGAAGTACATTTGGCAGTTTGTGCAGTACTTTGGAGGAGTTGATGTTGGTGGGTCCATCTTGGATGTATTCATACAGAAAGTCTGTGGTGTATTCTCAGTTTATATATGTCGAGGGTGATGAGGATGATCCGGGGAAACTCGGATGGATTGTGGGGTACATGTACAGCGTGACGTACACAATGTGCATTTTCTAGTGAGTGTGATAAAGCTTAGGAACAAGGAAGATATAGGAACTGACAAAATACCCAGTCTCATGATCTCTATTTTTTTAAAGAGCCGCACTGCATTGCGGCTTTCTGCTCTCAGCGAATCATCCGTATCACGATTTAGTTCGAGTACACCAAATCGAGCCACGCACCGAGCCTGTACCCTGCTTTAGCAATCTGTGTCAACGCCACAGCGTGGTTGTCGTCGTAGTATTGACCCAAGAGGTCTACGTTCTCCACGCTCTCAACCCCGTTGACGAGAACGTTCGAGCACACAAACTGGTTAGCGTCCGCGGCCCACCCCAAAGCAGTTGACTGGACATGTCCAATGTCCATCCCATCTACCCACGTCTCCGGCGTCCACCCGTTCTTTTTGGAGTTGATGGCATCGACGATACTAGTGGCAAAAGACTCGGCCGTCGCGCCACCGGCCAGCGCCTCCACAATCTGAGTGTCCCATATATGATGCAAATTCGTTTGAGACCCATTGTAAGTGACTGCAATATCGTTACCACCTACATCGAGCTTCTCGTCGTGCAACGGCTGGTGGATATCGCCCACGAAATGGATCACAAATTTCAGAGCTTCATAAGTGTCGCCAGAGTTGGAGAGTAGAATAGAAGTGTAGTTGACCATGGCTGAGACAGAGCACCCCTCGTCGCCGCAGTCGCGGTCAAAGTCCACTGAACACGAACTGGGCGGACTATCATCGGCGTCGATGAAGTGGAACGGCGCAGAGAAGCGGCCGGCAGCGGTGTAGCGGTACTTGTCTGCCCACGTCGCCACATGGGCCATGTAGTCGGAGTCTGTAGTTCCAAGGACTTCCTGGACGGCGGATTTGGTGGTAGGAGAGATGTAGGATTGGGCGATCCAGGCAATTGTCTCGTGGCCCAAGTCGCCCCATGCGTGGATGGAGTGGGCCAAGAGTAGGGTGGATAGTAGGAGAATTGACTTCATTAATGGTTCTAAAGATGGTGGTGTGGTCGTTTTCTTATATACTCTTGGAGATTTGATTATTATCGTTGATTATTATCATTCAAATTGATTATTATCGTCGATTATATTACACGGCACCAACACTTGAGGCCAAAAAATCCACAACGTGGGGATCTGTCATGTCAAATGGGCAAGGATCACATTATGCAGGTTCAAGGTACCAATACTGTACACACGGCGCTGTGGATAGTAGTGTAAATCCACGGTTTATATTCGTTTAATGCCGCAGGACACCGTCGTTGTTCGATTTAAAAGAGTACCCAATCAATCTAGCATGCATTTTTCAAAGTCATCTTGGCATGAGGACACAAGATCACCAGTACAAAGACAAAGCCAACGAGGCTACCATCCTTAACGAGTAAGAAATTCAGTCAAGAACCGTCCCAAGACAGGTGATGCCAGCCCAGCCCAGCCCAGCCCAAAGCCGCAGCTCCGGTGGCACCCTCCCTCCTACTTGAAACTTGACAATCTTAGATTTTCACAAAATTTCACACACCTGGGCGGCGGTCTCGGAGGGAGAGGGTTCTTAGGAAAAACAGGCGAGTATCAGATCAAAAACCCGTTTATTAATAGATCTGGACCTATAGTTTGAGATTCTAGACAATAACGAGAAGAGCCCATTCCAAGTGAACTTTGAGCTTAATAGTCAAGATCCTAATCAGGATTTCTGGGCAAAACCAAAAAAATACCTGATCCGTCTCACCCAGGAAACCCCTCTTGAAAACTTTTAAAATGCCCGGATTATTTATCGGCGAAAAAAATCAAAAACTCAGCCACTTTGATAATCCCTGAGCAAGCACGGATACAGTGTATATAATGAGGCCGGCCGTTTTAGGCGGTTGAGAGACACAAGTGTGTTAGACCTTTTTGGGAGTCACCCGGCAGTCGCGCTTCCAGTGCGCTCGGTTTCCCGCCGGCCCGGCACCGCCGAGTCGGGCCAGATGGCGGCCGGCGATGATGTCGGATGTTTGATCGGCGGGTGGTGTAATTCGGGCGATGCGCGTCCGATGATGATGATGTGCTCACGGGAGGGTAACTGTGTACTGAGCACCCGGCACTGGTAGGGTTTTTCCGTACGGGAGATAAGACCAAGCGGGCCGAACCGCACACCAGAAATTTTAGTGCGATGAGGAGATGAATTAGTACCGCAGAATTTTACGAACACTATTCTGGTTCTTAGAGAATTGGCTGAATCAAGAATCCCATAATAATGCCTGTCTTTTATTTCAAAACAAGACCCGCCTCTTGAATGTGTCTTGTAACCCACCAAGTTCTAGATTCATTAGGTTTGACGCAAGCTCCCAGAGGCTCTTTAATGCACAGTTCATAAGCTGTTGTACGGTATGTTTACGTATGATATTTACTAAAATGCGCCTCTTAAATGCTCCAGTTTTCTAAGAAAAGATCTTTTTTATTATCACAGACTTTTATGGAAACAGTACGCACATGATCATTATGCATTTTATGGGATCCCAGATATCCCATGGGTGTAGATAGTGCGTAGGGTGCTTATCTACCACTTTATCTCAAGCGGCAAAAACATTACGACTACTGCCAATTAACGGATGGCCGCTTTTTTTTGACCCAGTGTTGTGGATGGGGGTCCAGGCGCAAATTCCCACGCAACGTTGCTCTGTAATTGTTCTAGTTTGCCTTTGGGCTAAGAAGCGTATATACAGAAGATACACTGTACTAGTAGGTCATTGAGCTTTATTTGCCATGCACGACAACAAGCTTACCGGTAAGGCAGACTGTTACAGCAAATAAAAGGTTCAAATGCCGCATTGCAGTATGCTGTAGACATAATATCCTAGAGGGTTCTATAAATGTGCTCTGAATAGTATAAACCGGCAGCGGAGAAGCGTTCAACAGTATGGAAAATCCTATTCTTAAAGATTACCTGCCTGATTTAGATAGATTTGCGGGAAATCCATCCCGAGGTGAGTAAGATCAAGAGCTTGCTCTTAATTCCACACATCGCTCCGTTCCTGAATATCGCTTTGTACGTTCATATAGCAATGCAGGATGTGAACACACATCTCAGTTCAAACACCCAAACACCAAGCGAATTGAAACCGGAACTCAATTAGCTGTATAAACACACGGAAGCAGAGTTACGGAACGGTGCAGATGGTCAGTCCTTTTTGTTCTTGTCGTTGGTTTTGTGGTAGAAAAATGGATCACGTCAGGGTACATGTAATGTGCGACTCAGTTTTTCTTGGCTTGCCCCTTTTTGGTGCATGACAACGGGAACAACTGCAATATATTGTCTGTAGAAATGAACCGGAACATAGAGTAGATTGCTTGTTAAACAAATTGAATAATGAAATCATCTTTATGGACGGTTTTCCTTTGAACAAATGCCGAGCGTACCGGTGAGCCGCCACTGCCGCGGACCGAATTTAAGAGACACCTGGAAAATTAGTGCAAGAAGTTTTGAGTTTTATGTATGTTTATTAGATAGTTAGAAACAACATGTATTCCAAACGGGCTGTTTGAAAAAGGTGCTCAAGCGGTGCAATTATGGTCAATATCCGACAGACTACAGTACACATCGGAACCGATGGCCCGGGACCACGGAATAACTCACAGAACTTGAAAAAATGGTGAAACTCGCTATTTACCAATAGATCTTACATACTGTGTGCACTAGGATCATATCTCTGGTGTCTTTCATCCGGATTTTCAGAGCGCGTCGTCTCGAGTGTACAGATGGACTGTGCGCTGCACATCCCAAGGGATGGGTCAAAAAAGGGGGCGGCGGGATCAGATCAACCTTCGAAACCTAGGAAAGCATGCCAGAACGCGCTTATCATTAGATCCCGATCATTTTTCAGGGTACATTTAGATACAATCAAGATCCGTTTGAGGTAAATTGAGCAGTGGTTCTAGACGCGTCTGATATTGCGCAAAACTCTTTGAACACGGATCGCACATGGCATTCTGTACTGTAGTTATCTTCTTCTCTATGGGATCAGAGATGCCATCAACGATCCTTGCATTTTCGTGATCCCACTGCATCTTAGAGCTGGAGGTATTTAGGTACTCGGATCAAATCCGAATGCGGGCAATAATCTCTCAGGGGTGGGTTTAGGGGGTGTAGTACATCCATCTACTAGTAGTACATGTATATGAATCCAAGAAAAGTTTGTTCAAACTAACAACCAATTGTCATAAATCCGCCCTAATGGACTATTTGACCCATATATAGAATAGAATAAGCATATCCTTTCTAGTTCAACGGTTCTCTTCTCCCTTGGTACCAATAAAAAAAGATGGCGGGCCCCTTGATGGCGGCGCCATTCATTACCTTTGCCATGGTAACCAGCCCCTGAATTTATAGTTTCTTATGGGAATCCCTTTCTACACCGAAACCAAAACACGTGTATTTTGGACTGATATCAGATTTGAAGTACATGTATCTAGTAGTATTTGATGAAAGATTCGTTTTATATGTATTCTCTTAGAGTGATCAAGAGGGGAATATTGAATGTTTATGACGGTCGTCGTTGCCCGAAACCCAACCCCCTCCATCTGCACTCTGACTGCACTGGGACACATCCAATAAAAGCCTCTGAAGAAACTCCGCTCCTCCTTTAGCGCCTAAGCTTTAAAGAGATGCATAATGTAAAGATCTCACCTCTCAACTGGAACTGAACTTAAGATTGTTGCTGCTGCATCTCAACTTCCCAAACAGACAAGCATAATACATTGTGTAGTATTTAGAGATATACGACTCGGACCAAAAAAAGGTCTTGAACTATGATCACACTTATACACATCGGAATAGAATACACTGAAATATGCTATTCTAACAGTTCTCCAGAGATCTCTTCAATCTGATTGGCTATTAAAAAAGAGAGAATATCAAAAGCCCTTATCATTGCTGTGCGTGTAAATCTCAGCACAAGTGTTCGAGAAGCATCCAGCCAAAAAAACAAAAAACAAGTTCCGAGACACACACAAAAAAATCGGCCGGCGCCCCCCTTTTGGGATATTACAAACTCGGAGTCACATACAGACACAGACGAAAAAAAGCAAACCGGGAAAAAACGCAATCTGTGCAACGTTACACACAAAAATAAGTAAAAAAAAAATTCTCAGGAGGTTTTTATCCAAACGAGTATAAAAACCCAGCCGTTTCCCCCCCTTTTGCACAATCCAGTTTCTACTCTCTACACTCAAAGTCAAAAATGCAGTTCAAGCTCGCCGTCGTTGCTACCCTCGTTGCCGCCGTCTCCGCCGCCACCAAGTACGTCTCCTAATAACCGACTCAATCATTCAGAAAGTTCTAACATTGATAGCACTACCGCTTCTAACGGTACCAACACCACCTCCACCGCCTCTCCATCTGGCTCTGAGGGTGCTGCTGTCCACCACTTGGTCAACGCTGGTGTCATGGGCGCCGTCGTTGCCGGTGGTATGGCTCTCGTCCTCTAAGCGCATTCACACAATAAAAATGCAAGGAAAAACGTTTTAATGTTTGGTTTCTAGACTGTAATTTCTTAATTTCTCTTTGTTTTTGTGCTTCTATTCAAATCCTTTTTTTTTTTTTGTTTTCTCTATTCTTAAGGTGAAATCTCTTCCAAGATGAACCGATTAATTCAAAACCCTTTTTCTTTAACAGTCTCGTCAAAATCTATATCGATCGATCAGGGATGTCGATTTGGATATAGATAGATTTTGCTCGAGACTGTAAAAATTTTAGTGCGGCGTCGTGGGGCGCTCCAATAGATCCAAAACTCCCAACCGCAATTTGTGCAGCACTTTCTGTAGTCCCAAAAGTTACCCGGCTTTCTACAACCACCACCCCCATATCCAAAGGACCCTTCCAAGAAAACTCCCTGCACACACACACGCACTTACATAACAACATACACTCTGTGGTAGCTCTACTCTTTTGACGACAACATCCACCAGACCATGGGCAACGTATCGTCTGTGCCCACAGACCCGTCTTGCTCACTCTATCTGAGGCGGCCGGACAGGTTTGCGGTCAAGCAGATGGACGTGCTTGCGGCCGGTCCCTCTTCGTCCTCATCCGCATTCTCGTCGCCGTCCTCTCTAGAAATGAACCTCAGTCAACTCAACCTGGCTGGAGGCGTCCACCACGTGTTGACAGTTGATGAAGGGTTGAACGTGTCGTTATCTGACGGCAATCCTGCGGCTTATATCAAGGTATGTTGTTTTTTTTGAAGTTGTTTGAAACTAACTCTATAAGGACACTGAGAGTAATGGGTTCCCGTTCATACTCAAGGTACCCCATTCCGATCAATTGAAGTTCCAGTTCAAGCTCCAGCTCCACATTTCATCGGCAATGCCCATCAACAACCTCACATGCATCACCGCCCGCACTCGTAAACAACTAGACAACTTTATCACCACCGAGTTCTTCCACAATGCTAACATTCAAAACGAAAAGAATGTCAATTTCGTGGGCGACTACACATCTACAGAAGAATCTCCAAAGACTGTGGATCTCGATTTCACTCTAGATTGGCGACAAGAAGATGAGATTGCGAAAGACGAATCTAAAGGAACCCACTTGGTGGTATGCTTTGCCGAGTACGATAAACGCGATCATACCCTTCAACAATTAGCTCGGTTCACAATCTACATTGACCAGCCGCCCATTGCACCTGCCGAAACTCCAACCACTACTGTCACGACGAACTATAATACTGCATCTAACGAATACATTAATCGCATAATACCCTCCCCTTCACCGCCGCCCTTGGCGCCCCAACAACATGGTTCAACATCATCAACCGCGCCCATACCAGTTCCACTACCTCCTCCTTCATTGAATACTGCGACTACACAGAAGCCACCCTCTTCATTAGCCAATGCGCTCAATGGGTTCCAATCGCCGTCAAGCCCCCAACGATCGAATAGCACCCTCCTTCCCTCCTCGCCTGTGCTTACACAACAACAGCAGCACGAACTGCAATTGGAAGAATCGATAGACGTTGTGTTGCAACGAGAAAAGAAGCAAGGCCTGGTCATGCCCCGTCCTGACGGCGATTCGACATCGCAGCCTGAAGACGGACCATTGTTCAGAGCTACCATCGCAGCATTGGAGAAGAAGACTGGCAATTTGAAGTTCAAGACCAAGAAGCTTTTGAAACGGGCAATGCTGGTGCACGAGCGCCAGCAAGCGTTGGTGGAGGCACATCGACTATTTATTCAAGAACTCAAGGAAATTGGCGAGACTGAAATACCCGCGTTCCAAACGGTCATTTACAAGTACTTTGACAAGAACTCTCGGGGACAAATAGACATGGTGGCTTTTCTGCGTGAAAGTGCACATGAAATGCTTGTCCACGTGGTGGAGCCGCTGCGGAAATTGTACGATTTGGAGATCAAGTCGTTTGATGTTCGCAAGCGGGAATTTGACGATGAATCGAGCCAGTATTATTCATGGCTGTCGCGCTACTTGTCAATGAAGCAAGAAGCCAAGGGCAAGAAGAAGATTGAGAATGATACAAAGTACCCGGAAAAGAAGAAGGCATTTGAGCTGTGCAGGTTTGATTATTATTCATACATGCAGGATTTGCACGGTGGTAGAAAGCAACAGGACGTTGTATATCAACTGGCATTATATGCAGAAAGCGAGTTGGCTCGTCTGATCAAGCTTGGTGAAGTAATGAGGCTCAAGGTCAAGCCGCATGTGGACACTTTGATCGAAGATGTCAAGGATGCTAACAAGGACTGGACGAGGAACCGCACCGAGCGGGAGGTGAGAAGAAGAGCATTGGAGAGATCTATTGTAGCTCCAGAACTATCATCGCCGATGCAAGAACAGCCGCATTATTTGCATGATCCAACTGCCAATACCACATCGTCATCTCCTCCGTCTCATACCAACAACAATCCCCCTACTCTTCGAGTCAACACTGAGCACCCAAATTCCCACAGCATTGCATCTGCGCTGGCTACTCCCGATGTGGCCACCGCCACTGCCACTACTATTACAGGTGGCAGCACTAATTTTGAAGACTCTCTTCAGACACCTAGTGTTCAGCAGGATGATTTCAAGAAGGAAGGGCTGTTGTGGGCCATGTCGCGGCCTGCAGGTCTGGCCGATCCGTTGGCCAATTTGAATAAGCCGGGTTGGCACAAATTTTGGGTTGTTTTGGCTGACGGCAAGATTTGTGAGTATACAAACTGGAAGCAAGGTGTTGTTGATTTGCACAATGACCCCATCAATCTCAAAGTGGCATGTGTACGAGAAGCACGTAACGCGGACCGACGGTTTTGTTTTGAGGTTGTGACTCCGCAGTACAAGCGAGTATACCAAGCTACGAATGAGGAAGACATGCAAGCATGGATTCGGGCGATTAATAACGGGATTACCTCCTCGCTTGAAGCGTTTGAAGAGCCGGCGATTCCTCCATCGTCTAGTGCTGTGCAGAGGCGACTGTCGAATCGACGAACTTCTTCGCTGCATCACGCTGCGTCGCATCACTCTGTAAGTCATCCCCAGGTACCGCACCAGGCACCAGCACATCATCATATACCTCCAACACCACAAGCAGATGATGCATTATTGCAGACGATTCGAAGTTTGAGCCCTAGTAATGCGCGATGCGCAGACTGTGGTTCTGCAGAAAAATGCGAATGGCTCTCGATCAACCTGCTGGTTGTGCTGTGCATTGACTGTTCCGGAATCCACCGATCTCTAGGGTCGCACATTTCTAAAGTGCGAAGTCTGACACTCGACACTAAGAGTTTCACACGGGACCTGGTGGAGCTGATCAAGAGCGTGAATAACGAAATGATGAACAGCATCTGGGAGCGTCTTTTAGATAGCAAGCCACGCATCACGGCCGAGAACCGGTCCGGGTTCATTACGGAAAAGTACGTTGAGAAGAAGTTTGTCGAGCCCGTGGCACGGCCCAATGCCCAGCTGCGTGGCTCTGTCATCCAGTCTGATTTGCGAGGCGCGTTGCACGCGTTGGCGTCGCGAGCTAACCCGAATACACCATCGAGTGAGGATGGCGACGAGTCGTTGCTGGTGTACACACTGAAGAACGCGCCAGAGGGGGCTTCAACGTTTCCGTTCTCGGAGCTGTTGCTGCTCAATAGTGCTGCATTGCCTGTGGGTGGTCCGGTAGCATTGACCAACCCCGATGCACGGGCGTACTTGTCGCGGAAATTGGCCAATGACGCTATTAATTCCACGAGTCCCGCCAACTCGACGCCGTTGAAGAAGAGCCAAAGTGTTTCAAAGGGTGCTGCGACCCCGGTGAGGAGGGATAAGCGGATGAGTTACCAGAAGGATTCTTAATTTGCATGTAGTAATTGGACTAATCTTTATGAGTTCTGTTGAACATTGTGTTGGATCAACTGGTGATGAGCATTGTCAAGTGTTGAATCATCGCGATATTGTAAACGTACTCGTCAGTGGCTGCTCAACATGAGCTCTAAATCAACGCGAGTCGGGCCAGTCATTGAGATTTGTTATTTGGAAATCTGAATGTTAGGATTTCAGATGCCATTGTCACGAATCAAAATGAGCTCTAAATTATCGCGAGTTTGAATCAAAAATTTTTATAAACGTACTCATGCAAGTGGAAGACACAATCACCTGCACAGGCTTCCAGGAGGTCGTCGCAAAAGCAACGACAATGTCGGTAAGCCACATGGACAAATCGTCGCAAGTGGTATAAGGAGTTGTCCCGGCTTCAGAAGCAGTGGCGGCGACAATGATGCAGTCTTCCGGTTCAAAGCACCGTTCTGCGCTAGTTTCTAATCACTGAGTTTGAACTAAAATGTCATCATAAACATATACTCGTCACCTGTTCCAATCAACAAGTTCTAAATCATCACAAATCAAAAAGTTCTTATAAACATACTCATCCCCAGTTCTAACCAAAAACTTCTAAATCCTGTGCACCTCAGGGGTACATGTGAGACAGTGCGGCGCATGTGAAAAAGCCACCACCAACAGAACTTCCATCTCTTCTATTCTCTAAGCACGACGCTTTGGGTGTAGAGGAAAATGTTTCGCCCACATTTCCTTGTCCATATACTTATGGTCATACACATCATGCCACTGGACCAGCGTTAGACACGGGAACAGCGGCACCGTGAGCGGCTCTTTGAGCGGGTCCCAAAAGCTTGGCAACTTGCCCGGCTTGCTGATCAAGTCGCCTAGCACGAGCGTCTGCAATTGCCGGCACGCGCACCCGATGCGCATAATCATCTGGCAATCGTCAAACCCGTCCACTTGCAGCCGCAGCACCTTGAGCTGCGGCAGCAGCTCGAAAAACCTTTTATTATCGACTGGCTCGAAAATTCCAGTGCTCAAATTCTGGCCCGCGTGCGTCAGGTCGAGCATCTCGAGCCGGTGGTGCTTGTGTACAAAGTTAACCATCTCCAACGCGGTGACGGGCGACGGCTGGGCGATGACAATCTCCAGGTACTCAAACACGGGCTCGTGTGCGGTGAGTTTTTCAAGCGACAAATATTCAATGCGGGTCTCGGAGCTCAATCGGGGGATCCTCAGCTGCGTCATGTTTGGCAATGCCTTGAGCAAAACTTCGCCAGTGAGTTTGGTATCAACCCACATGGCCTCAAAGCAGCGCGCTTGGAACGAACCAACGTCGATTGCAGATTGTAGCCATGTATCATCAACGGCTAGGAAGTGAATCACCTCGATTGATTTATTGCTTGCGAGTGATTTAAAGAATTCGCAAAGTCCCGTGCCGGGCAGATACAACTGCGACACAAACGACTTTACTGGTACAGTCTTGAGAAAATCGTACATCTGGGCCATAGAACACAGCCAATGGTCAATGCGCAATTCAACCAACCTGGGAAACAGCGTCTCAAAAGACGCAATAAGGTCAGGATGCACATTGCCCGTCAGCTCCACCGACACGACATTGGGGAAAGTCACTCCTGCAGTGGCCTCAGGATCGTACCATGTGCCACAGAACATCTTGTTGAGCAACGTGGCGTAAAACTGTTCCCGTCCCGTGCCTCCGACTCTGGCAAAAAAGTTTTCGTAGCTCATATGGTTCGGCCACCGGCGGCGGGCGATATTGTACATAACCCCAGGGTTGACGGTGAGAAGCCCGGGCACATATATTTCTGGTAATTGATCGATAATGCACTCCACAAGTTCCTGTGTATTGAGTACAATGTCGGCTGCTCCCATATTGTCCGTGGTGGTGGTTGTGTGCATGGCGCTAATTTTAAAAAATGTCGTGGGGCATTTGAGTTAGACACATAATCAAACTTTCCAGCGTCTTTTCAGTGTCTTTGACGAGCTTCGATTTCAGCAAGTGTAAGTTCTTTCAAGACCGGTCCATCCCATTGGCTTATAGTTTTAATATGATATTCATATGCAGAAGCGATAATTGAGGTTGCATCGGGCACTTGCGCCGACAAGACTAAACTCGTTATCGGCGACTGGCCAAAAAATCGTTCGTAATCGTTTACCGTAGATTTACCAACCGCTAGCGTTTTCAGATTTATGCAACGCAGGGCAATCTTATCCGACAGACCCTCTGGAACTGACCCTCTCCAAGCGACAGTCTCTATAGATGGAGTCAAACAGTACTCAAGCACGTCCTCAACTCCTTCGGGAATCTCCCCATCCATGGTGAACCTTACCCGTTCAAGCATTGGCATCTTGACGGCCCTTACTGCGTCATGGCACGTTTCGTCACAAGTCGACACTACCAACCCCGTGACGAACCCGGCGTAGAACAGGCGCCGCTTAGCGTCACAAACATTGGCCAGGTGCTTGACATCAACAGCCTCGCTCCATACCAGCTGCGACGCCTCGGCGAAACAGACCCAGTTGACGGTCATGCATTGGAACAGATCGTGGTACCGCGGTCGCGGCAAATTGTCAGCGTCGAGCCACGCGTCGCGGTCAATGTCGTCGCGCAGGTACTTGAGAATGCAGTACGCGATTTCAGGCACTTCAAACAGCAGGTCCATTTTTTTCAAATCCACATGAGTTGAGTGGATGGAGTTTAGATCTGTTGCCGCGTTTTTTCGCGGTGTGGAAAAGTGTGCGGCTCGGATCGTCTCGTTTTTGAAGATGGGTGTTTATGGGTACAACAGCCTCGTACTTTTGATAGTTTCGAATAATAGTGACTCTACTGGCTCTCATGTTGTACGTTTTCGAGATAAGGGTTTGAGAGTCTTATCTTGTAGCCGTATGCAGCATGGCGCCTCCGATGTTTAGCACCGGTCAATGAAGTCCCTGTCAGAATAGTATGTCCTCTGGACTTTGCTTCAATCGGATAAGCACAATTCCTAGACTATTAATATTTTACCGTCAACACTTTGAACGGTGTTTAAAGAAGCAGAATGTTTTGACCTTGGCTGCCGTCTCAACAGATCAAGTTGTTATGGCAACCGTAGCCATCTTTGTCTGCTGTGAAATTAGTATCAGGATGCTGGAAGCTTTGAAAATTTCAAATAATTCTGACAGAATTGTGGGACGCCGATGCTAGAGTTTGTAGATACGCTGGTCGGCGAAGTTGGTCATCACAATGGTCCGACAGTCGACTAGAATAGAGGCTCGTAATTTTATGCTTGGATATAAACATCTCCGGCGGCGTGCAAGTCGGAAGCTCCGATACTCATCTGCACCCCTCGCCTGTCGATTGCATATGGTACACCGGAACAGACATGCCGGAGTCTGTGTGGCAATTTGTCATCTCTTCAGCTTATGAGCCATGCAAATAGGGTGCTTGTCCAACGAATGTCGCTCTTCCGATCGATACTGGGTTGTTAGAGAACGGACTTCCGACCTTCTTGTTTCTTTGTGGGCACGCGTCTGTGGCACCGTGACGCATCGCTTTCTATAGTGAGGTATTTGTAATTTGAGCACTATTCGGTGTTGGATTTTCGTATTTTGTTTGGGGAAATATTTGTGCGGCCATATTCAACGATTCAACGAAGTCAGCCGTGCGGCAAAGAGCATGCTACTATTCTACACTCTAATTCAAACTATGGTAGGCATGTTGAATAGACATGACTATCCTGATGTCTAATGAATCATCGTGCGGTGACCCACCAGGCATCTTTGTAGGACTTTCTCCTTTCTCCAAGGGTCCCCACCACTCGTAACGATGTGGTCACCGTCATATTAATAAGCCGTGCGGTACGCCTGAGACAGATCGACACTGTGCGGCTTCCCGTGGTGCTGTGTAAATGAGCATTTATAACTGCAATTCTATATAAATACACACATACACGGCATTAAGAAGAGTTTCAATCTTCAAAAACACAATGTCGGACAGTTCTTCATCAGAAAAGTTTCCGGAGGAAACTTCAGTAGAGGTGACCGCGCCTACCGCTATAACCGCTCAAGATAACGAGGTCAAGGCGCCACCGCCAAAAATGACGCCGCCGCCAGACGGCGGTCTGCAGGCATGGCTCCAAGTATTCGCAGGCTTTATTGGCTTTTTCATCTCCTGGGGTGTAATCAATGCGTTTGGTGAGTACGAGACATACTACCTCAACACTCTCCTACCCGGCGAGTCCCCAAGTACGATTGCGTGGATCGGCTCGATCCAGGCGTTTTTGGTTGTAGGATTCTCCGTCATTACTGGCCGAGTGCTCGACGCTGGCAAACTGCGACATGTGCTGGTGTTTGGAACGTTCATGCTGGTATTTGGTCTGATGATGACGTCGCTTTCGTCCAAGTTCTACCAGCTGCTGCTCGCCCAGGGGTTTTGCGTGGGGATTGGCTGCTCTTGTTTCTTCTCCTCGACTGTCGCGACTGTTGCGCCGTATTTCAGCAAGAAGCGGGCGACGGCTATTGGTATCGCCGCTACCGGCTCTTCGATAGGCGGTGTGGTGTACCCCATCATGGCCAAGCATTTGATTGAAGACGTCGGGTTTGCGTGGGCCACGCGTATTATTGCATTCATGATCTTGGGTCTGGCTGCCATCCCGCTGGCAATTTTGAGGTCGCGAGTACCGCCTCGCAAGTCTGGCCCGTGGATCGATGTCGCTTCCTTGACAGACTGGCCGTACGTGTCGATTTGTATCGGCATGACTGTCGCATTCATCGGACTGTATGTGCCCATCTTCTATGTTGAATCCTTTGCATTGCATATTGGCGCGTCCAAAAACGTCTCGGGATACATTGTCTCTATTCTCAACGCAGGCTCGGTGCTGGGCCGAACGGTGCCCAATATTCTCGCAGACAGATACGGCAGCACCAACTTGCTCATCCCGTGCATTTGCGGAGCTAGCATTTTGTGTTACTGCTGGATAGCTGTGCACAACGATGTGGGTCTGATTCTGTTCGCCGCATTGTACGGCTTTGTGAGCGGTGGCCTGGTGTCGCTGCCAGGGTCAATCATTCCGAATATGACCAAGGACATGAGTCTGCTGGGTACCCGGCTAGGCATGGCCTTCTTTTTGTGCTCTCTCGGGGTGTTGATTGGTGCCCCTGTCGGCGGAGCGATCATCCAAGCGCAGAATGGCAAGTTCCTCGGTACGCAGCTGTTTGCAGGAACACTGGCAGCTGTGGCGACCGTGATGGTAACTCTTTCGCGCCAGATTCAAACCAAAGGCAAATGGAAGATGAAGGTTTGATTGAACTTTTTATGTTTGAAATGGCCCTCTTGTATATATCTCGTATTGCATAATTGCATATTCCTCGGGGGTTTGATGAGACCATCAGCTCACGTTGGAACTCACGTATAATTAATTGAAAATATTTTTAATCAGGAATACGCGACTACTCGCACATGATCAGCTGCTTGGAAATCCCGGAGAAACGCCTCACCGGAATCCTGCAATCTGGAATAGCCGTGCCATCAAGCAAGGTACCCGCTCGGCGAGGTCTCGGCGCCGCGCATGGTGAGGCTTCGAGTAGAGAATGGCAGGGATATAAAGCGCGTTTGAGGGCCCTGACGATCTTTTGTATTCGGGGTGATCTCGGAAGAAGGATGTATATATATTTCTGTGGGCGGTTCTTAATTTAATAGAGCAGTGAAATGGCTAAATTGAAGGAAGATATTGTCGTGACGGCACAAGTGCGGCCGTCGACGAGCACGTTGGAGGAAGTGGTGGAGAGCGACAAGACTGTAGTAGCGTGGGTGCAAGTATTATGTGGGTTTATCTGCATGTCGAACTCATGGGGTATGATCAATGCGTATGGAGAGTGGCAGAACTACTACCAGACTTCTTTACATGGTCAAACGCCATCTGATATCGCGTGGATTGGAAGTATCCAAGCGTTCTTGACATTTTTGGGCTCAATTGCAGCTGGCAGATTGCTCGATGCCGGGTACTTGAGGTCAGTGCTGGCGGTCGGAGTGCTGCTTCACTTTATTGGACTTTTTGCCACATCGTTCGCTACGGAGTTTTACCAAATATTACTCGCCCAGGGCGTGTGTACGGGTATCGGCTGCTCCTGCCTATTTTCCGCTGCCGTCACGGTCGTCGCTCCGTATTTCAGTCGCATGAGAGCGACCGCGCTCGGTATATCCACAAGCGGCACTTCCTTCGGCGGAGTGCTCTACCCTATACTTCTCCGCGTGATGATCGACAAGGTCGGCTTCGGATGGGCAATGCGGTCCATGTCGCTGATCATGCTAGTGCTGAATGCGGTGCCGCTAGTGGCGTTCAAGTCCAAGCTATCACGGCACCGCACGTCTAGAGCCTGGATCGACGTCGACTCTCTCAAGGATACCACGTTTGTCACCTTCTCGCTCAGCGCCATGATTGCGTTTTTCGGCGCGTACATCCCCATGTTCTACATCCAGCAGTTTGCAACTTCTATTGATACACCTGCATCGCTCACATTGTACATCCTGCCCATCCTCAACGCCGCAGGGTTTGTCGGCCGAGCCGCACCGACTGTGTTGGCTGATAAGATCGGCACCATGAACACATACATCCCGTTGTTGTTACTCACGGCAATAACGGGGTTTGCGTGGATTGCAGTGACCAAGCATACGATTGCAGTGTTTACCGTCTTCTATGGGATCCTGAGTGGCGGGGTGGTGTCGCTCATTGTGGCCGTGGTGCCGAGTATCAGCGACGATATGAGCAAGATCGGCACCAGAGTAGGGATGTGCTTTGCTGTGTGCTCAATTGGGGTACTTCTAGGCACACCCTCAGCTGGGTGGCTGATTAATCGGCAAGGTGGCAAATTTGAAGGCACACAAATCCTGACGGGCGTTGCAATGGTTGTGTCGTTGGCGTGGTGTATAGTTGCCAAGAGACAACTAACCCTTAAACAGCGTGTAAAATAACTAATTTAGGAGGTATTAGACTAGTGAGTAGTGTCTTGGATCTGTGTTGTACAACAATTGTAATGAAAATCTGCATGGTCGGGATCAGCATCAGATCTACCTCCGGCGACAAAGAATTAGCGACACACAACATGACGTGTGCAACGGAATTTACCCTTACCTCGACCTAAAAATACAATGAGAACACACAACTTGTGTAATGGGGTTACCCCTCTTTTAAAAGGTATAAAAAGCCATCAATTCCCGCCCAATTTTCTCTCGGTTCCTTGCAGGCTTTTCAGCCTGCCTTGCTTAATGAATCTTTGCTACAAAATATGCAATTAATAAAATAATAGGGAGAATTAGTATATATCTTTCTCAATAATGAACTACGGAAGCAGAACCATCATGTCGTCAAGGCTGATATCTCAGCAGTCGCCAATGTGATGATGAATCGACAATTAGCTTAATAAATTATTTTGCTTCAACCTATTTGAAAGATTGTAGAATCAAGCTTCTTTGTCAATCGAAGAATCATGTTAAAAATATATACCATCTGTAGCTCGTTTGGATCGTTTCACCGTGCTCGTCGTCCTATTTGGCACTGGTTTTCGGTCCAAGGTGTTACTGTCCAACGACGACATGGGGTATGAAGTATGGCTCGTTTGGATCCACCGTGCTCATCGTCCAGTCCGGTACTCATTTTACGGTCCAAGGTGTTCTTCACTGTTTAATGACAACATGGCATATGAAATGTAACATGCAACACAATTTATGATACAACTAGTAACATAACAGATCGTGGTAGCGAGCTAAGCGACACACAGCATGACGTGTGAAACGGGATATACCCTTACTTGTACCTAAAAATATACAACGAGAACACACAACTTGTGCAATGGGGTTACCCTTCTTTCAGGAAAACGTATAAAAGGGCCAACTATTTCCCTGGATTTCCGATTCCTCGCAGGATTTTTATCCTGTCGTAACTGATCACGTCCTCAATTGACGGAACAACGATTTTTAAATATTGCTACTTCTGTAACTGGCTTAATAAATTCCTTTGCTTCAACCTATTTGAATGATTGTAGTATCAAACTTCATTGTCAACTGAAGTAGCGTGTCAGTCATTTACAATCTGTAGCTCTTTACAACCTTTCCACCGTAAATCGTCCAGTTCGGCACTGAATTACAACCACAATTCCAAGGAGTTCTGAGCGTTTAATGACCACATGGCATATGAAATGTGGCATGCAACACGATTTAAGATACAATTAGTGATGGCGCCTACTGTCTGAGTGACTATCCCGAGCTAACTGCGCACATCCCGCGATAGTGCCCCATGCGACACACGACATGTTGTGTGTAACAGAAGTTACCCGTCCTTCACCCAAAAAAGTATAAAAGGGCCAACGATTTCCCTGAGTTTTTCAATTCCTCGCAGGCTTTATCCTGACTTTGGTTATTCTATTGTTCTTCCAATTTATGTTAAATATTGCTTCTTCTGTAACTGGCTCAATTTATTCTTTTTGCTTTAAACCTTGAGAAACGTAGTTGAATTCTTTTTCTGTCCTTTCGAAATACTGGATTTACAATATCGACCAAAGCTTCCCATGACAATGAAAACTTGAGCGATTGGGCTAATTGAATATCCGGCATACCGCACGACATAAAATTGACGCCTAAGTGCACGAAAATATAACGATTGACCGATTAGAAAAGGGACAAAACTATTAAGCAAAGAATTGTATTGAGCTAGAAACATATCGTCGTGTACAGAATTCATCATGAAAGAGTTGAGCAAAAAGACTAAGCTATAAGTTATGAAGCAAGGCTGGTTCTCCAATTTAGAACACAACAGCTGGAGAGGGAAAGCCTGTAAGGAAATCGAGCGAAAACCGGAGGGCAGATTGATGAGGGTTTATAGTTTTGAGGCGAAGAAGAAGGGCAACCACCACATGAGTTGAGTTGTTCGTAAGATCGACAGACGGGCAACACTCCGATTGAAATGGGTACTGGTCACTATGGTTACAAGACATGACAAGTAGCGTTTGTTCTCCTGGGGAGAAATGCCTTGTCCAAGACTCTGCTAGTTCTGATGATCGTTTTTGACTGATATCTATTGGATACTAGATACTTGTTCGTTAATTACATAAATTGAAGTATGCTTAGTCTGCGTAGTATTTCTTAATCTGTGGAGTCCAGGCGAGGCCATGCACGGCCATTGGCTTGTACGGCTCCTCCAACGACTCCAAGTCCTCGGCGCTCAATTCGACAGCAAGAGCACCAATCGCCTCGTCGATTCGCTTGATGCTGTTCAAGCCGACAATTGGGTGTGTGCCCTTATGCAGGTCCCACGCAACAGCGATCTGGGACATGCTCACATTCTTCTTCTTCGCCAATTGCTCGACTCGGTTTCGAATCTCATTAGAGTGTTCGTTCTGGAACGGCTTGGTGAAGTTGTTGAACGACTCGGAGCTGCCTCGAGTAGTCGAGTCGGCGCCTTGAACAGGTCTAGCAAGCAGACCGAAATTGTTTGGAGACCATGGAAGTAGACCAACGCCGGTCTTTTCGCAGAATGGGATCATCTCCCGCTCTTCTTCTCGGTACTGCAAATTATAGTAATTCTGCATCGAGATGAACTTTGTGAGATTGTGCTTCTCGGCAACATGCTGCAACCCGGCAAACTCAAAGGCCCGCATTGAGGAAGCACCCAAGTACCGCACTTTGCCGCTCTGTACACAGTCGTGCAGTGCCTGCATAATCTCCCGATCAGGCGTTCGAGGGTCGTATCTGTGGATCTGATATAGATCGATATAAGTACCTAGTCGCTCCACAGAACCGTCAACGGCATCGAGAATGTGTTTTCGTGATAGTCCCGCTCGGTTCTGAATGTCGTCGTGGGTTTCAATAGGCAGGCCGTCGGCACTGGTGACGGCGTACACCTTGGTCGCAATGACAATTGTGGACCGAGGAATGTTGTACTTTTTCAAAAACTTGCCCACGAGAATCTCAGATTCACCGTGTGAGTATACATCTGCCGTGTCGAATGTTCGGATA
Organism: Blastobotrys petasosporus; assembly: GCA_030580095.1. Lineage (NCBI taxonomy): Eukaryota > Fungi > Ascomycota > Dipodascomycetes > Dipodascales > Trichomonascaceae > Blastobotrys > Blastobotrys petasosporus. Next base: position 281,341 of record JAKTSG010000007.1, read on the forward strand.
CCTTGGTCGTAGGCGTACTTCATGAGCTTGAGCGACTCTTCCTCCTCCAGCACCCAGTCGCCCCACTTCTTGGATCCGTAGGACATGCATCCAAGCACAATTCGCGAGACCTTGAGGCCGGACTCGCCGAGGTAAGCGTACTTCATCTTAGTTTCTGTCATTGCGCTGTGTTTTGGAGATTTAAGAAAAGTGGGGGTGGTGAGATACTTTTATACTTTTTTACTTCAAACGGGCTTAGGGGAGCTCGGGGATAAAGAAACACCTCTCGGACGTGGTTTGACCCAAATTATGCATGGTGATTACAGCATCAACAATGGTAACTCCGCTTCCTTAGTAATGATGGAGATGTTAATCCGGATTAGGATCCCGTCGACTGCAGTTGATGTAGCTGACCGTTTGGATTGCATATGTTTACTGTACCCTGCCTTCCACCTTTCTGTAAACACGGGCCGATATCCGATTATTCCAGTGGATGTGTCCAATTCACTTGTAATTTGGGAATATTGCTTTAGTCAGCAACTAGACGACACCCATCAATTCAATCGACTGGAGGGGCTTTCTGGTAAAACAGTTGCTGCTTACAGATGTGCAGACGGTTGTTCATTTACCCCACGTTTCTCGACCGGCTTGGCTGCCCCGCCCCAGCCGTGCCATCGGAGTGCGCATTTCTGGTTACGAGCTCAGAAGGGTGTGTGTTAGTAGTCGAATGCCATCAAGTCGAGAATTCCATCCATGGTAAGAATAATGGTAGCAGTGATTCTTAGAGTAGATATTCAATCTTGGAAATGGTAAATATTGCGGCTTGAATATATATATCAATATTGCCCAGCCGCGCCGCACGACCCAATCTATAAACTCTAGCGCTATACCGGTCCGTAAACCGCAAAAACACCTTGCTTCGACTATCTAGCTATTCAAAAAATGTCCAAACTTCAAGTCGGACGCCATTTTTCATGCTATAAAAACTTCAAGTTGCTGGGCAAGGGAAGTTTCGGTAATGTCTACCGTGCCGAGGACACCCAGAGCGGCAGGGTGGTGGCCATCAAGGTGGTCGATGTCGAAAACTCTGAAGATGAAATGGAGGATATTTTACTGGAAATTAACATCCTAAATCAAATGCGGTGCCCGTATATCACCAAATGCTACGGGTCATTTGTACACGAGATGAACATGTGGATCATTATGGAGTACTGTGGAGGCGGCAGCTGCTCAGACTTGCTCAAGGCAACAGGCTCGGTCGACGAGCATTTCATCGCAGTGATCATCCGGGAGGTACTCAAAGGATTGCACTATATTCATGAAGAGAAAAAGATTCACCGGGATATAAAGGCGGCTAATATCTTACTTACATCGGGTGGAGATGTCAAAGTTGCAGACTTTGGAGTCAGTGGCCAGCTTACGCATAGCTTGACAAAGAAAGATACATTTGTAGGGACGCCATTCTGGATGGCACCAGAGGTTATTTGCCAAAAGACCGGCTACGACTGTAAGATTGATGTATGGTCGTTGGGTATAACTGCGATAGAATTGGCTGAAGGCGAGCCGCCGTATATGGATTTGCACCCAGTCAAGGCAATGATGGAGATTGCAAAGAACACACCACCCCAGCTGCCGACATTTTCGCCGTTCAAGCTTCCATACACAGACAGCTTTCGGCAGTTTGTACAAGCCTGCTTAATTCGAGACTCCAAACTGCGACCCAGCGTGGCTGATTTGTTGAAATCGCGCTTCGTGCGTCACAACGCCTGGAGACAGCCATCTTGTCTTGTGCCATTGATTTCTGCCGCAAAGCTAAAGAACAGCAGCTCATCATCGCCACGGGCAGATTGTCGCGAGCCAGGAGCTGCCGTTGCACAGAACAAGGACAATCGCCGGGTGCAGAAGAACCATACCTCAACTCTAGCAAGCCCGTCTCCGCGACTCTCGGCTCCTCTTCAGTCGCCCATTAAGAAAGATGAAGACAGCTTTGAATGGGATTTCGACGACGATAAAGAAAATGAACAAAACGAACACACAAAAACTTGGAGAAAGATGACCAAGAACTACGCTCGAGCTAGAACCAAGTTGAACCACTCTCCAGCTGCTGCTCCTACTCCTAATCCATCATCACACGCGGATGCGAATCAAATAAAGCTCAAGCGCAAAGTTTCCGATTCCAAGGCTCAGCTGGAAAGACGGCGGGTAGAACTCAAGAAGCACCAGCAAGTCATGTTCGATAACATTATCATTAGATCCTTCGACGCCATTGATGCCAGGGCGAAGAACACCAAGACAGTCAATGCAGTGCGGCAGCTGCGCAACCGGTTTATCGAATGTGAAAGAGCCGTGCCGGGGCTTGCAAATGCGTTTATGGAGGAGATGTGGAAAGCAATGTGCACCGTTCAGCAGGAGAGTGCAGTGTAATTATAATTATTCCCCAATTCGGTAGCATGTAAATATCCAGATACAGGATTCCTCAAAATGAATTACTTTACCACCAACCTGGCTCGAAGGACTGTACAACAATCTCATATGAGGAAATTCCAACAGAATCGGTTCATGCTGTACCCGGTGGCCGACCGCCAAGCTGGAAACCGGAGCTTGGCCCAAAATGGCCGGCCAGGCGATCGCGCGGCGCGCAGGGTCGATCACGAACCTCACAAAAAAACTCAGGGGGAGACCCATCTCGACTAATACAGTGTGTGACTTGAAAGATTTTGAAAAAGCCGTTTTGGCATTTATTTTTTACGAAGTGAGAAAGAGTCAGACAGAAAAGCCAAGTCTGCAACCTGCAGATTCTTGTGCTGGTCTTTTCTCGAGATAGAGTTCAAGAGGGAATGTAGAGTCACGAAACTGTAAAAATGACAAGAAACTTTGATCTGGATCTGACTGAAGGAGGTCCTTTTCCGGTGAGTTTTTTCTCTTGACCCTTAGATCCTTTTATGCTCTTAAGATTGCTCCTGTATAGCAGCTGTACATGTACAGTATCATGCTGCATCTTCCGGATATCCAATAAGGTGAAGGACCTCAGTGGTACGTTGAGCCAAGGAGGTAGGTTGTGAGGGGGTTGCCCAATTGGGCGAAAATGTAAACACAAGAATTTTTTTTTTCAGTATACGAATGGCTGGAACATGGTGTAACTATTTGAGTCTAAGAAGATAAAGAATTACTAGATTCAACTACAGTATCAGATGGTCTCAATGGAATATTCTTAAGCACCTCAACGTATTGCTGTTCCGGTTGTGCATGTCGATTGCTTTTCAGGTGCATACTGTGGCATGCAAGGACAAAACACAGGCGGGTTTGATCACCATCCTTGTGTGTGAAGAGAGATCTAAATGACACAGGTATCAAGATATATTTCAATAGACATTCTGTATATAGGGAATCTATTATTTTGAACACAAATTGGAAGAACTTTCCATAATTGTGTGGAAAAAAAAGAATTCACCCAAACGGTTACCACGACAACCCAGCCACCCCTCACAAAATGCCCGGGTAACCACGACACACACACGCACCCACCCACCCGCATAATTTGGCGCTGCAACACGCAGTTTGTATTTGTTTAGAAGGGCCCCTTCCCCTTCTTTTTTTTATTTTTCTTTCCCTCTTTTCCACTTTCCCACCACCACAACTCCTACACACAACCCTCGCTGCTGCTTGGCCTATAACAAGTTCTTTGAAATCCTTCTTCAAAACATCACCAAAAAGCGCTTATTATTCATCTAGCAATGCATTCTACGGTTGTTCTCGGTGCATTGGCCGTCGCCTCGGTGTCTGGTATGTAATCGCCCCTTTTTTTGCGCATCCATCACACGACAGATGTTGGCTTGGGACATTGGAAGGCGATTCTTTGCTCTTTCGAGTTACAATCATAATCTACGTGGATTGATTAATGCCTAACGATCATAGAAGCTGGAATGGTTTATTTGTTCTCTTTTCGATTCTCTCGATATGGCGGAATGGGCTGATAAGTGCCGCGACATTTGCTGTGTGACCCCTATAAGGATATCCACGACTATTAAATTTTTGGGGAACCGCAAAACTTTCAACGAAATCAACAACAACAACAACGACGGCAGTCACGCTCCTCGATATCAAGCGCTCTTGCTCGACGAAATAATGTTTTTCCAACTTGTGGTCATGTTTGATCAACAAGAGCGTCTCACCCGCTCGAGGAATATTCTTTATTCTTTGTCGTCGCCCGCCAAGCAGGGGCCATTCGCCAATTAACAACCCGTATTCTATGCTCTTAGAATAGCAACACGCATCGCTTGCCGTGACGCGCGGGTCATAATATGCTGCAGCCACAAACAGCCCCTTCGTCGGAGACATGAGATTTCAGATTTCGAGTTTTTTGTTCCCAGACACGCGCACCCGCGCGCGAATAGAGAGAGAAGAAGAGAACAAAAACTAAACCAGCCTTCCCCTGATCAGCGTCGTAAATTTATCAAGTAAGCTAACTAAAAACTAGCCGCCAGCTCAAGCAGCAGTGACACTTGCTCCTCTAGCATTCAGGTGTCCGCCCAGAGCGACTTGGACAATATTGCTTCGTGCAAGACGTTTGACGGTGATATTACTTTCAACGGTGCACCAAACCTTCCAGTTGCTACCATCAACGGTGTTGAGAAGATTACCGGTAACCTTATCATCAAGAACGACACTGTGTTGACCACTTTGAACGCCCCAGTGCTCACACAGATTGGCAAGACTTTCCAAGTCAATGTCGCTACTGTATTGAGCCACTTTGGCTTCCCAGAGCTCACCAAGGTTGGCTCCATCAACTGGGTCACTCTTCCAGCCATGTCGGGTCTCAACTTTGACTCTAGTGTCACCAACGCTACCGACATTATCATTTCCGATACCGGCCTCACTTCTTTGCAGGGAATCAACGTTGAACAAGTCGGCACTTTCAACATCAACAACAATCGATTCTTGAACGAGGTCAATGTCGACTTGACCTCTGTCTCCGACTCTTTGGACATTTCGTTCAACTCGCAGACTGTTGCTGCTTCCTTCCCAATGTTGGCTTGGGCTAACAATGTCACTTTCCAGGACGTTAGCTCCATTTCTTTGCCAAACATTACTGCTGTCAACAACTCTGCTGGCTTCATCAACAACACCATCCAGGGCTTGAACTTGCCTCAGCTCACCTCTGTCGGTGGCTCGTTGGCTATTGTTTCCAATGCCGAGCTCTCCAACGCCTCTTTCCCACAGTTGTCTCAGATTGGCGGTGGTTTCCAGGTTGCCAACAACACCAAGTTGACCAACATTTTGGGCTTCCCTAAGGTGCAGACTGTCGGTGGTGCCATTGACTTTATTGGCGACTTTGACAAGGCCTCTTTGAACAGCTTGACCTTGGTCAAGGGTGGTGTCGATGTTGAGTCTTCTTCTGACAAGTTCAACTGCTCGTCTTGGGACAAGGCTCACCAGGATGGTGACATTCACGGTGACTCGTATGTGTGCAAGGCCAAGTCTTCCTCCACTTCTGTCGCTATTACTGGCACTGCCACTGACGACACTTCCTCTGCCTCTGCTACTGGATCATCCGGCAAGACCTCTTCTTCCAAGGGTGGTGCTTACAACCTTAACGTTGAGTACAGCACTCCAGTTGTCGGTGCTGTGTTGGCTGCTCTTTTCCAGTACATCTAATTGTTACACCCTCCCTTCATTCCTTTCATCTCCATCATTATCCCCTCTACCACCACCTCAATTCTTTATGTTCTACTATTACTACTACTAATAAGCTCCTCATGCGATTTCTATTAATGTTTCTTTTTTGCCCTCCCGCCTGTGTAGTTTGAAATAAAACCGTTTGTGATTAAAAAAAATCTCGTAATAGATAGCGAGCCGCACTTTTGAAAAAACGTGGGTTAAGGTGGCGCGTGCGCCCGCATTTTAGTGGAGAACGCTTCGAACTGGGCCACAGGCAGGCGGCTTGCCGGAGGAAGAATGCAGCCTGCTTTCTTGTGGTTTTTTCCGTGGGCTTGTGTGTTTTTAATCTCTTTTTTATCCAAGAATTTTATATTGAACGAATACGATACGATACGAGGGATAGAAGTTTTTTGACGAGGAGTAGTATATACGCTATGGATGCAGCAGCGACGGATGGCGGAGTGTCTGATAACGACTCATCGCGGCAGCACAAGCTCCATCAGCAGCAGGAGATGATAGCGAATAACGACCAGAAGCCGACAGGAGTGCGCAAGACCAAGGCGAAGAAGCGTCGCAGCCTGAGCTGCCAGACGTGCCGTAAGCTAAAGACTCGGTGCGACTATGATCCTGCGAAGCGCATGTGCCACCGGTGCTACATGCTGCGGTTGGACTGTTCTCTACAGACCGAACCGCCGCCGGTAGTGATAAAGAAAGAGGAGCCTGTGGTGGAGAGGGAGTCTTTTGAGCCGAATAATCAACATCATCAGCATGAGAATCATCATCATCAACATCAAGAGAATTTAAAGCATGAGAGGAGTAGTATTGAAGAGATGGAGCTCAAGATGGACGCCATGATGCGGGCAATGGCGGATATGCAGCGGATGGTGGCTGAAATGTACGACAAACGGGCTGAGCGGACGATACCTTTAGAGGAGACTAAGAAGCATAATGTGTCGAAGCAGTACGACGGGCTGGCACCGTTGGTGGAGATTCGAGATATAGACTACAAGCTGTTCAATCGCAAGGAGCGGTACGAGCCCGTGCGGGAGGCGTCGGAGGAGCTGGTGGCGTGGATCAATGGCCGGGTGGAGTACTGCGAGTCGATGATTTCGATATTTAGAGCGAAATGCGGTAATTATTTAATATCCAATGGGTCGATATCGAAGCAGACGCCATTATTGGCGGGGATTCTAACGTTGCAAGGAATGAGATGCGACGATAAAGCGACACACGACGAGTCACAAGCACAGCTTTTTGGGATTGTGCGGAGGGTACTAGGAGCAGTGTTAATGACCAACCCCGTGCATATTGGCGATATCGAGGCAATGCTATACATGGCCATGTTCAACCCTGCGCGCAAACCGCGGCAGCCATTGTTCGATTCGTGGCTGCTGACCAGTTACGGAATCAAGCTTTTCATGGTGTCTGCGCCGGTCAGCGAGTTGTTTGAAAGTATTTCGTTGCGAAACGTGAGCGTGGATAACTTGTACCTGGTGCGGTTATGGAATAACCTCGTAGTGTGCCATTTACAATATGCCATTGCGAGCGGGAAGCCCGTGATGGTGTCTGAGGACCATATGGACATGTGTGACAAGATGCTTGAGATCCCGAGCCGGTGTGCTACAGATACATATGTCGCCACGGAGATCCAGCTGCTGCGGATCCAGAACCGGCTGATGATCGAGGACCGCGCTGAGGTGCTGGAGACGGGCAAGATATTGCAGTTCCCGGCTCTGGAGCAATGGCGGTCGCGCAATTGGCAGCATGTCGATGTCGACCCGGTGAAATCACTGGGGCTGGGCTACGACTATTGCAAAGTACTGCTGGCGAGCCGGCTGGTACGCAAGATGAAGAACGAACAGGTCAATGAGTCGTCGCGCCGCAGGGCGTACCAAGTCGCCATTGAAAGCTCGTCCTCGATCATCCGCCAGTTTCTGGATCTCACTCCAGCCAGAATCGAGGGCATGCCCAATTACCCACTCTGCATTCTCATCTACGCCGCGCTGACGCTGTGCCGGTTCATTCAGCATACCCCGGACCGGGCAGGCACGTTCAATGTGGTGACGCGGATATACTGGTACTTGTACCATATCGGCAACCAGCCCCGGAATATTGTGCATTCCATCGCCAACATTATCCGCAGCGTGGTGGAAGAAGCCCAGGAGCAGCAGCAGCAGCCACAATCACAACAGCAGACGAGCCCGCCACAAGACGCTACACCTCCTCCGCCAATTCCGCCGCCACCACAGCCGCAAGTGCCGATAGAAGTGATGATGAACGGGGTGATGGCAATGCAGCAACAGAGTGAAAACAGCCTGATTCCGGACATTTCGCAGTGTTCGAGCTACGACGAGTTTTTCGAGGGCATGTTTTCGTACGTGCAGGGAGTACAGCCGCTGACTAGTTAGTTGTTTTGTATATATGTATATAGGCTGTGCTCAATGATGTATTCCTGGACCTTGGGCGTGATGATTCTTTGTAATTCGTCAAACTTTTGTTCTCTGACGAGCTTCCTCGCCACACTCGAGCTGACGCCGTCAGTATCGCTGTCGCTTTTGACCAGCAAGATCTTATCCGCCCACTCTTTTGGTACTGCAGTCTCGCCATTGGCAATCTTCTCCAACCACTGCTCTTGTAGTGCTATGCTCTTCATCACATCGTCTTGTGGCGTGTTGGACACCCCGTCTTCCTGCCTCGTCAACGCGCAGATGCCCGCCCTGGAGAAAAACGGCTCCAACGCCTCTTTGACAGGCTTATCATAGTACCGCTGGTCCAAGATTCGGAACAAGGTGTCGAACCCGGCGAGGAACCATACCTGTCCTGGGAACTCGATACATGCCCGCTTGTCGACGAATTTGGCGTGTTTCGTCAGCCCCCACCCGAACGGAGCGTCGTTGAATTTCGGCACTAATAACTCGCAATCGGCGCGGAACCGCTGTAATAGTTCCATACGGTGCGTATAGTCTTCAAGTGTCGACGCGGCCTTGTCTGCGTTGCTAGTAGCGAACAGGAACAAGACGGAGCATGACGTTGACGAATGGGAAAGAGCGGTGCGGAGCAGTTTGAGGTGGGCGCGGTTCGGCGGGTTGAAGCTCGAGTCGAGCACTAGCAGCCGTTTAGAAGACGAAAAGCCCGGCGAGGCGAATATGCGAATGGCGTCGGTGGACGACACGAACGATGCAATGGCCGTCGTCGACATTCGGTGCAGTGCTGAGTGAGACATGTGGGGATTGAAATTCTATACTGGGAGGTGGATTGAAAATAAATAAATGTATTTTGCAAATTACGAATAATTAAAAAAAGAGAGGGAAATATAAACAATAATAAAAGGGAATAACTTTTTTTTTCCCCGGTCAAGTAGACGGGGCACGTTCGTCTCGGTGGTGCGGCTCGGCGGGGTATCGAGATATGTCAAACTGGTCCAGCTCGCCAATTGGTTCCGTCAACGTATCCAAAGCACGCCGCTGTGTTTGCTCACAAGTGTCAGCATCAAACTCCTCGCCAGTAACATCGCGCCAGATCTGCTTAAAGTACCTGCTCAGCGTCTTGAGTCCGTGCAAAAATCCCAGATCTGGAGAGTTTGGATGCTGCGGTGGAGCCTTGGTATTCGGCGACAGGACGTCCTCGGCTGTGACACACTGCGCAAAGTCGATCAGTCGGAAATTGAACTCAGACGACTCGCCTTCTTGCTCGGCAGCGCCGTCGTACATGAGCAACAGCGACGAGCCGTACAGCCTGTAACCGGTCAACCGCTTGATAATGCTTTGCAGCTCATCAAGCTTGACCAATATCGCCGGTATATGTCGCACAATCGAGCCCTTGCATTTGCCGTCGTACAGGTACTTCATCAAACAGGCCTTGAATTGAGCCCCAGCCTTGACTGACCGGCCGAAATACTTGTCCTGGAAAAAGTACTCGTTCTTGACCAGATCCCATACTTGCATGCCGCAGATTCTCACCCCAAGTTCATGCGACGTGGTCTGGCGGCATTTCTTGGTCTGTGAAATCTGCTTCTTTTCAGATGCATCGACGCCGTACTGGCGAGTACCCATCTTGAGATCCATCACGCACGGCTTTTTCATCCCGCGCGTCAGATCCTCCAGGAGAATAAACCGCTCAGTCTGTGTATATGCCTTAGTAGCACCACCACCACCGCCACCCATCGCCGACGAGATTGAAGACACCATCGATAAAGACGAGGGACTCTTGCGACCTGCGCTGCCGTTGCCGTCCTCATCCGTCTCCATATCAAACATCTCAGGCTGATCTTCCTCCTTGTTAATGACCACATCCTGATTCTTGGTGCTCTTCTTCATGTACACTTGGTCGTTTTCGTCGGTCACCAACGAAACGTCAATCCCATGCGCGCTGTCAATCTCTGCATCCAGTAGCTCAACGCTCGGCATATGCCGATGATGACTCTGGCTAGCGGCAGTGGCCTTTTTGATCGACGGACTTGGCATTGCACTAACGCTCTTTCGGGCTAGATTCGCCGCCGCCGCATTCACCTCGAGAAGCTTCTCATGCGTAGTTTTCTGAAAATCCGAATCTGAAGTCTCTCGATGAATCACAGGACGGGGTGCAAATACTTCTTGCAAAACCAGGTCGCGCAGCTTTCGATTCACTGTGGTGGCGCCCCATGTCACTTCGTTCTTGTAATCCTTCAGCTCCTGCTCGTTTGGCGATGCAGCTGTCGAGTACTGCTTCAACAACGAATCAGGCATAATGTGAATATTGTCATCAAGTACAACCTCGTTGACAATCTCTTCCGCCAGTGACGAAAGATCACCGCTGCCAGCTGTGTTGGCTTGATCTGGGTCGTAGTCGTCATCATCTGGCTGAATTGTGCGACGAACGTTCAACACCCCGATATACTTTGGCATAAACTTGAGCAAGTCTTGATGGTTGCGCTCGACAGTCTCATACCACATGTTTTCTCTATTGATCAGTGCCTTGCACACGGCCCGTCGTGAGAATCTGAAGATTGCAGTGTGGCCGCCTACTTTATGCTTGAACGGTGTCAGCTCGACCGATAATGGGAACTTTGTCGCGGCAGCACACTCGGGCCTTGCTGAAGCTGAAGTACTGTCATCGTTTTTATATTTATGCGGAAAGTATGTCGCAGACGATACTTGGTCGAGTTTCGATCGGTTAGTCTTGGCTCGTTTCGGAGAATCAATCTTTGGCTCTTGATGCTGATGATGCTGTATGCTAGTAGGCTTTAAAACCGGGATATTGTTGTTATTAGTACTTGTCGTTTCTGGCGTTATAATCGTTTCTAGAGTGACGTCCTTCTCGCCTAGTCTCTTATCTTCATCGCCATGTTGTTGCCGTTGCTCAACTTCTTTCACTTGCTTGTCGTCATTTTCTTTGAACAGCCTCAGCGACTTTGATGCCTTACGGCTAGACCGGGCATTAAAATCCAGCGTCTTGTCGGTCGCCACACTGTTGCCACGCCTGTCGTCCTCGTCACCGTCGTCTTCGACCAATGCCGGGAAAGTGACAGACGACGGCAGAGAATAGGCAGAGTCGTCATAGCTCTTATTCATGTAGAACGAGTTTGCTGGCGATAGATTCGGGATATCCTGCGGTGCCGGCCGCTCGTCGTTTGTACCGACACTGCTGGTCATCTTAGCCGTCGTGGTCATTATTGTCGGCACGCTTTTGGGCGACGTTATCATATTTCGATGCTGCTGGTGGTAGTGGTGATGGCGCACTAACCCTGGTCCTCGTGGCAACCCTCGCTTATCAGGGATCTCAGCGTCGTCAAAGTCTACAGCCTCCACCTTGATTTGCCCCAGCTTTGCGTCGAGACCATCGTCGTCCATCAACTTGTGGTCGGTCAGCTTATGGTGATGGTGATGATGGTGGTAGTTGTGTCGTTGGAAGAAGCTGCTTCGGCTCATTTACACACATGTGATAAGAAACGACAGTTTTTAGGGGATGAACAAGAAAACAACGCACAGGAAAAGAATAGTGCCAGCTTTCCCGTTGAATATCTTTCGAGATTTTGATACACCTACTAGTGTATAGGCTTTTTAAACAAAATACTAGCTTTTGGTTTAAAGAATATACACACTCCTCGAACTTGTTGTGTGTATGTGATGTGGTGATGCGTGAATTTGGAAGAGCGCGGAAACTATCACCCAAAAGGTTATCTATATATAAGGGCACTACGCTTTTATATGAACGACGTGGAGGCAAGGCATGATGCAAGGTTTATTGCCTGATATCTGCTAGACAGCTGCTAGAATGGCGCATGAGTGTTTTGGTTTGGTTAATTTTGGTGGAGAATGAGGAATTCTGCACTGTGTCCGCCTAGTACAACAGTGCACGTTGCACCAACGTGCGTGATTCTAAGGTTCTCCTGAGCATTCCTCGACGAGAACAATGGCGCCTCGAGACAGCGGCTCATCTCCAATCGATCTGGGCACTCTCACAACCTCACCAGGCGCAGGGTCTCTCATCTCAGACTTACAAGAGATCACACTCTTGGTCGGGGACCTTATACAAACAAACGTGCTCTCGTAAGTGCATCATGTGGGTTTTCGACACGAAGTTCCGCCATTACCGGTATGCCCCCCTCTTTTTCGTTGAGTCCAGCAAGGTTCATTGCGTCCATGACGTCTCTCTTCTCTCGGCACCGGCACGTTTAAAGAGTTGAGATTTATAGCCACTCAGCGTCCGCCATTGAGCCACACCTGGGAATCGTATCGATCCGTCTGTTGAATTCCATATTCTTTGAGGCGTCAAGTACTTGAGGAATTAAATTCATTCTAATACAATATTCACAGTTCAAAATAAATCAGAAACATTAAATGTTAAAAACGCAGGGCTTTAACGACTATTTTATTCTTATTATGCGTGGTGTGATAACGTAATCCATGACATAATCACCTACAAAATTTGACAGTCACACTTCCCAAAGTGTAAATCACAGAACAGCCCTACCGCGCCCTCGAACCCACTCAATCTACTACCCAATATATCGACGACACCACAAGAAAGCGCACACCCAAATTCCATTCATATACACAACCCCCAGTTAACGACAAAATGGAGAACACCGACGGAAAATTGGTACGTTTTTAATGGAATCCACGGTCCCGTAATCTAACAAATCCAGGTCGAACTTTACGTTCCACGAAAGTGCTCTGCCACCAACCGAATCATCAAGGCCAAGGACCACGCCTCTGTCCAGATCAACATTGCCAACGTCGACGCTGAGGGCCGTGCCATTCCAGGCTCCAACACCACCTACGCTCTTTCTGGTTACGTCCGAGCCCGAGGTGAGGCCGACGACTCTTTGAACCGACTTGCCCAGGAGGACGGTTTGTTGAAGAACGTTTTCTCTTACACTCGATAAACTTATATATATCACTGCGAAAACAAAAAGTATTATATTGACGACCCCCCAACCAACCGAAAAAAAAACCACAACAAGTTTAATGAGCATGAAACGCTTATTGCAACGAATGTAATAATAAAAAAAAGTGTTTTACGAATAATACCGGTTATAGTCGAGAGACTGCCTGAGGAAGGAGGCTGCAGGAAACGAACCAACAAGAATTGATATCGTGTGCGAAGATGCTTGGAAGTCCCGGTCCAGAATTTGCTGTGAGATCTCGTCTATGAGTTGTGTAAGCTTGCCGTCGTGGAGATAGAATTCCCGATACAGGTGGCGCACAACTATGTGGCTTTGGTCTATAACAGCTTGAAGAGTTTTGGACTGTTGTTCTTCAAAGCGGAAATGCCTGTCGATGCTTGATTTGTAGTGTGCTCCCAGGCACATTACAAGGTGTTTTGCTTGTATATCAGCCTCTGGATCCTGCTTCAACACATGCCAAAGTCGCATGTGCTGAACGAGTCGAGCGAATATTGCACTGTAGTACTGCAGCACCCGCTGCGGGAAGATTAGACGTAGTGGCTCCGGCACATTGTATATCATTTTGAACATATCCGTAGCCCTGAATGATTCAAATGATGCTGGCTTGCCGATACCGAAATTGAGCACTGCTCGTGACTTGGCACCGGCGGCTTGAGCAGCTTCTTCCACAATGTCTGAAATGTGGAAATTGAGCTGTGAGGCAGATGGTGGATACGCGTGCGGTGTACACAAGTGGTCGAACAATGCATCTTCTAAGGAACCGCACAAATTGCCGTCTTGCAAAAGATAAATCTGGCGTACAAGGCGCAAATTCATGTCCAGATTATTGGCGTCGTCCTTGTGGAATAACGTCCGGACCATGTCATTGCCTAGCCGATGTTGTACCATGAGAAGCTGGCCAAACGAGAGCGAAGGCGTTATGTCCATTGGACAGCTATCATAATCGGTAGAATTAGTTTTCTCAAGAATTCTAGTGCATATACTTTGCAGTTCGTCATTTTCAGAAATTGTGTACTTGTCCATCTGGTCAATGAGATCTTCAATATCTCCCTCAGGCGTAGTATTAGATGCGACATTCTGTTCATCTTTCAACTCCTTTGACGCACCAGAAAATGCACCAATTTCGTAATTGTCAACCTCAGTCTTCTTGGATGCCACACTTTTGCTGTCAAAACACCATTGCAGTTCAGATTTCAACGTATGGTACCACCGAGTATTGCTCCAGTAATCGCCATATATCCGGTGGATCTTGAAGCAGACATACGTCTCACAGATGAGTGGCGCAAGCTTGGACAGAAACTGAGGAACCAGTTCTTGGTTTATGCTAATCTCTCCATCCAGCTCGCGAATAAATAACTGCGGCTCAAAATTGCCGCTCTTGCCTAGTCCTACCAGATCTTCAACCTGCTGCAAGTAAGGTTCAGTAGTTCTCTCAAGCATCAATCGAGTGAGAAGAAACATGTCCAAGCTCGAACTCTCGTATGTCAAAGCACGCGAAAACAATGCGTCGATCAAGCGATGGGGCTCAGGCAGACGATTCAGCCTAACGCTTTTACTCACATCGCTGCATCCAACAAGCCTTGCCAGTAACTCAACAATACGAGCTATGGGCCGGATAAACTCTGAGAGCTCAATCAAGCTAGTGAGCGGACGAGCATGTATGGCAATTGCTTTGAGGACCTGCTCAACGCAGTCTGCAAACGCGATAAGCACCGGCTCAGGCGTCCGATGCGTGCGAATCGTCGTTATCGTATACTTGAGTCTTCGCCACTGGCTGCCGCATTTGACACATAGATCAATGATTTGCGATATACTGACCGACGAGCATGCCACGAGCCGAAAGGCGGTAGACGACACGGGCAAGAACAGCATTCGCTTCTCGGAGAAATAAAACATGAGCGACTGCCTTCCTAGTGTGAGGTTCTCCAAACATGATACAAGCTTTTGCTGTGAGATCACCTTTGATTTTGGTTCTTTTATCGTCACAACGTCGACTGTGTGAGCATCGCGCTCTGACAGCATCCGACTCAGCTGCTTGGAGTTTTTCGATACAAGTTCGGACACATTGTGGAATGCGTCCCACGATTTGAAAGCTTCAGGTTCCTCTTCGCTTAGTGTATCATTAGTATCTGATACCTCTTCATCGCTGTTGTCGAATACAAAGTCGATGTCTGGTCGTTCCTGTTCCTTCTCACTCAGCCCAAACGGGTCGTCAAACAACGACTCTTCAACAGTCACATCAACTTCCTCCAACCCAGTATCTGCATTGAAACCACCTTCAAACAACCCTTTAGCTATCGGTTCCTCTATATCTAGCCTTTGTGGGCGCCATTTGAACATCTGAATGCACTCTGCCGTAAAAGGCGCGTCCCAATTTCAACGCGTGGTAGGTCTGAGCCTCACGACAGCCATAATGTCCAAAAGCTACCAGCTTCTAGCAGAGTAGTACGTGCTGAGTTTCAAAACCCCAGAAAATCTGACAGATCAAGCTCCCATGTTTCCAAGAACTGTCCGCCAGGAATATACCTAATACCAGTGCCCAAAAAGCTCCAGTCTCCTACAAATTCACCCTCGACATCCCCTAGACCCAGACCTATATCACGTCCCGTCTCACGAATCAATATAGAGTCCAAAACACTTCCATGGCATGGAGTAATCTTCATTCGCAACACCAAATCTCCATATTTCCAAGGGACGTTCCGCTTTGAAATCAACTTTGCAACGTTCAGCCAGATTAGACAATATCTACAGCCATCTACTACCCCGACAAACCGCCCGTACAGCTACGACTTTTACCCCATAATACAGTTGACTTCAGAAATCCACACGACAGACAACTACGAATCACGTATAGCTGAATACTGCCTCGACGGGATCGAGGATGCCGAAAACGACGCCATCGCTCAGGAGCTGCCGTTTTCCCGGGTCCTCCACGCCTTGACACGGCTTCAAGGCTGGTTCGATGGCACTGACGTAGCGCATGACGAGCATCTGGCCTCTACGGACGTCAAGGTCTCCAACTCGGACACTTTGCTCTACGAGTCTGCTCGCAGCGACCACGGCCGCATCATCACTTTTACCCCAGACGACGTTTCGCACGACGTCCGGACCATTGTGCATTCCATACATAGATAAACCAAGAAGATAGAAAAGGTCATGCCATACCTCTGCATATTGAGAGCCACTTGCATTTGTGTCTGCAAGTGTTGTCCAACAGTTTTCTCGAGAGCCGTATGCGCAGTGCCCAAATTTATCAACGCGGGCCGCTTTTCCAAGCGCTTTCTTGCCCCGCTCGGCCTTTCTTCCCTTAGTAACATCTCACTTGCAACTACTGCTTTAAACTTACTAACCATCACTATTAACCTTTTTTTTCTTCTCAAAGAAAGTGTCAGTCAGATTTTTGCTCTGTTGCGACATTCTCTGAGAATCTCCTCATTCTTGCATATTTCTTCTGGTTCTGTTGGCTCGTAGGTGCAGTGCTGCAGCTTAGAACCGTTTCGTTTCCCCCCATACGTCAAAGCTCAAGACGCCAGAGATAACGGCACCAGCTCTTCCACGTACACACAGACACAATAACAGCAACAATAACACAAACGAAATGCTCTACTCTTCGGACGACGGCGACAAGTCGCCCAAGCTCAAGAGCAAACGTATGCGGGATCGTGCCATGACGGTGCCGTCGCAGCCAAGTCACCGAGATGTCCACAATAACGACATTGAAGACGGTGCTCCACCCACGCCGTCAACGCCCAGCGGAGGCAGCCATTCGTCGAACTTCCCGCAAAAGCTCAAGAATCTGTTCAAGTTTAGCAGCTCGAGCTCATCGGCGACGGTTGCTTCGACGATAACAACGTCCACCGGAACTGCTGCTGCCGCCGCGATGGACTCATCAACCAGTGTAAATAGCTCCGGCAACCACAGCAGCGCCAATTCTAACCATAACAACGACGATGATGAAATTCCATTCCCGGAGCCTATACAGCAGCCTAAAAAACTATCACGACTATTACGACTAAGGTCTCCTTCGTCTCCGGCTGCGGTGGTGCTAGACGAGCAACGCAACGGCGCGCATACCACCGGCACTGGCACTCCCGTAGTCGACGAACACAACGACTCGGTCAAGGGTGCCAACCCTTATTTCCAATATCAAGGACTTCCGAACCACGACTCTCCTGTTAGCCAGCAACTGCAGCTGCCAAGTGACGAATCGGAGGTGCCTGTACCGATTGTCACCGAATCGCCGCCGCCGCCCATAGAGGAGGATCTGCCACCACCACCGCCAAAGGGATTATTCTCACGTAATCTCCGGCGCGTCGCATCGGCACCAAACGGAGTCAAGCAGATGCTATCGCATTCACACTCGAGCTCGACAGCAGCGTCTCCAATTAAAGAGACAGCAGATAAAGTAAGCAACGATAGCGCTTCAAGTGGTCAGCCTTCAACTCCCCCTCCTCACAGCGGCGGCGCGATCTCCACCCTGGCAGCAGCCGCAGCATCTGTCGCCATGAACGCAGGTATCAAAGAAGCAGCTCTCGAGCCCTTGGAACCACCAGTAGCTCCAGCAATTCATGGCCATTTGGGTCTGCCTACTTCTTCTGGTAGTGGCAATGGCACTGCAAACTCGACTCCGCGTAGCGGCAGGTCCCGTGCCGGGTCGAGAAGCAACGCGTACAGCAGGACGTATTCTTCGAGCTCGATCAAGGTTCGAGACGTGGAGGTAGGTCCATCGTCGTTTGAAAAAATCAAAATGCTAGGCAAAGGTGATGTGGGTAAAGTGTATTTGGTGAGAGAACGCAAGTCGCAGCATTTGTACGCGATGAAGGTTTTGAACAAGAGGGAGATGATTGCTCGTGATAAGATCAAGCGAGCGTTGGCCGAACAAGAGATTCTAGCTACATCGAATCATCCATTTATTGTGACACTGTATCACTCATTTCAAAGTGAAGAGCATTTATACCTGTGTATGGAGTATTGCATGGGTGGAGAGTTTTTCCGAGCGTTGCAGACTCTCGAAGGTAAATGCTTGAAAGAGGCCGACGCGCGATTTTATGCCGCGGAGGTGACGGCGGCACTGGAGTATCTGCATTTGATGGGCTATATCTATCGTGATTTGAAGCCTGAGAATATTTTGCTCCATGAGAGTGGCCACATTATGTTGTCGGATTTCGATTTGAGTAAACAGAGCGGAGGTGCTGCTCCGACAGTTGTGAATGGCCGTGGCGGCGGGTCATCGAACATGCCTGCTATTGACACCAAGGCTTGCATTGCGAATTTCCGAACCAATTCGTTTGTTGGCACGGAAGAGTATATCGCGCCAGAAGTGATCAAGGGGGACGGGCACACTATGGCTGTGGATTGGTGGACACTGGGTATCCTGCTTTATGAAATGCTGTTTGGCACTACTCCATTCAAGGGCAAGAATCGAAACACGACGTTTGCCAATATTCTCAAAAACGATGTCGCATTCCAGGACTCGTCGATTCCTGTTTCGTCGGCATGCAAGAATATCATCCGCAAGCTGCTTATCAAGGATGAGAACAAGCGACTAGGCTCGCGAGCCGGCGCATCAGATCTCAAAGCACATGCATTTTTCAAAAACACACAGTGGGCGCTACTAAGAAACCAAACCCCGCCGATTGTTCCTGTGTTTGACAAGTCTATTACCAAGAGGGCTCCTGCGCCAGAAGTACAAAGGTCCAAGGATTCTGTGGACTTTGTAGGCACGGTGATTGTTAGAAAGACGGAGAATGTGAAGCCACACGACCCGTTTTCGAACTTCAACTCGATCACTTTGCACCATGAGGGATTGGATGAAGCGGAGGAAGAAGGAGAGAATAGCGAAGGCAGCAGGAACAACTCGCACGACAATGATTATCATGAGATGCTGGGATACAACATTTCGTCGCGAGTAGGCACACCGGTACGTGCAAGACAGTAAAGCTTTTTATTTTTCTTTTGTGTTTTTATTATTATTAACCCTTATACGAATATATGTATAGTTTATTTAACCTGAATTGGGGACTTCAAACCTCCGCCGCGTCCTGTCCGCGCCGCACTAGGTGCGGTTCAAAAACTCTCGAGTGCGCGCGCGAAAAGATCAGGCTATCGCCGGGGCGGAATACTTATAAAGATCAATGAATGATCCGATCTGTCATTGTGTCATCCACCAGAAGAGCACTTTCATCAATGTCGCGAACAAACGATCTCATTTTCGCACCGGAGACACACCAATACGAGAAAGGCAGCTTGCACGAGTCGCAGCTGGAGAAGACCCCCGTTGCGCAATTCCACAAGTGGTTCCTCGAGGCGCAACAGTCTGTGCCGTTGCCTGAGGCCCTGACGCTGTCGACGGCGCGGCTGCCGAGCGGACGAGTGTCGTCGAGGGTTGTACTGATGAAGGAGCTGGACAAGGACGGTAATGTGGTCATTTACTCGAATTGGGGCACTAGCAAGAAAGGCGCCGACGTGAAGAGCAACCCGCATGTGTCGCTCGTGTGGTGGTGGAAGGAGCTGGAACGGCAGGTGAGAGTCGAGGGAACTATTGAGTACCTGAGCAACGAGGAGAGTCAAGTGTATTTCGATACGCGGCCACGGGAATCGCGCATCGGCGCATGGGCCAGCCCGCAGTCGCAGGAGATGGAGGACCGCGAGGAGCTGGACAGGAAGGTGGCAGAGCAGACGAAGCGGTTCGAGGGCGTGGAGCAGATCCCGTGTCCTCCGTACTGGGGCGGTATCAGGGTGCGGCCGCTGGAGTGGGAGTTCTTCCAAGGGAGGAAGAATCGGGTGCATGATCGGTTGGTGTTTGACCGTGAGTCGGTCGATAAGGAGGAATGGCAGATGAAGCGGCTGGCGTCTTAGTTTTTTATATTTAAGAGTAAAAAGAATAAATACATTAATAAGTTTGTCGTCGAATAGATTAATGGCTGGTCAGCTTGGCGACTGTAGAGTCCATGTTAGTAGCGATGAGCCGCTCCAGAACCAACGAGTCTTCATTCTGCAAGCCGATCTTTTGCAAAACGAGGTATAAATAAGATAATGCCGCCTTGACATTCTGCTCACTCCCGGAGCTGTCGTAGTTCAATATGCGGTCTTTCAAAGTGTCAAACTCGTCGCGCCGGCGGCGGATCGCAGCACAGATTCCCTCGCTCTCTACAAGGTTGTACAGCAGTCCGCTGGTGAACGCCAACAGCGAGCCAGTAAGCGACTCGAATTGATGAGACCCAAGATAGTCGCACATGGCAACTGCCAGGTCCACTTGGTATACAGAGTAATGCAGAACACCCGAGCTTGCAAACTGGGTCGACAACATGACTGCAAGCTTCAAGATCACTTCCACACTGATCGCTAGTGTCTGGTCATGCGATCCATCATGGGGCTGATAAAAGTAGGTTGCAATTGTCACTAGTTTCTCAATCGGGTTCGTCGTATGTGGGTATGTATGCTCGTCCATCAGTTTCACAAGTTCAGTAGACCCGTATTCCGATGTCTGGATGATAAATGTCAACACTGCAACCGCCAGAGTGACGCTTGTCAGGCCCTGGCGTTCCGGATGCGCCAGCACGTCTGGCAGCAGGTTATCAAGTACTTCAAGCATCAACGGGGCTTTATCTTCGAGTTTCGACTGTACAACCACATGTGCGACGCTGGCGCTGTTGTTCAGCAGGCAATTGAGTCCGTTTAATGCAACCCACTGCCGCGACACTTTGACTGACTCAAAGTCGGGCTTCTCGCGGGCCATGAGTTCATTAAGTGAAGCTAAATTCGATTTCGACATTTTCTTCCGCGTAATCTCCTCATCGTCTTGCAGCATGCCGAGATAGAGCTCCACAAGGTCGTACTTGGTCACCAAAGTCAGTGCCAACGATGATCCGTCCGCAATGAGTTTTGCAGATAACCACACAAGCAGAAAACTCAGAACCGGGTCCTCGGCTTTACCCAGCTTCTTGAACAGGTCAACCGGGTATTGTGTCGCCTTGAAGTTGACCACAAACTCTGGATCTTCCGATTTCTCCAGTAGCTCAGCCAGCATCGATTGCTGCCCAGAAACCCCAAGCGTTAGTCCCTCCATGATATACTCAACGTCGCTGATAAACTCTGCATTGGCACCTTGTGCTTTCAAGTCATTGATATTCTGGATCGCCAGCTCGCCGTCATCTCCATCCTCCTCGTCCCCATCATCAATCTGCTCTTCTTGATCCAGATCATCTTCCGGCTCGCTCAAATCGTGCTGCGTCTCGGGCTCTTCATTGTCTATCAACGACCGTCCGCTAGTCGTGCCACTTCCCTGACTACTGTCCTCTAGAATAGTGCGTCCACCGCCATACGTCCTTTTGGAGAAAGAGCTCAGAAACCGCAGCTTGTGTTTGAGATCGCGCCTAGGTGATTCAGGCACGGGCTCTTCGTCCTCTACACCATCCACCACTTCCACTTCCTCTTTCAAATTTTCAAGACTTTCCTGTCCAGGCAGTGGCCGATGCTGCAGCTTGAACGGCGATAGTGTTCTAGGCACTCTGGGCCGCGTGGTGGAGGTGCTCTCTAATACTGAATCCAGCTCGGCCCACACCATTGCGCTCTTTGAGCTCGTTGACATAGCAGTCTTTTTAGCACGCTTGATCGCGGGGCTAGGCGTGATTAACGAGATATCGTCACTCTCATCGCCATCAGTCTTTAATACACGTCGTTTGGGCGTTTTCAAATCTTTCTCACGACGCGTGGTCGTCGCGCTTCGTAGCTGCGTCGTATCACCACCACCCGGCGCTTTCCCGACGATGGAAAAGTCTGAATGCTCACTGCGATGCGTCCGCTTCCTGGCATAAGTATTGGGCATCTCCTTACAGCTGGACTCTAAAGCCGGATAAGTTCATCGATAATGTGATGTAAGCGATGGACGGCTTGATAGAAAAGCTTTTGGGACTGGTGCGACAAATGGCGCGGCTGAAATAAAATTGAAGCCTGTCAAAACCTGCAATGTTTCTGATAATTGTTATGTATCTACGGCAGCTAGTATTTGCGATATGCGGTCTGCAGTTACGTCGCGATTGTTAAGAATATCTGCGATGAACTTGAGGAACTGCGGTTTGTGTGAGTACTCGAGCTCGTCGGATTTCTCACGCGCATGGTCGATGACGGGCTTGGGCACCCCGGCTATATGTGCGACATTGAGCCCATAGCTGCGCTGAGCGACTCCATGCTCAAGAACATATGTGAATCGTACATGCTCGCCGTCATTGGCAAACCCCATGCGAAGGCACGCAGTGTATCCGGCGCCTAGTTTGGCAAGCTCCGGGTAGTGCGTGATGAACATTGTGCTGCATTGAATGTCATGCAAAAAGTAGTCCAACACCGCTGAAGCAATTGCGTAGCCGTCGATTGTGCTTGTGCCACGACCGACTTCATCGAGAATCACCAAGCTGCGCTCCGTTGCGCGGTCCATAATGTTGCCGCATTCTTGTAACTCTACTTTGAACGTGCTCTGTCCACGAATCATATTGTCGTGGGCACCCATACGCGTAAACACGGCATCAAACGGACCGATCGTAGCCTCGTCTGCAGGTACATATGAACCGATCTGTGCCAAAATCGCAATCAGCGCTACTTGTCGCACATACGTGCTTTTGCCTCCCATGTTCGGCCCAGTGATCACGTTCATCCGGTTGGTACTTGGGGAAATGTCCACATTGTTGGCTATAAAGTTTGTATTCAGCGACCAATGCTCGACTATGGGGTGTCTCCCGTTTGTGACCTTGATTCCAGGTTGATCGACTAGAGTGGGGCGGGTATAGTGCGAGCGGCGAGCAAGCTCGCTTAGTGACATTAGGCAGTCGAGCTCTGCGGCTGCTTTGATGATATCTCGAAGCTTTTCACTTTCCGACGCAACCTTGTCTAAAAACTTGGCATATGCAGCTGTACATGCTTGCTCCAATAAAGCGCGATTCTTTTCCCATTGAGCAAACAGCTGGCGGCATGTCGGAGATCGGTAGTATTCTGTTTTCTTGGTCTTTCCATGCAAATCCCAATCTGAAGGTATTTTGGATTTATGCTTGGTCTCTACTTCGATGAAATACCGCTGGTCATTGTGAGTCGTAAAGACTAGCGGCACTTTAAGTTCTTTTTTCAGCTGCTTCAGGTGCTCAGTGAGAGCGTCTTCCGTTTGTTGCACCTCCATCCTTCGTATCAGCAAGCCGTCGTCATCATCGTCCAAAGTGTCTATATTCAGAAACAGCTCGACACAATCTTCCTTCTTCTTCAGCCATACTTCGCTCCAATGATCGTCGATATGCTTGCAAAGTTGCACCACCGTGTCGCGATACTTCGGAAACGTCTTGAGGTTATTGCTCAAATATTCACTTTTGCACGTCACTGGTTCTTCAATAGTCACAATGCTTTCGAGTTTTTTCAGAAACTTGTGCAATTGTGGGCGTGAAGAGCGGCGGTAGACTACATTTGCGAGACATTTTTCAAGGTCAGGACAGTACTTGAGTTGCTCAGTCACAAGCGAAGCACCTCGCACCACAGACCCTGCTAGTTCAGCAACAGCGTCCTGGCGTCTTTGGATCTCTTGCAACTTCTGAAGCGGCTTTGCGACCCAAGTTCTCAACATTCGCTTGCCGAAATTGGTCCTGGTATTGTCCAGAATCTCGAACAAACTACCTTCACCCGTCTCATTGTCGTCAAAAATGTCCAGACTAGCCAGTGTATCGCCACTTAGATACATTTCCGCACGCTCATTGAAGCACTTGAAGTTCCTTTGAATGGTGAATGCTCGTGAGAGTTTAAACTCCTTCAAATGGTCGATGGCGGCTACCAGACAGTCTTGCACCAGCGGCGGCAATTGACTGGCAGCCCAGTCGAATGTAGCAGACACTTGGGCCTTTAAATCATCTCCGGATTTATCCAATTGGTCGACATAGAACTCTGTTAGTTGCACAGAAGAGTCAAAACTGACCTCCGCCTCTTTCATAGCTACAATGCCGTCTTTCATATTGGCTATATTAGTGACCAATCTCTTTGCTTGATCGCTGATCTCACCCACATATAGAATTTCCACAGGCTGTAAATGCACCAGCCTCGTTTCCAATCCCGTGAGCATCAAGTCCTCGGCAAATGAGTCCCACACAATATCCCCGGTTGTCGCATCCACTGCTACCAGTCCAAACTGTTTGTTCGATTCTCGGAGCACCACCAAGTAGTTTGCTTGAGCCGCCGTCTCGCCCTTTTCATCCAACTCGTCCACGAACGTCGCTTTTGTGTATTTCTTTGTTAATGCCCGCTCCATTGGCTTGCCGCTCTTCTTCAACGCTGCCTTTTCCATTTGTTGTACGATCCCGACTTTGTAACCTCGCTCCACCAACTTTTGTAAATGCATTCGAAGACTGGTATCTGGAAACGAACATGTTGCAAATGCATCGTACTCGTCCTCATAGTCGTCGACAAATTCCAGCCTGCCGTCGCTCAGATAGAACCCGAGAATCTGCGACACGATTGCTGCATCAGCCGCAAACGCCTTGTACTTGTATCCTTCCTCGACTAACAGCAAAGTATCCGGATGCTCCTGCTTGATATCGAAGATCTGTTTATGCACCGGCGTCAGCTTCTTCTTCTCGCCTCGCTTCTTCGACCGGCGCCGGATGTTTTGTATCGCATCTAGCGGCGCAAGCTTGTCGCGCACTTTGGCTCGAACTTCTTCAGACACCTCGCCGCCGGTGCCGCCGACATGAAAACTCTTAAATTTCTTCGATGGAGGCTGCAGAGCTTGTGGTTCCCTTTTTATGGGAGGCTCAGGGCGTTTCTTAGAAGTCGTGGACCATGCGGCAAGAGTCCGCTGCATGCTAACTGAGTCGCGTAATTAAGTTGAAAAAAGTTGGACGTGTCCGCGACGTGCCGATGGAGAACAGCAGCCGCACCAAGTGATATTGTCCGCCAGTGTTTATATTTATCTACAGTTATAATACATTTATGCTAGTCATTCACACATCGTCATCAGTCATCATGATACTTCGTCTCTTGGGGTTCGGTGAGTCCGATCCCTCGCGACAGCTTCGTTGAAGCAACCCACAAAACGATTCAAACACTTTGGGGTCTTTACCCTGCACCCATCGCACATTATCGGAGGTGATTTCAAACTCGTACTTGTCCTTCATTTCGTTGGCTTCTCCTCGAGAGGCTTTACGTCGGTACGCCCTAGACCATACATCGCCATTGCATTCCACAATTGTAGCTGTTGTTTTTGTCATCCTCACCGGCAGATCTTTGAGAATGTTGAAAATAGTCAGCGGGTCACTCTTTAATGGGAATTCATTCGATGACGGATTCAAGTGCCGAATCGCATGCGAGTGCGCTCTGGCTACCGAGTCCCGCAGCCGTCTGTCGCCAAAACTCCACGCTACTGTCCACCGTCTCGTCTTGCCGCCGCCGTGTACAATGTCGTGAATAGCATAGTTATTAATTCCTTCAGCTCTCAATTCTTTTATGAGCCGCTCAACAGTCGTTTTCTTGCCGACCATCGTCGTGAACCAGCTGATCTTGGTTCTTACTTTGATACTCTCTCGCACCATCTGCAGCGTCATCCCTTCCTCACCCCCCGTAGTATATAGTTCACTATCCTGTGCAACCAACTTGGCAGTCGATGGCTTCAATTCCTTGCCTCTCCTGGAGTTTTCCAGATCCTGCGCTGTATCGTAAAACGGCGGGTTGCACATGGTAAAGTCCAGATCCTCCACTCCTAATCCTTCCAAGTCAAACATCTTCAGCCCGGCCTTTTGGATCTTTATTCTGTGGCCTAGCTGGTTCTGGTCAATATTCTGACGGCAATATTTTAGTGACTGGTCATTGATGTCCGTGCCAACAAAGGACCAGTCCGTGACGCTGCAGCCCAGTAGCGGGTATATACACGTCGCGCCAACGCCCACATCCAATCCTCTGATTTCTCCCCCATCACAGCTTGATTCGACTAGCTCTCTGACCCAGAGGATGTAGTCCAGCCTGTTCGGAATACGCGGACACAGGTGCTCGCGCGGAAGATTGACATGCAGATTAAAGTACTTGCGGAGCAGTGCATCGGCCAGTTCATATGACGCCTCTAGCTCTTCGAATTTGTAGTGTCCGTCCACGTAATACTGTGCAACTCCCGGGTACTCCTTGCTCAGCTGCGCAAAGTCGGGTTGCGAGACAGCATCGAGTAGCATTTGGATGTGTCGCGGTGGTGATGATGAGGTAGCGTGTCGACTGTGGGGTGGGGCTCTCCAGACCAACCAGGCAACTTGTAGAACACCAGCACCATGAAAGATGTCTATATATACTCTGAATATATCATCTCTAGATACCACATATCAACAATTAACATGTCTTAGCAACAATAGCTGGAGTAGCAATCCACGACTCCCAAGTCCAGCACCAGCCGCAACCCCAGGTTCTTGGCTCAGCGGCCCACCGGACACATCACAAACCTCAGTGCGTCGGACGGATCACAGACCGCATATATTGCATCGCTATATAAACCCTACACAATGCTCAGAATGCGCATAGCTCCGCATACCCCGCTCAAGTACGGCATTAGGCATTTACTAATACCGACAGCAGAAAACGCAATGACCAAACCGGCCGCAGCCGCACGACGACTCACTCATCTCATTGCGCACCCCATAAAGGCAACGACTCACAGTTCACGGCGGACTGTCCATTCAGATTCATCTTCATCCTCTTCATTCGACGCAGACATGGGCAGCGGATTTTCGACTGCGAACGACATTGACGGCCTGGGCTTGAAGGTTCCAGAGTCGTACCAACTGCCGCGGCCCAGTAAGGAGTCGAGAACTAAGCTGGAACAGCTGCTGCGAGCTAATAATGCGACTTATGGCACGCTGTGGAACGACCGAAAATTCCATAATCATATGCCCCATGCGCTGATTTCTGCATATTTCCTGGGTGCGAGTCCAAACCAGCTGACGTATTTGTACGAGGCGGTATCAAAGTCCCTAGTGCCGTGGAAGGAGGATTCGCCACAGGTAGTTACGGACGAGGACTGGAAGAAGTATCTGGGTCTTAGGAAGTACGAGCGAGGATACTTTGACTACTTTTCCGACAAGATTGCCGATGCTAAATTCGAGTGGCGGTCGGTGCTCAATGAGTTTATTGATGATGGGCTGAAAGAGGGGGTGTTTGGCGGGTTGACCCACGCAGTGATTCATCTAGGATACGCATTCGAAGTGGACAGTGGCCTACTTGCCGCTGAAGCATTGACCCTAGCTACGACTAACTACCTTGCATACGATTTGACCAGCCCTCAAGTCGAAACGACGACGGATGCGGTTGAGATTTTGAATGAAATCAGAGACGATGCGGAGTTTGATAACTTGTTCAAGAACCCCAGCGACTGTACAGTGAGCACCCTTGCACAAAAGCACAATGACAAGCTCTCATATTATACCGCTAGGCTTGAGATCTCTGACGCACGTGAGACTTTGAAGCAGTTGATCCATGTCGGGGCTCTGGCCTTCCTCGCCACCCACAAGGATTCTCAACCTGCATATTCCTTTTTCACACTGCACTTGCTGACTTCTAGTCAGGAGTTGGCGGAGATTATTTTCAATCCTACTGCAAATCTCAAACCAGAAGTCGAGCTCCAGCTTGTGACGGAGCTTTGGACATCCATTATCGCCGTTTACATCACCCAGATGCGGCCGTTGGTCAAGCCGTCGCGAGTGTCTGACATTAAGATCGAATCTGTCGATTCGGCCTGGCACACTGCGGTAACTCTGGTGCTCAATTCACCACATGAGGCAAGAACAGATGAGCACTACATCAAAGCGGTGCGAGCGCTGCTGTTTGCCGAGCTGTTTTTGCAGGACAAGGACGGATTCTATGCTCGAGGCGCCTATAGGTTTGCACAGGTATTTGCAAAGAACCCTCACTACGCTGGCTTTTCCGCATCTGAGCAGAAATTGGACATTAAGCAATAAGTTATTATACATAAGCAAATAAGTTAATTAATTGAGAGAAAGGTTAGTAGCCGATATTGAACTCGTCTGCGCCAGAATTGGCATGCTTGGCTGCCATTTGGAGCATCCGCTTTCTAGGATTCTTCTCTCTGACTGGGCCCTTATTTGTAGTTGAGTTTGTGGATGTGCTAGATCCCGGCGTTTCTCGCAATGCAAACGACTTGGCAATATGGCCCAAGTGTAGTGCTTTGATGTTGAAAATACCTCGTTCTGAAATTTGATGCGTAGCGTACGACTTGACATGGCTCTTGAATGCATTTCGTGCCTTTTCGGCAGCTTCCTCGTCGGCCAGCACGTACCGCTCAACGTCCAGATGCCAAGTCGTTCCGTCAATCTCCCACCTCTTGTCGCCAAACGTTTTCTTCAAGAGACTTTCAAACGTCTGCTGTTGGAGACCGTTGGGATGCAATGGCTTGAGGATATCTATATATGCTTCTTCCTTTCCAGGCAGCAAGAAGATCAACGACTGACCCGCGGCACCTGCTCGAGCAGTTCGGCCGACACGGTGCAAATGCTCTTCGCTTTCATTTGGTGGATCATACTCCACTACTGATGTGATGAGTGGAAGATCGACACCTCGGGAAAGAAGATCCGTTGAGAAGAGAACAGTCGCACCACGGGCTGCGGACGTTGTTGGTGGTTTCTTGAATGTTGCAAGCGTCGCAGTTCGCTGGGCTTGATTCATGGAACCGTAAAGTTTGTGGATAACAACATTCTCACCCAGCAATGGGGCGTTGGAAATTGTGCCGGCTTTCTCCTCGTCTTCGGTTGCATATGGATTGAAACCTTCGCGCGTGAACACGTCAAAATGAAAGTCAACCGAGTCTGAGCACGAGAAGAAGACCATTACTCGAGCGTTCGGATCCGAAACAAGATTCTTAAGATGTGCTGCCAATGTGACAAGCCGCAGTTTTGCTGGTACCACTACATAGGACTGGATCAGCTGTGCAGGAGCATGGGTGAGTTTGGTTGATGCATCAGTCGTCCTTTCATCTACCGAGTCTGGAGTTATCTTTAGGGCATTTTCCGAAAGTGTCTTTTCACTCAAGGACTTGACATTCTTCTTCTGTGTAGCGGAACAGAGAACGTTGATCCGTCGGGTGGGAAGAGCAGTGAACTTGGATAAGAATTGTCTCTTCTGCTCAAGCTTCTCCATGATTTTTGTAATTGTTTCCTCAAACCCAAGCTCCATCAACATGTCGCCTTCGTCCATCACCACCCAACGCACCTGTGCGAGATCCAACGACTCTGTGTTGTCGAAATGGTCCGCAAGACGACCAGGCGTACCAACAAGAATATTGATACCCTTTCTGATTCTCGACTTTTCGCTCTTCTTCTTCTCACCACCAATGACGATACCTGGAACAATCCAATGGCAGCATCGGACAAGCTTCTCCAGTTCGCCGAAAATCTGCGTCGACAACTCTCGGGTCGGGGCAATGATAACTGCAAACAAGCCGGAATTTCTACCAATAAAGTCACACCGCATGAGTCTCTCAATGATAGGAAGGGTATATGCTAAAGTTTTACCGGAACCGGTTTCTGCTTGAATGAACAAGTCGTCTTCAGTAGAGATCATCCTCGGCAGCACCGCTCGCTGAATTCTGGTAGGATTGCTCAGCTCCATCTTCTCTTCGAGTAACTTGGCCAATGAACTGTTGCAACCAAGACCTTCGAATTTCGTCGAGTCCTTCAATGGCGCATTCGAAGCAGCACCTGCGACCACTTCTTCTGCATTTTCTTCAGTAGCATCAGCCTCTGGATTTGAAGAAAAGAGCGACGACACAAACGTCTCCTCGCCTTTCTTATTTTTATCCTTGTCTGCTATATTTTTTCTAGAAATGCCCGGCACAGCCCGCATCCTCGGCTGACCATCTTTCTTTTCACTCTTCTTTGCGACCTTGGCCTGGTTCGTCTTCGGCTTTACTGCTCGAGGCACTACTCCATTCTCTTTATCTACTCTCTTCTTCGCCAGCTTGTTCGCCCTATGCCGCTCTTTCCAACTGCCACTTGTAGCCTTCTTCTGCTTCTTCAGCACTGGCCCATCAGAGGCCAGATTGAGAAAAAGACCGTCGTCCATTTGCCGATAATCTGTGAGAAGAATCTTCCTTCGGTTGAAAAATGTCTAAGATAAATTCGCCCGCCGAAAAAAAATCTCGCGGGCGCAACAGATGCGGCTCGCGTGCGGCTCCATGAAATCTTCTGCATTGGAATCTAACTCGAATCGAGTCATGCTATATTCAAAGTATAGGATTATAAACAAATTAAATAGGAATTAATTCTGAGGCTTTACTGCCATAGCTTCTCGCCATTTCTCAGCATACATGTCGCTTGCATCTCGGATCTTCCATGTCAACTCGTAAGTCTTGCACGCTTCCTCATACGAGGTCAAGATCTCCAGATCAGAGTTTCCAGTTGGATCAGGCTTGCCTGACCGCCGAGCAGCAACACTGATAAACGCACTCATTTCATCGTAGAACATGTCGTCGCCATCAAAGTGGTAAACCACTTCGTCGAGCTCGTGCTCTGGATCTCGCACATAGAGAACTGGGTCGGAGTAGACGTTGACAATTCGCAGCTGGTGGCCGTCGGCAATAATGCAAACTTCGTCAGAATAGTGCTTGCCGTGCAAGCTGACGGTATGCGTAAATGCTGCAAGGGCCCCTGACTCGAATTTCCATTGAATGGCGGTGGCTCGAGGCACTCGGTCGAGCACGTCGATCTTGCTCTCATCAAAACACTTTGGAGCAATCTGCTTACCTGCAGGCTCATAGTTCTCGACTGTGGAAACCTTGACGGAATCGTGCACAATTGGTCCACCCAAATAAGCGAGCAAGTCGCAGAAATGCGTCATCTGCTCCACTGCTGGGCCGCCCATGCCAGACTTGGCCCACCACAATGGCTTGTCGACGAAGTTGTAAGCCATGCCGTATCGTGCAGTGATTGCCAATGGTGAAAGGTTTCGCTCCCGTAGAATCTTCTTGGCTTGCTGCACCACCTTGAGGTATCGCATCATGTAGCCTACGCCAATGACGGGCTTGTCCTCAGCAGCTCGGAAGATGGCGGCCACCTTGTTTGGTTCATCCGGTCGAGCAGCAGCGACGGGCTTCTCATTAAAGTAAGTGGGCTTGGTGCCGAAAAGTCGAACAGCCTCCAGCTCAATATCCCTTCCAGGGGTGGTAGTACCTCGGAACTGTGGAGGAGCGCCAATGATGAACAAGTCAATCTGGTGCTCACCAATGACCGCATGTGCGTCCTGCAAATTGCTGAACCACTTCGTTGTTTCGTAGCCAGGGATCTTGCCGTTCTTTTTTTCTTCCATAATTTCAAAGAACCGCTTCTCGCTCGGGTCGATAATAGCCACTACTTGCAGCGCGGTGCCCAGCACCTGTTCGACACGCTTCGAGTGGTTCCATGGCTCGTAAGGTACACCAAAGGTGATTGCACCTGCACCGACGTAGACAATGTTAATAGTCTCTGAAAGCGTCATGTTTCGAGTCGAAAGTCGTATGATCGATTCCAAGTCGTCTCGGTGGCACACATTGTCCATTTATACTCCTCTCCGGACCAACATTATTTTTCCCCGGACGATTTCCCCGGACGGAAGCGTCGCCGCTTTGAGAGTGTGTGTCTAAAACGTGTTTATTTTGTAATCATCTGTTAATCCGACAGGTGCATGTGGCCCGTTTTTTTTCGCTGTCAGCGTGTTCCATGCATCCGCTAGATGCATTCCTCAAGGGCTGGGGGTGACACAGCCACGGAACTACTGTGCCAGGAAACGCATCGCCAGCTAAATGTCCGAAAGATACATTTTCTCGAGGGGCTCGATCTCTTGGTACATACATGTATTTTTGGCGCGAGAATCGACGCTAAAAGCTTGTTTCCCACGATCCACCACTGCATGGGATCACTCTAAACCTTCCACTCACCTGCAGATCGCGTGGATACCCTACTTCCAAGGGTCCGAGACTTTTGCGGGGTGGTTTCTTCAATAGGAAGACGAGGGCACACACAAACCATGCGGAGAAACATGGATCAGTCGTATAATGAAAAATGCCAAATTTGCGTGCTTTTTCCCTCGCAGAAGCCGCTTGTAACGGGTGAAATCTCAGATCACACCACCCCGCCCCCCCCCCCCCCCGAACTTTAGTGGAGAAATTTGCATTAGCTGTCTCCACCATCTCATGGATATTCAAGGGCGTTCATTCGGCCAATTGTACGTATACAGTTTAGCTGCAGTGAAAAATCCGCTTGCTGCTTGTTCCCGGTCGGTTATTTGTGACTGCCTCGGTGGCTGCACCGGGTGCACTCTTCCCGGCAGCTGCAGGAGAACGAAACAGCTTTCAATGCCAGAAACGGCCCGGATCGGCTGCCTGTGCGGCGATGCAAAGTTCGTTAATTGGCCGCTTTGAAATTTGCTGTGTTCGTACAGCAGCGACTACTACGGATAATTGGTGTACTGTAAATTGTGCATGGCTCCTCGGGTGGTGTAGCTCCAGCGGGGTAATTAACGAGATGATAAAAACTTTTTGCTATACATAGATCAGTATTTCCCGGAATAGGTTGGTTCTCAGAGAACAAATTTGTTATATCCGGCAGTACCAGTAACCGTTGACCAATTAAATTGAAGCCCTCCATTCCAGTCGGGTAGTCGGGAAGGCTGTTATTAGCTTGTCGGCCCACTTGATGATTGAGATTACTCGGACAAGGTGTTCTATATTTAGTTCTTCATCAATTTCTTAGACTATATTATTTTATCCTCAAGATAGGTAAAAACTCATAGAATAGTTAATTATTGCGGAAAAACGTACAAATTGGTTTCACAAGTGGCAGCCGCACACTACCGAGCCGCACCAGTGATCCCAAAAAAATTCTGAGACAACTTCTTCCGTCTATTGACATTAGCATAACCATCATGAGCGACGCTGAGGGAGACGACAGTTTGTTCGTTTCGGAGGCTGATCTGCGGCGGGAGGCTGAACGCAAGTCCGAGGATGTGAACATGACAGATGCGTCTTTCGCCGATGGCGAAGACCCTGTGGTTCAAGACTTTCCCGTGTACTTTGCCAACAGTTTGGCGGACAAGCTATATCTATTACAGTATCCATCGCGGTCGATGACTTATCCGCTAGTCGAGCAGAATGGCTCAGGGATCATGGAGTGTCGACTCAAGCCCGAGAGTGGGATTTTGGAAGTAGACATCCCCATCAACACGCAGCGATTCTACGATCAGGACAAGGGTGAGCGATGGAACAAGGTTCATCGGCAGACTATGGGCGGTGTGCTCAAGGACCCCCAGCAAAATGTCGACGGAAGCCATGGTAGCAGGTACATGGTTGGCGTGTTCAAGAACGAAGAATTGCACCTCACGCCCATCAAGGCGGTAGCGCAGCTGCGTCCACAGTTCAAGTACATTGATAAAGAGGCTCTTGCGGAAAAGGAAATTGTCAAAAACGTCAATGCTCAGACTGCGCCTAAAAAGGGAGCCAAAGTGGTACAGATGAGTGCCAAGGCGACAGGAGAAGCTGCTCCGCGGTACTCGGGCGCGTTGGCGACGCGCAAGCAAGCTGACGAAGAAGCATTTGTAAATATCAACTGGTTCGACAGAGACTGTGATGAGTCATGGCGAGAGAGTGACCGTCTCGAAGCAGTAGAACGACAGGCTCTAATGAGCAAGACCACGATTGATGACTATATTACAGAGTTGCAACGGTAGACTTCCAGAGTTTACCTTTATTTATATCATGACATTAAATAATAACAATAAAAAAAGATGAATTAATCTTATGTAGTGAAGCAGTCGACCGTCACCGAATATGGTGCATTGATCTCGCCCAATCGCATTAGCTGCTGGCCGCTCACAGCCCTGCTTGACCCGCGAGCCTCAGTAACGCAGACATGAGCCTCAACCTTCTCACCTTCAATATCACCATTCTCCCGGCCCATATACTGAACATATGCCAGTTTATAGACCGATGGTCTGGTACCATGGTCACCATGTTGGCGACGACGGCGTCGGATCAGAGCTGAATACATGTGGCCCTTGGTGAGCCCTCCCTTGTAACCGCAAATGTCAAAAAGATCCTTGACTACCCCGCGGGTTTTGCCCTGGTACTCCACCCGGTGATGATCTTCAATCTCAAGCTCTTTGAATCGTTGTGGTCTGGCCATGATCTCGCGGAAAATGGCATGGTACGTGGGTGATGTCATGCACGGGTAGTACACAAATTTGATAGACAGTGTCCTGGCCAATTCCCGGTCTCGGCGTAGGATATCCAGAATATCTTGAAGATTCTTCTCAGCTTTCAGCTCGAGGTGTGGACGCTGTGCGATCAAATAAAACTCGTGAGTTCGTTCCAAGCAGCCATGGCCATCACGGCTACACTCGCCGTGGATTACCAGCATCTTGCTCTCAAACTGATAGAATTAGCCATTTGCAAAGTCGCAACTTTTTATTTTCATACAATCTCTCGATTCAGTCTATAAGCTTTCGGGCTCGCCATGGTGATATGATCTTGTTGGTGCTTCAAAAACTTCTTCTTCTTTACCAAAAAGTCGCATGGACAGCACTGGTTTAAATATCTTTTTTCAACCAGAGCGGATGGCCCGGGATATTACAATACCTTACCCTATGAATCTCTGTACTTGTCTGTGTACAGTACATCTGCAGCCCTGCAGACCATAATTGCAGTAGTAATCTGTTGCTTGTTTCTGGTCAAATATCGTATCATAACTGTCGGGGGAGATGCATGCCACGTTAGTCGCATTTCTCCTGATGAGCCTCAAAAAAAATACAACGCACGGCTCATAATTGCTTAGAGTGCATTCACACCCGATGCACCTCGCCTAGTTGAGGTTGATAGCCCTCTCAAAGAAGAAAGGAGCGCCTGTGGTACAGTGTACGCTAATGCATGAGAGGAGGCTCCGTGTGAGGATCTGCTGCAGGCAGCACCGCATTGTCGCCGTATTCTAACCCCTTTCTTTGCGTCGGATTGAGTTTATCTTTAGAAGGTTTAGACTACACTTTATGCGCTACTTAATTTCATGTTGTTGATACATTGGTTCGGCTGTTAGTTATCTTCTTCCCCTGGGGGGCGACGCCCTCCCTAGGAAATGAGGCTCATGATGTGCAAGCCTCACAGCGCCTCATTTCGCGATGCGGCATTGAGACGCGTCCACTTACTGTGTTGGTTGTTGTGCGACACCGGCTCAAAATTAATTAAATTTTCACCTATGCATGTCCAGAGCTGTCCGTCTGCATTACTTCTTTTGTATAGCTCTGCGCAGCGGCACATCCACTTGAGCTGGCGGCTACCATATAGGTGAGTAGTGGCGAGTCTTGAGGTAGTTGTTGTACCTCCATGTTCAACTTCAACATCAATATCATTCTTCCACTAAGACAGGGTCTATTCCCTAAGATATTGTCTCTCATGTTCGTCATTGATCTAAAATAGCCAACATCTATACTCAATAGCACGTTCAAAATATTCATGCATGCATCATGCCAGCCCGTTACCTGTTACCTGTGAGACTCATGATAAAGGCCAAAGAGGTCTGCATCTTTCCAAACGCAGCCATTGTGCGGTGATCAATAAAAGCGGTTCAATTGCGGGGGTCAAACCTTACAACAAGTTGTTCGCTTTGCATACGACATCAATGGCCAGCAGTGGCCATAGATAAGTAGTTCATGTGCAGAGTCGGATCTCGGTCTGTGCATTCTGCTCACTGTGCTTGATAATAATTATGTATAGGACAGCGACTTATGGGTGATACGACAGTACGCACGGCGGTAAATTGCACATTTTTAATTAAAATATCTCGCTCTGATATTGAACTATTTTTCAGCTTGGTAGTACCTAGATATGAGTATTCTTAGTTTTGATATATGCATCTTTTGGCGTATTTACACATGTCTACTCAACAATGAACTCATTTCAATGCGGTACGGGTACGCCACGGATGCACTTTTATTTCTTTTTAGTCAAACCATATCTTGATCAGCTCTTCACTCACGCCACTCGTCGTCAACACTCCAAGATCAGTAATCAGCGCTGTGACGAATTGGTGCGGAGTGAAGTCAATCTGAGGGGTCTCTGTCATGTCGTCAACGATATCGCTAGTCGTAAACTCAAGTGGATGCTCTGTAGGCACATCACTAGGTGAAATGGGAAATAGTCGAACAAACTTGTGGCTCTCTGCGACGACGTATACGGGTTTATTCGAGGTATGTGCCAGTACGGCGATTTGGTATGAGCCCATTTGATTGATGACACCTCCACTCTCTGCTACACCCTCAGCACCGAAAAAGATCTTGTCGACTTTGTCAATCACGTAGCCTACTGCACTGTCCGGAATGACGCAGGTGGGGATGTTGTGCTGCCGCAGCGTCTGGGCCATTTTCTTTCCCTGGTACGAAATACGCGACTCGGTTACGTAAACCCTGAATCGTATGAGTTTCTGCGCTGCGTGAAGCAGCAACGCTTGTACTGTCCGTGATTGGGCATGCACCAAAATCACGTCGTCGTCGCTGATGAATGGCAAACCGACCTTGGCAATCACGTCTCGTGAGGCCTTTGCTCTTTCAACGAATAACCGACCGTTGCTCACCAAATGCTCTCTACATGCTTCCCAATCCTGTGAAAGTGTGGTTAATATCTCAACCGCATAGATGTGGCTTACTTACACCGTAGTCGTTGATATTCCGTAGCACAAACCGGGTGAACAAGTCACAGCCGGCTGATAAACTCACAGAATTCTTCACACTGCTCTTGAGTTCTTTAGAGGCTTCGTCCAGTAAGCGGATAAGCTCAGCGGATGTGGATGCTTTTCTTTTGTTAGCTCCCGATAATGACTAGTCGTGGTTCATACGTTTGGTGACTGACAGCAGCGAGACCAGAGCCTCGATGGCCGCCACAGGCATGGTCATTTCCGTATCATCTTCCAGGAACTTGAGATATGTCGCCTTGATATCGAACTGGCTTGAAGCTCCAGCCATTTTATATATATTGTGGATGGTTAGATCTTATTATGGAGTTGTTTCAAGTGTGTTCAGAAAAATTGAAATTTCCTGACCACCAGTTTTCCAAATGTTCAAGCTGCGGTGCACGTTGTTACGCACCGCAAAACGCTTCTACAGCACCAATGTGCGGAATCTGGGCATCATAGCACATATCGATGCGGGCAAGACGACTACGACGGAGCGGATGCTCTATTTGAGTGGACTCACCAACCGCATTGGCGACGTGGATCAGGGCGACACGGTGATGGACTACCTGCCTGCTGAACGGGACCGTGGCATCACAATTACGTCTGCCGCAATCACATTCAACTGGGCCAACCACCGCATGAACTTGATTGACACACCGGGCCATGCAGACTTTACATTTGAAGTGATCCGTTCGATTCGAGTGCTTGACGGTGCTGTGACCGTGCTGGACGCAGTCGCCGGGGTCGAAGCGCAGACCGAAAAGGTATGGAAGCAGGCCGACGAGATGAAAATCCCAAAGATTGTATTTGTGAATAAGATGGACCGAGCAGGAGCAGGGTTTGGACGAACAGTTAAAGAGGTTGTGTCTAAGCTTAATACCAAGGTGGCAATTGTCAATATCCCGTACTTTGACGAGTCGACGAGTGATGCACAATTCACGGGAGTGATCGATGTGATAGACAAGAAGCTCATCAAATGGGCGCCCGATTCTGACGGCAAGCAAGTCGACGTGAGTGACTGCCAAATCGACGAGTTGGTGAAAGCCCGTACTGCGCTTGTGGAGTCGCTGTGTGAGCTGGATGAAGAGCTGGTCGAGGAGTACTTGGAGCTGGAGGATTATATGGCTGTATCTGCTGCGTCGATCAGAAGGGCATTGCGGCAGGCGACTTTGAAACGGCAGATTGTACCAGTTCTCTGTGGTGCATCTTTTAGAAATATCGGTGTTCAGCCATTGCTCCAAGCAATTGTCGACTATCTTCCTGCGCCTAATGAGCGTCCTGCGCCGCATGCGGTTGTAGTGCGAGCCGCACATTCTCAAAAGTCCAAGAAGAACAAGCATACAGCAGCTCGAGTCTCTCAGAGTGAAGATGTGGTCGTTGATCCAGAATCTAAACAAATGGCTTGTGCCTTGGCGTTCAAGGTGGTGAACGATCCGATCCGAGGTATCTTGGTGTTTGTGAGGGTCTACGCTGGCAAACTCCAGTTCGGCAGTACGGTGCTCAATACGTCAAATGGCAAGAAAGAGCGGATATCGCGACTACTTCAGATGCAAGCTGATGAGAGTATCGAAGTCGATGCTATCGAGCACGGAAGTATTGGTGTTATTGTCGGTTCCAAAGACATTAAGACAGGCGATACCATTGTAGCCCATGGCACCAGGAAAGACGGCGCTCATCTGCTCAATGACCGCGACCAGTCTCTACATCTCAACCCTATCACAGTCCCTCCGCCGGTATTCTTTGCTACGATCGAGCCGATGACTTTATCTGACAAGCGTGGAATGGAAGCTGCACTAGATATTCTATTGAGAGAGGATCCTAGTTTGCACTTGACTTACGACCAGGACTCGGACCAGACTCTGATATCGGGTATGGGCGAGCTGCATCTTGAAATTGCACGGGATCGGCTGGTCAACGACTTGAAGGCGCGTGTGGAGATGGGCTCTATCCAGGTGTCGTACAAGGAGTCCATCCTTGTGCCATCGCAGTCCATAGATGAAACAGTGACTCCAGATGATGGCGATGCCAAGTCTTCATGTTCAGTCAAGCTGCGAGTCGAGCCATTGCCCGAGGAAGACCACGCTGGCGAGCTGCTCGACCGCGACGACAATTATCTCATCTACCCGGATATCGAACCGCATCCAGTGCTTTCACATGAGGAGATTACTCATGCCGTCCGAGTTGGCGCGTTCCCTGCTTTGGCTCGAGGTGGCAAGATTGCGCATCTGCCACTGCACTCTATTAGAGTGATTGTAGAAAGCGTCGCGCTACCCCCAGACGCTGTTTCTGCATCGGCACTGAGCACGGCAGTGAGACTAGCTGCCGAGAAAGCATTGGAAAGTCTGAAGAAGAGCGATTATGCAGTGATGGAGCCGCTTATGGACGTGCGGATCATTCTCAACGAAGAGGATATCGGCTCGGTTGTAAACGACATTAGCGGCACGAGGCGCGGCCATATTGTGTCTCTAGGACAAGACGAAGCGAGCGAGCAGTTTGTAGGTGGCTGGAAGGACGAGGCGGAGAAGACGTATATACCTCCAGACCCGACCCTCTACCTCTCCAAGCACGATGCGAGGGTCAATTCCACTCAAAGCGTCGTGCATGCGCGAGTATCGTTGTCAAAGATGATTGGATATCTGCCGACACTCAGAAGCATGACTCAAGGACGCGGCACTTATCAGATGGACTTTTACCAGTACGAAGTGGTGAGCCCTGACAGAGTAGCAGACGTACTCAACAGTTTGTAATATTAGATGCGATGCAAGATTTGTACATAATTTATTTATTTGGTTGTTTTATCCTCTTCAATTTCACGGTCGGATCTCGAACTGGAGTTTGACTTGATGGCACCCGTCGACAAGCGTCTTCTCTTGTTCAAAGTAGGTCAATATCGGCAGCATGGCGTCGTACGGGTTGTATGCGTAGCAGAGGTACCATTTCTCAAACTCACCAAATTTCAGAAACTGGTCATTCCACCCAAACCCGGTGCTCGAGTTGTCGGATTGGAACTGTAATGCTGGCAGCGGCGGCTTGCCCTTGGTCCAGTCGTTGACCACTGCGGCCCATTCCAGCTTGTCGTCGTTGTTGTACGTCAGCCGCTCATCGACCAAATTGAACGATCCCTGCGGTGCGTAGTCGGCAAATGCCCAAAACTCCTGGTCGGGGAACAGTGTCGAGATCATGGGAGCAACATACCTGCCGTTGAGCGTCGAGTTGGTTGAAACGACGAGCAGGTTGAACTTGAGCTGCTGATCGTCACCTGGCTCTCCAACAGTCGACACGGGAGGTAGTGGTGCAGCCGTACTGAGAATTGTGTATATGAGAAGTAGTAGAACCGATAGTTTGAACATTGTGTGTTGGATACAAGAATCGAATGGAAATGGGGCCAGGTGACGATGTATATATAATAAGCGCACAAACCAGCAACGAGAGTAAGACAAGCCGCGCGAGGCTAGACTTGTCAAATAAAGTTAATTATTGAAAAAAAGCGGGGAGACTGGTCGAGAACGTACTCTATTATGAATCTCACAATCAAGAAGGGTGGCTGCGATGTGATGTGTGGCGAGTCGTGAAGGCGAGATGGATGTCAAATGCGATTAGAACTACATACTATAAGCTAAGATACTGGAGTGTATTGCAACTTCACCTGCTGGCAAGTAGTGGTAACATGATATGGTTCCGGAAAGTGCGCAACAAGTGGCGAGTACTGATTATCCACAGTGCATAGGAACCAGTACTCGTTCTGCTCAAACTGGAGGAACCGCCCAGCCCACATAAACTTGCGTGACGCTTTCTGCTCGCCTCCGCCTTCGAGGGTAACGAGTGGCAAGTTTTTGGAAAGCTTATTTGAAGGCGAGATCACCGCGCTTACTGCGGTGGCAGGGTCGGCATAGTGCAGCTCGCCATTGTCGTCGTCGATGGAAAACGTGTGAGGTGGACTGTCAGATGTGGCAGAGATGTACAGCGAGTCCGAAGCGCCATTTGCCTGTGCTGGTGAGAGATAAAGCCCATTAACAGTGGAGTTGGTGGAGATCACCAGGAGCTGGAAATCCGGCCCTTGCGTGGCGGGATTCGGAATCAGCGGCAATGCAAGTGCCAAAGACGTAAAGAGGATCGGAATTAGGATATACATTTGCTGGGTTTTTAGGTAGAAAAAAGGTCACACCGGATCGAAAGATATTTATATTTGTCGTATCTTTATAGATCTTTGATAAAGTTTATACAAACATGACAGGTCGTGTTTGTGTTTGCTGCTTTGAATACAAACTTTAAAACACCATGGAGGAGTCTCGGACCATCCAAACTTTATGTGTCGATTCACTTTTTTGATCGTAAATTTACATCATTCTGTTATACAGTTACATATATAAATAATTAGTGGTAAAAATAAATAAATACCATGCAATTCTATCGGGGCAGTATCGTAACGCCCATCAGCTCTTTATGCAATGCGTCGTCCATCTTGCTCACCCATTCCTCTCGCATGCCGTTCCAGACAGGTCTCAACGCCCGCCATACAAGTGGTGTTATTGGCTGACGCGAGTACTTTTTTGTAACCATAGGCACCAGCTCCGCAATGCGACACTTGTTCCATAACCCTTCAGGACCAACAAACAGATACGTCGACAAAAGTCTCGTTTGGTTCTCAGGTACATCCTCGAGGCAGCGGCAGAGCTCGATTTCCAGTGGTCGTATCATGGTCAAATAATGGACAATAAGTTCGCTCACAAACCATGGAAGCAGCTGCTTGTTGCAAACGGCAAGTCGACTGGTTTCGCCATCAATCCAAAGTGACCGAGTGGCAGTCGCAGTAGGGTTCGCATAGCTTAGATTAACCAGATCTTTTGGTTCCAAGTCACACGTCAAGAAAAGCAAAGCAGCAATATCGTCTAGCATATATCGAGCGCCTTGAAGAAAAATCTCGACATCAGCTGTGGGAGTGCAAGTATCAGAGCTCAGAGCCTTGAACGCTTTGGATTGGGCTCGGAAAGCCTCCACAACCACTACACAATTCAGCGACAAGAGTCCATTACAAGCGTAATTGAACTTCAAAAATGATGCTCCCACCTCGTCCGAAATAGTCTCAGCAAGCTGTAAATTATGCAGCTGTGCTCTTGCTTTGTGATAAATGCTGCCCAGTGAAAGCAGGACACTCGATAACAAATTATGCACGAGTTTCAAACCCAGAAACTGCATACTTTGCCTGTCCAACATCCTGCCCTCCACAGTTCCGCTGCGACATGTGTATGACCTCTGCATTACACTCATCAATTCATCGAGTATAGTGTACATGGGGATGAATGCCATGGCGTCACGTGGAGACGACGCGAGTACAAACCAGGGATTAATCGGTGCGTCCATGAAGTGTGCATCGCAGCATTCCATCATCTGTCGCAATGCCATCAGCCGCCAATTAAAGAGCGAGGCTTCCACGCAGTCAATGGCACAATAGGGCTCCATTGCCTTGCCCTCTGAATGCAATTGGAGCACCAACGCGCTGGAAAGAACATTCCATCTGCTGAAGTTTCTTCCTTTTGCTTCTGTTCCTGATTCTTCTTCCAGAAAATGAGCCAACAGCTTGTGAAATTCCACCAATGCTTGCTCGACGTCCTGAGATGCATAACCAAATTTTGCATGGTCCACAAATACTTCCATGAGCTCTATTCTCGCTTGGGCAGGGTCGCTGCTGAGATCAAGCTTCTCCCAAAGGTTTTCGTACTCTACATTTTCATAACCCATTAAAGGAGCCTTGGTCATACTTTCTTCTAGATCGCAGCGTTTGCTAGCATCAATAAACGCATCCATCGCCTCTCGTTGGGCCCTGGAGAAATTCAGCTCCACAGTCGACTTCAAGTAAGACCGGAATATGATACCTATCATGCCGACAAATTGCCTGGTGAGTGCAATTTTCTTGAAGTCGCCCTTTGGAGAATGAATGCCGATAAAATCCAGTATATCCAAGTGATAATCTTGAATGACATCGGCTAAGCATGCCTGATAGTATAAATGAGCCAGTGACATAATTCTCCCAATCATTGTCTCATGTTCCGATTTCAAGGCTGTAAGCTTTTTCAGCATGTCACTGCTTACGGGCATGGGCTTTTCTAGGCACCGCTGATTCTGTATAATAGCTTTCACGGTTGGATCGGGTATTGGTGAGTAGCTTCTGGATGTGCTCGGAGATAGAGGCCCTACATCGCAAAGAACTTCATAATCGGGCGTCGAAGGGATTTCAGGAACTTCTGTAGCCATGGGAGAAGGGATTTCAGGAACTTCTGTAGCCATGGGAGTCATTGGAATCGACTCTTCCTCACGATCCCGTTTGAGAAGTTCTACCGCATCTATCGATATCTTGGAAATCTTGCGGCGCGTAATTCTGATCATTGGACCTGAGGGGCTGCCAAATGGCTTCCTTTTTGCGGAATTCTCCGGCGACATTTTAAGTACTCGCCGAGTCGATTTCGAAACAACCTTTGTATTAATGGGCGCCGCATTTGATGAGGCTCGTGATAGCCTATTATGACTGTGAGAGACAGGAAAAGTAGAGGTTTTGACAGAGAGAACCTCTATATTTTCCGAGTCACTATTTTTCAGGTCATCTTCCACGATGATAGGGCTTCTGAGATTGCCAGTGAGTTCATCTTTTTCTGAGCTGGTGAAATCTGTTTGTTCAGAATTGGCATCATGCCAGCTATCGTCACTGCTGCTTTCAAAATCCTGGTCATGAAGCGTGTCAAATAATCGGTCCGAGTTTATATCTTTGTACAGCTTTGCA
The DNA here is from genome assembly GCA_030580095.1 of Blastobotrys petasosporus. Taxonomy (NCBI): domain Eukaryota; kingdom Fungi; phylum Ascomycota; class Dipodascomycetes; order Dipodascales; family Trichomonascaceae; genus Blastobotrys; species Blastobotrys petasosporus. Next base: position 324,842 of record JAKTSG010000007.1, read on the forward strand.
ATCTCTTCTAGTGCGCCGAAATTTGATGGCACGTCATCTTCCAAGCTCCATGGCAAGTCTCCTTGTACCCCTTGTAGATCGTATAAACTGAGATCCGAAATTAGAGCGTGGTTTATCTCCTGACAGTTGGGGAATAAAAAGTAGTTGGATTCTACTTTGATCTCAGAAAACATGCACACGGCCACTTGACAAGTTGTTGCGCCATGGAACTCTACCTCATGTCGCTTCTTGCTTGCGCTTGTTGGTACAATAGCATGCCATCCGGTCTTAATGCAATCTAAACAGAGATACATTACGTGCTGCTTCGACCCTGACACTGGCTCGGGAAGTTTAGATCGACAAACCGGATTCACCCCATACACTTTCGAATAGTTCTGGAAATCAATGCGATCCTTAGTACCTAGCAAATCGAGCTCACTCAGTTGTGCATCAGAGTTGCAAAATGAGCAATATTTGACGTGTAGCTTCACATCTTTGCGTGGAATGGCCATGTTACGCGCAAGGCATACCGCTACATTGTGCTTGTGGTCGATTCGTAACGTCGTATGCTCGAATCCTCGAGGTATCGTTACATGCTCGGGATTATAGTATGTTCCAGCATATGTCTCGAGATCGAATGAGGGCTTGCGCTCATGTACATGTCCGTTTCCAGTGGAAAAGTGAGACGCCGAGCTGCCGACCGTGAGGCAATCTGGATGTGTGCAGAGCCATTTACCCGATCCTAGGAGGGCGGCAGGCGGCGTGACATTCATCAGCACTGCAGAGCTCTGGGTAAGTGATTCGGCCAGTCTCCACAGATGACTCTCTCGGACGCGGTTAATGGAAATCGCAGGGTGACGCGTCGAGATCAATGGGGAGGATGTTTTGGTGCGGCCTCCAAGCTGCGTTTCGCGGGGCGCGCACAAGCCCACCAGATTCCAACGCTGTGACTAGTAAAATTCCTTAGATGAAATAAAAACGAGTGGAAAAATTCGTTTGATGATAGGTCAAGATTTCAACTTAGGGTGTGTTCTTCAAGTTCAGCTTCTTGGCGTGGGCTCAGGCTAGCTCAAGCCATGCGTGTCTCTGCCCAAGTACCGCCGCACGGTAGATGGCTCAAGATCTAGACGAACTCAGTTTGACCACACTGTACAAGGCCACTTACTAGTACATTTCAAGCACAAACAGAGTCCTAAAATTACAATAGAAAGCGCTTTCTCATCTCTAAACTCGAGTACACGATTGGTGCCGGTCAAGCAGGTCTCTTTCAGCCCTGGATTGTTGCTAATTTACGCATTGATGGGGTAGGGCGATGAGAGAGAGAGAAGTACAGTACACCACTTTGTTTCCATGTGGGGCCATATTAAGTTTGTATACAAGGCTCAAACAGTCCCGCATCCGACAAGAGGGTCTAAACCTTAGAGTAACAGGGAGAAAACTCAATTTTTCTGTACTGAATGCTGGTATGCTACTGAGAACTCAAAGTCCTGGATGAGGTTGCATGTTATGAATAGACGCCTTGATCTCGATCCAGCCACTTTGACTATGTACAACTATGTAGACAACTTTCCATCTGAATTCAGGCACCAAACCTGTGAGACTCCGCCAGCTCGCTTGCAAGGTTTCCAGAATGCTATTAAGATTTTGGAAAGCACAGAGCTAAACCCAAACGGAGTAGTATCCATATACTTTTTGTCACCGAAGTGCATTGACCTCACAAACTCGCTTTTAACTCTCGGGTGCACAAACGTGCGTGCGTGAGTAGCAGCATTGTACCAGCATCTCGAATCTCGCCTTATCCTACTTCATACAGTAGCATCTATTTCACTACAAGAAACATGCAAAAAATAGCAACGATTGAGAAAAGCTCCCGGGCTTTCGATTCCCGAGGACGGAGTCCATTCAGCAACCCAGTTCACTTGATTGAGATAAAATGATTCATTTACTAATACACAAATCACTCACCGCGGCATCCGAATAGAGACGATATTGCGCGCAATATTACACCAAACAGGCAGCGATCTGCAACCAGTTGTAGTGAGCCCATGTGAGCGCTTGCGCCGGCAGCAGCCGAAAGCAGCAATGGCACCTTCCCAACACGGTAAATGTGTCTAAGACGGTGGTGCAACGGCGCGCCGCACATGTACTTTGACTGAACACTGGCAGAACCCACCGGATGAGTGAAAAATTTTCTCGATTCTGTCATTTAGGTAGTTTATCGTATCAAGTGAATATTATATAAAGCCGAGGGTGCCCGTATCCTGCTTCCCTTCTTTTTTTTCCTTTTCCTCATTCTTCAGTCAATCGCTTTTTAACACTATCTTTCCCAAGAATCAACTCAAAAACTCTTCAAAAATGTCTACTGTCGTTTACAACTCCACTGTTACCGCCACTGTCGACTGCTCGACTTTGACTCCAGTTCCATCTGCTGCTGCTCAGTCTACTGTCTTTGAGGAGACCACCACCATCAACAAGACTACCATTGTCTCTACCGTGACTTGCCCACACTGCACTGCTTCTTCTACCGCCGCCGTGCAGCTTCCTCAGGCCTCTTCCAATGGTACCGGTAACGCCACCATTCCATCTGTTCCATCTCAGGTGAACGGTGCCAACAAGGCTGCCGTTGCTGGCTCTGTCATCGCTGTTGTCGGTGCCGCTTTGTTGCTTTAAACGGTTCATGACGAATCTTTTTCCAGCAACTTTTTTTTTCTAATTTTTTTCTTTTCATTTCTTTATTGATATCTTGAATGGAATGAGGAACCAGCTGTGCTGATTCCTGTTGAGAAATTCAAGGATCACTGTATATTACACCTAGTGCTTCATTTGTTGCATCGAATCTGGCTGCAGTCTAGATTACGAGAAACAATGAGCATGTTACTTCCTTTCTTATATTGTATTTCTATTTCCTTTCAATAATTTATTATAATTTTTCCTATAGAGTCAAAATGAAAAAAAAAGTATGAAACTAAATCTTTACTAAATCTTGTCAATCAGACACCACCAGCGATGGATGCCATGTTTGACGCCAACGTCAACACTAAGTGCGCAGCTCGATACTGGAATAGTCCTTTGGGCTGCTACACTTTAACTTCTCCTCGCCCGATCGATATCGAGCAATATGGCAAAGTCATAGTTCAAGACGCTGGCGATGCTGCGGCGGCTGCCACAGACGCCGCACATAATCGCATCGTGCTTGCAGTACTGACCCTTGCAGTCCCTGCATTTCTGTATATCAAGTTCTATTATTGGGATTGAGGGATGCAATTTTTTTTCACTATAGGAAGGATTAGGAATACTTGACCGTACTTCTTGCTTTCAGAACGACGAAATCAAGATGTGCTCTCACCGACCATACCGCAGACTTAACAACTGAGCAGACCAGCGGCACAATTCTTACAATATCTTGACACAATACTAAGCAGTAAATGGCAACAGCATCAGCGAGTGCAATGCAGGTGATCAAATCAAATCTCGCAGCAGGTGAGCTCAGCACATAGAAAGTGGCAATCGCGAAGCTGGTCAAACACAAAAAGTACACCAACACGGAGATGTCACGCAGTGATTTGCATTGCGCATATGTCCGCCTTGAACGGACAGTGGGCGTAAAACAGTGAAACTCAATGTTTGCGTCTGATTTGCGAAAGCTCTGGATATATTTCGGAAGGTATACGCCGGGTATTGGTTCTTCGTTCAGATTTTGCATGTCGAACGACCATTGGGTATATAGATGGGTATGAAAGAGGTTTCCTTGGTCAAAATAAGTAGCCACATAAATTTTTCGCGTGGGTATTAGCATAAACGGTATAAAAATCAGGAATAGCACCACTTGAATCAATGCCAGTGGTATTGCCCACGGGGCACTCATCCTTGCGCTCAGAGTCGGGAACTGAGGTCTGTTGAAGTCAGCGCTGGATAGAAATGGCTGTGCAAACGATATCGCCAATTGCTTCCAGGTCACAAGTGTTCCGTAGATCTTGTCAAAAGTTGTTAATGTCAAACGAGATGATCCATAGCTCTTCCTGCATTCAATAATTGTACAACCCAGTTGTAAATCTATCCCGACAACGTTCATTGGAACGAGGCCCTCGAATTTGTTCAATGGAGATGCGAAAATAACATTATTTTCTCCTCTCACCAAGCATCCAGTCTCAAAAAGATGGGTTCCCAAGGAGTTGCAATAAGTGAACCCAAAGTAGTAGTGTTCCGGGGTCACTGCAAACACAGGCTGTCCAAGCGTTATTGGGACGTCGAATCTCATGCTATTTGTATCATAAACGTCCAAATAATGGTTTGCAGTATTGAGCACGACCATCGTACTGGCACCGTGCTTTGCGGCTAATAGAACCCATATATATTGGCCCAGGACGGCAATCACCACGGTCACAAACTCAGCATCCTTGCCAACATGGCCCTGAAGATCGTAATATCGCAGCTTTGATTTTTGAGTCCACGGCAAGTCAATGAATCCTAAAATCAACTCAGTCGTTACAAATGCCAAACAGCTGGATTTGACAGCGACCGCAAAACACTGTGATGTAGGCTGCTGCAGCCATGGTGCGCACCTGTCATTCCATTTGTACACTATATCGCCCAAAAACCACTCACGCCTCAAGTCGTCCAATTCTATACGAGTGTAACAGCTGAAGTCTTCTCCTACATAGTGGTGGAAGTGTGCAACCAACCCCTTGTCCCCTTCTACTGACAGGTTATCCAAGCCGTTGCGCGTGAGGCTCTCGCACGGAACGCCGGCAATGTAGCTCGGCTCGTTCATCGCCCGACTTCTGGCAACATCGCAGTTCTCAAGCACTGCCAGATGCTCGACAGTGGCCATATATGATAAAGGTCCTCGATACTCTGCCGCTTTAGTTGTTGGTGAATGGCCGAGTCGCGTGTAAAATGCATAGTGCCTCAGAAAGCCAGGGGGGAGGGCGGCCCTGGTCGGGTCGCTGGCGCGCAGCACCCCCGAGCAGGCAAAATAATTCACGACACGTACGCCCAAGCTGAAACTTCTTGACACCCACACACTCACTTCAAACCCGACCACACGACGTATATTGAACTTTAGTGATGGCTCGCAGCGGTGTCAGGGTTCTTCGTTTCGCAGTAATTGCGGCCGTAGTATTGCTGGTCATGTTTAAGTTGTCGACTGACCGGGTGGACCTCAGCAACTATGTGCAGTCAAAGGGCCCAAAGATTGAAACCAAGACGCCTGCCGACAAGACAGCGGCAAGTCCTGACGCTTCTAAGCAGGAAGTTGCGCCCAAGACCCCACAGTCTTCTCAGCAGCAGTCACTGAGCAACGATGCTCCGTATGAGCGAGCAAATGCAACCTTTGTGACCTTGGCTCGAAATACCGACTTGTGGAGCTTGATTGACTCGATTCGACAAATTGAGGACAGATTTAACCACAAGTATCACTATGACTGGGTTTTCTTGAACGACCAGCCATTTGATGACAACTTCAAGAAGGTCACCTCTGCATTTGTGTCTGGCAAGACCAAATATGACGTGATTCCTAAGGAGATGTGGAGTTTCCCCGATTGGATTGACCAGGATAAGGCTGCTCGAGTTCGTGAAGAGATGCGAGAAAAGAAGGTTATTTATGGTGACTCGATTCCATACCGACACATGTGCCGGTTCGAATCTGGGTTCTTCTGGAGACATCCAGCATTGGACGAATACAAGTATTACTGGCGTGTGGAGCCTGATGTGAAGATCTTCTGTGATATCGAGTACGATTTGTTCAAGTTTATGGAGGAGAAGAAAAAGAAGTATGCCTTTGCCATCTCCTTGTACGAGTACATTGAGACCATTCCAACCTTGTGGGATTCCACCAAGGAGTTCATCAAGGCCAACCCACAATACTTGCCAAAGGACAATATGATGGACTTTGTTTCTGATGACGGTGGAGAAACTTATAACAAGTGCCATTTCTGGTCGAATTTCGAGATTGCATCCTTGGACTTCTGGCGAGGTGAAGCTTACACCAAGTACTTCGAGCACTTGGACAAGGCTGGTGGATTCTTCTACGAGCGATGGGGTGATGCACCAGTTCACTCTATTGGCGCCTCTCTGTTCTTGAACAAGGATGAAATCCATTACTTTGAGGATGTTGGGTACTGGCATGTTCCATTCCACAATTGCCCTACCAACTTTGAGGAGCGAGTGCGAAAGAAGTGCACCTGCCAACCAAAGGACAACTTTGCATGGCACGGATACTCGTGCACTCCACGATACTACGATATTAACAAGTTGGAGCGACCTAGTGAGTGGCACCAGCAGACTTCGTAAAAATAGCACGCCGTTGGGTGCTTCTCGAAACGACCTAAATATCTAAAAGGAGTCGTCAGATTTCTTTTTTTGTTCATGTGTAGCTATTTTTGGGGGTGTTATATATAAGTTATTTGGAATACAAAAGGTTCTATAAAATGCAGAGGATGCTTTAGCGTTTGGCTTCCATGGAGGACCTTGACTCTAGAGCCTAAAAACGAGCCGCGATTCGGCAGCGTCGTCAGCAAACTTCAAGCAAGGTTTAGAGCTGACTATACCTAGATTCCTATCAGCCATGGAAAGGTACTTTCTCGGGCTGTTGGAAAAATTGCGTACATGCCCGTTCGTCATCCGACCATCCAACCACCTAACCCTCACCGTCACACAGTCAAACCCTCCCCTCAACAACCTGACTATTCTCAATACAAGGATTAGAGTAAGAACAGTCATCTCATAGTCAAATGTAGGTGTGCGGACCATCGTCGCCCATTCGACTCCGGAGCGCTGCCTTGCGGGTTTTCCAAAACTATATTTTTTTCCACTTTTCCAGCAACCCATACTTTCACCAAAGGACACTGCGACCTAGAAAATACATAGAAATGACTACTCAAGATTCACTACCTGCGATGAAGACGTCGCCGAAGATGATCGTTTTCACAGACTGGGATGGCACTGTGACACTGCAGGATTCGAACGACACCATGACAGATAATCTCGGATTCGGTGAGGCTCGACGTAAGGAACTCAACGTCGAGGTGCTCGAGGGTCGAGATTCGTTCCGACATTCGTTCTCGCTCATGCTCGAGAGCATCAATCTGCCATTTGGAAAGTGTGTCGACTACTTGCTCGAGCGAATCGAAATTGATCCGGGCTTTGTCGGATTTTACGAATGGTGCGCTGCCAACAACGTGCCTGTGGTCGTTGTGAGCTCGGGCATGAAGCCAGTGATCAGTGCGCTGCTCAAGAAGCTCGTAGGCGAGAAAGCGGCAAACAATATCGAGATCATTGCAAATGACGTAGAGGTCAAGAGTGATGGCAGCTGGCGAATCGTTTACCGAGATGACAGCGATTTCGGCCACGATAAGTCGCTTGCTATCAAGCCCTACGCACAGCTCGAGGCGTCGCAACGACCAACCTTGTTCTACTGCGGTGACGGCGTGAGTGACCTGAGTGCGGCAAGGGAGACCGATCTGTTGTTCGCTAAGCGAGGCCGAGACCTGGTCACTTTCTGCGAACGAGAGAAGATTCCTCATACGTTGTTTGACACATTTAACGACATCCACAACGTCGTCAAGGACGTTTACGAGGGTAAGAGCACGGTAGCACAGGTTGCCCAGCAATAATTCTTATTAATGTAGAGTAAAATTAAGATGCATATGAAATTTATCAAGACAAGAGTCTGCCGATACCTTCTTCTTCAATCTCCGCCGCCTCCAATGCATCCTGCTGAGCTATTCTTCGCAGCACGTCGCGCTTTGAGCTTTCTTGTACTTCGCCGGCGATCATCAGCTCATCAAGAATGTAATATGCCTTTTGGAAATTGAAAATAATGTCGAGCTCGCACACGTTGCCGTAGTATTTGTCCATCTGCTCCACATACCGGTGGATAATCTCCAGCGCCAGAAGCTCGTTGTCCTCCGAATCAATGCCAGCTACAAAAAAGAGCGACGCATAGCGACGATATACTACCTTGGAATCTTTGTATGTTAGCTCGTTATCCTGATGCAATTACCGCATACCTTTGTACTCCAAGAAGTTGCACATTTTCGTCCTTCGGCCCAAAACCAACGTCGTTACCTCCTTAACAATCTTGGCCTTGTCTTTGGTGCCCAATGTTTGGAACCATTTGGCTAGACGGACTTTGCCTTGGCGTGACAGCAGGAGTATATATTGGATCGCCATCGCTGGTTGTGTTGGTATCGGCGTGCTGTCGTGGGTGTTGTCAGTGGTGTGCTGTCGTCACTTGGGACTGGGGGGAACGCCATGAGGAGCGGGTACACGGTATAGCGCACAGATCCAAAATGCTGAATTTCTTGAAATTTGAAACCTGTAGTCAGTTGAAGGGTTGAGTTGAGTTCATTTGAATAAATTAATTTGCATTATGTAGAGTGATATCTCTGAATAACGTAGTGTAGCCGCGAATAAAGCGGCGCACTGAACAGTCTATCCTCAATCTATATTATATGCATATGTTTTATTGAATCAGCAGCACTAGCCAATAAATTGACCGTACTTTGAGAATTCTGAATCAGTCTTGATTGCCTCCAGATCATCCCGTCTCAAACCCAGCATGACTGCTACTTCGCCGTCTGCCTTTCGTGGCATAAAGTAGATCAAGCTTTCACCAAACGGGAAAATCGGCCGTCTGGCAACTGAAGGCAGCCCCAGAGTGCCGAATTCGAGCTCGTAGCACTTCTCCTTGGACCACGAGCTTAGCATCAGATCCTGCTTTAAATCCAGTTCAGGGGCGACAGACTCATCAACCTTGGAATCTGTTGCCACACATGAAATCAACTGCTTGGTCAGTCCTGTCAGCTTTTCCGAATTCAAGGAAAAGCGCAGTCTCTCAGCAACTTTCCCCACTGGGAGGTCCGCAACATCTTTGATGGTGGATGGTGTATAAGCCATATTCTGCACCACGCCAGCGTACTTCTCTGAGATACCCAGAAGCCTTCTTGGATTGATTGCGCGAGCCATTGTAATAGTTTTGGTATCATCTAGGATCCGCTGTCTTCGTGCGCGACTAACAGCCTGCCAGACTAGTGTAGTCAATACGTCATCAGTAGAAACGAAGCCACTATCCAAAGACGTGCTCGCTTCATTTTTGAGCTCCTCGAGCTTTTTGCCAGAAAAGATATAATAATCCCATCCGCAAGCTGGCGCAGGAGTAGACTCCTCGCTAGGATCTGTTGCTTGTTCTTCCTTTTCAACCACGTCCTCCCTGTCGGGTTTGTTATTCTGAACAGCACCCCTAGCTTCTTTGATTATATCTTTGCTAATCTCGCGTCGATCAATATTTGCAGCCTCCAACTCTTCCTGATCGATTGAACCGCCCCTTAGTAATTTGGCGAATAAATTAATGACCTGACCCTGTCCAGTCATATCCATCACATTGTGCTGTGCAACGAATGTAAGCAACAGACCGCCATTGATGAATGTTGCTTGAATCAAAAACACCGGTGCTACTCCATCACTGCCGGCTGATAGCGTTTTCACTGGCGAAAGCAATTCCTCACTGAGCATACTTGCGGGGAAGCCCTTCGATTCAAAATCAGCCCATGTTGGCGCCGTTACATCACCCGTCAGATCGCTAATTACAAATCTCTCGTACGTGCTGTCGAGAGGTATGATTTTATACCGCGAGTCGTCGTTGTCTAATGACTCGACTACCTGTCCGCTGAGCCATGGCAGTTGACTGTTGAGTGCGTCGAATGCTTGTCTGAGTTTCGCGATGGTGTCGGCTGTCGGCGCTGCATCTTTGAACCCGAGCGTGAGCTGGGTATATAGCTTGAATAAGAACGCCTGTGCGCCTTGGATGTCAAGATGATACGTCTGATCAGATTCCATGAGTATGATTTTGTAGGGCTTCACGACCTTTGGCAATCCAGAGTGTTTATATAGTGAAGTTGTGAACTCTATGCACTGTGGATCACTGTGGTGGATCACCGTGACTCACAACTGGTACTTCGTAAATATTGGCAAAACGAATATGAGTAGCTTTAAAATTAGTGAGTAGATCGCAAAAAGCGTGAATACTATACTGTAATACTCTGTAATAAATTATCTGGAAAATCTGTCAGCTATCATTAACCCTCCTGCATAAGGATGTCATTCGACCGAGGCAGCTGTTTTTCCATCTCTCGCTCCTCTTCCACCTGTTTCATCATATCTTCAAAAGTTAAAGTGTGCCAAAGCGCCTTTGATAGAAGTTTTTCATCGTACTTTTGCTTGGCGCCTGGTATACCCAGGCACACTACGCCATGACGGGAGAGCGTGTGCTTGTCAACTCTCACTTCGCCGTCTGTGAGATAGATCAAATGCGTTATAATGCTTAGAAGAGAAGCATCGCAAGCTTCAGCAATCGCTCGAATATACCCTGTGGCATCCATTCCATACGTTTCTCTGTCCACCGCACCGTTCAATATCAGTACACGCTTCTTGCATGAGACAATTGCATCTGGCACCCCTTGAAGTTGAACAACAGGAATTGTAGAAGTATACAATGACCCGATGGAGAAAATCACCGCATCTGCCTCTTTGATTGATTGAATGACTCTTGAAGAGGCGCGTGGCTTGATCTCTTCTCCATATGGATTGATATAGAATATTCTCTTGATGGGGCTGGGCAAGGGCACATTTTCTGCCTTTGAAAAATGCAATTGTGAAGACTTCAAATCAGGGTGCGTAAATGGCAAATGCGCATCTTCACTATCTGACAAGAGGGGCGTGCCGGAGCGGGTCATGGTATCCATTGCTGCATCAGTTGATGGCTGCGAAGGGTGCGAGATCTGGCTCTGACCCGTAATTATCGTGCCATCCTGCAGCTGTGCAGATATGTGATGACTGAAGTTCGTATTTAATGCAGGCAGCACCGAAACGGTGCTTGGAATCATCGATATGCGCAGAATCAACTCTATTGCAGAATCCAATGACCCACAGAATATACGAGCGCCGGTCAGGAACAGATTGCCGATGCTTGCTTTTTCGTAATGAAACTCACGTCCAGGACGCGACCGTTTGAGCAGTTCTCCATTGACTTCGATGAAGAATGGCCGAATCAGCTCTTTGATATGCGATTTGACGCCGTCCCACAACGGGTGTGTTCCGTCAATAATCTTCCTCCATTCTTCTCGTGCACTAGCGTCATCCGGCAGACGATGCGAAAACAGTTCTCTTAATGGCTCTTGGTCATCTGGAATCAGTCGTGAGATTCTCGATCGAATGTCGCCAATGGCCGGCCCTCCTACAACACGTATGAGCTCCGAAGTCGATCCGCCATTATCACTTATAGGTAGAATGTACGTAATATGCTCGGATATCTGCTGGTAGAGCGACACTAGCGAGTTTGTTGCCGTCCCGCCGCTGATAACCGCTAGTTTCATCCTACTGCTTTTGAGTGATGTCGCCGATAGTGCTCCAGTAGTGAAAGTAGCGTGAGAAGAGTCAACGTGCAGGGGCTCCGAGACATTTAAGTTCAGAGCCCATCTCAAAGCTTTGTCCTTATTTACATTCTAACTAGAATCCACAAAAGACGTCAACGAAATATCGACCATTTACAACGGATATAGAATTTGTCGTCACTACGTCACTAGCTCCGTTTGAGCCTGCAGTACTAAAGGACTGAAAAATCCTGAACAACGAGGGAAAAAATACGATCTGAGACATTACCCGCCGCGCACTTAATCAGTCACCGAAGAAAGCGCTGCACCACACGAAATGACTCAATTCGCTTGCACTTAAAAGACGACGCGAATCTCTGGAATTTTTCATTTTTCATTTCACATCTTCTCGAAAACACAAATTTTCATCTAACATAAACACAATGAGCAAAGGAAAGGTTTGTTTGGCTTACTCTGGTGGTCTCGACACCTCGGTCATTCTCGCATGGCTGCTTGATGAGGGCTACGAAGTGATTGCCTTCTTGGCCAACGTCGGTCAGGAAGAGGACTTTGAGGCTGCTCGAGAAAAGGCCCTCAAGATTGGTGCAACCAAGTTCATCGTCGAAGATGTGCGAAAGGAGTTTGTCGAGGAGCTGTGCTTCCCGGCAGTCCAGGCCAATGCCATTTACGAGAATGTCTACTTGCTCGGAACATCTCTAGCACGACCAGTTATCGCCCGAGCTCAGATTGCAGTTGCTGAGCGAGAAGGATGCTTCGCCGTGTCGCACGGTTGCACCGGTAAGGGTAACGATCAGGTGCGATTCGAGCTTGCATTCTACGCACTCAAGCCAGATGTCAAGGTCATTGCCCCATGGCGAGACCCAGAGTTCATCAAGCGATTCGTCGGCCGAAAGGATTTGCTCGACTACGCTGCCGAGAAGGGCATCCCAGTCGCACAGACCAAGGCCAAGCCATGGTCTACCGACGAGAACATGGCTCACATTTCCTTCGAGGCTGGTATCCTCGAGGACCCAGATGTGACTCCGCCAAAGGACATGTGGAAGTTGACCGTTGATCCTACCGATGCTCCAGATCAGCCTGAAGACTTCACTGTGCTGTTTGAGAAGGGTATTCCAACCAAGATTGTCTACGAAGGCACCAAGACTGTTACCGACCCTGTCGAGCTATTTTTGACCGCCAATGCCATTGCACGACGAAACGGTGTTGGTCGAATCGACATTGTCGAGAACCGATTTATCGGCATCAAGTCTCGAGGTTGCTACGAGACTCCAGGTTTGACCATTTTGCGAAATGCCCACATCGACTTGGAAGGTTTGGTTCTTGACCGAGAAGTCCGAGCTATTCGAGACCAGTTTGTCACTCCAACTTTCTCCAAGATTCTGTACAATGGTCTTTACTTCTCGCCAGAGGGTGACTACACTCGAGCGTTGATTGACCCATCGCAGGTGTCTGTCAACGGTCAGGTCCGATGCCGAGTCTACAAGGGCTCGTTCACCGTCCTTGGTCGATCCAGTGAGACCGAGAAGCTTTACGATGCCACTGTGGCATCCATGGATGAGCTTACCGACTTTGACCCAACTGACACTACCGGATTCATTGCTGTGCAGTCGATCCGAATCAAGAAGTACGGTGAGGCCAAGCAGGTCAAGGGCGAAAAGTGGTAAACCTTCCCCTCAAGCATCTTTTCTAAAAAAAAATAAGGGACATTCACCTTTCCATATTTATTTGTCTATATCTTCATGATTAATAAAAAAAACTTGTTTATATCTAACTTTATTTGGCAACTTGGTCTAACGGCGGCCGCACACACGTATATGAGGTTCATGTCACCGCTCATAAACAAGCGCGGCAGATAAGTCAAGTATGTAACCTCTTCAAAGTAGTTCAAGAAAGGACTTTTGGTCTTTCCGGAACCATATAGTGCAAAAGAGCTGGATTAAATCCGAATGCGTAGAAGTGCGCCTAGTGACGCTGCCAGACGGACGCCAAAAGACATTAAGGTTTCACACCGTTATTACTCCACACAACCAAAACACCTGGACAGCAAACCAGACCACCACCAATTCCATAACCAACAGAAGCATAAACAAATGAGATTATCAACAACGACATTGGTGCTGGGCTCGTTCACGGCAATGGCAATGGCGTACCGTCCACAGATTCTTGACATCAAGGACGGCGAGCCTACGTGGCAGGAGCGGCATATGAAGGAGGAGCACGGCGTAGACCAGTTCGACGCGCTGAGTTTCTTCACGCTGCACGACTCGGACAACTCCAAGACATGGACAACAAACGATATTTTGAACCTTTATGGTTTGCTGAAGGATGTGGAGGTTGGAGATGGCACAGGAATGGGCACCAAAGACGAGTCGCAGCAGATCACACAGGACACCAAGGACTACGTCCTCAGCAAAGTTCTTGAGCTGATGGATTACAACCGAGACGGGATTATCGGCTTGGATGAATGGCGAGTATTCACCGACCGAGGAGGGCAGCTGCCAGACTTTGGTCTGGGACCTGGCCACCATGGTGACTATGAGCATGAATACGAGGTGCACCATTGGCTAGAATACCACGCCAAGGACGACCCAGATGTCAAGAACGTTCACCCTGAGGATATCGAGCACGAGCGATTGTACCATGCTTACGAGCACAACGACGACTCTGATACTCATAAGCAGGAGAAGGGCTCTTGGGCCCGTATTGAGAACATTCCTCAAAAGTTTCGAGTGGTCAATTAGGACTTTAACATTTACAAAAAAAGAATAAAACAAACATCAAAAACAAAAACAAAGAAAAGGCAAAGTACACACATTTCGTCACATTAAAAAAATTTATAACTGTCGTTAAACAAAGTAGTCACTTCGTTGCATGTTCTGAGGACCGCCCATCAGGTTCGTGTCGTCTTCCACTGCTGAGAATATCGAGAACTTTGGCACCAAATCTTCTTCCACCTTCATCACCGAGGCAACATTGCCACATCTGTAGCAGTAGTTTGGCGCAGACCATACCGTTACCACGTCCTTATCTTTAAAATGGTATTTGAACCCTTCCATGACCAGCTGGTGGGCTCTGGCAAGCAGGTTCAGACCATTGACATGGTTGAACTCTCTGGCCACTCTCGATCCAAATAGCCATCCTGCACCTCTGGGCGACACCGCCCAAGTCTCGATATCTTCTGGGTCTGACCACATCAAGTCACAGAACCCGCCTTCATGAGGAATTTCCTGAGCTCTACTTAGCACTCGCAGCTGGTCCAATACTCTCAGCTCTGGACTCAATCCGCCGTGAGCGCACAGAATCTTGCCATCAATGATTGCCGCCAACGTCAAAAAGTCAAATACTTGACAGCAGTACTTCCATACTGTCGTTGATCCGTATTTGGTCAGGCACTCTTCGTAGAAGCCGTACACTTGTGTAATTTGACGCGATTCATGGTTGCCCCGTACTAAGGTGAGTCTGCTAGGGTATTTGACTTTGAGTACCATGAGCAACGTAAACGTTTCGAGTGAGAAGTAGCCTCTATCGACGAAATCGCCCAAGAATATGTAGTTAACTTCGTCCGGTTGTCCTCCGCCAACACGGAACAGCTCTAAAAGGTCGTGAAACTGGCCGTGAATGTCACCGCACACAGTGACAGGGCTCTGCACAGGTTGAATGTTCGATTCTTCCATAAGCAGCTCCTTGACCATTTCGCAGAGCTGCTTCATATCATTCTCAGGAAGATACTGGCATTTGACGATCTCCTCGAGCCAAACCTCGGGCCCTCGTTCGACCATCGTTTTGTATAAATGTGTTGTATGTTCTAAGCGGCAATCGTCGTGTGTGTGATTTGAAAGAGTCGAAACTGTATTGGCGGCGGCGCGCGCCAAGCGATCTCAAGCAGGGGCTTGAAGCTGCGCTATAGTATTGGCAAGTCTCTCCAACGACAAGATTTTATAAATAGTCTTAAGTGTATATATCGATAGGAACAAATGTTTTGAAAATTATATGTGGGATCTATTAGAATCTGTTAGGAAGAGCACAATCTCGTAACTGCCCGTGCGGCTGATTCGCTGATATACTAGTCTTACACACACCAAAAACCTCCATCATGCATTCATCCATTGTTCAATACCGTCTAGTCTGGGATCATCATTTAAGCGGTAGACAATATGCAATGGTGGGAATGGATCTTTGGGACGCAGATTGATCTGTTTCCTTCTCGAATACAAGTTTGCCTTGACAAATCCTTGAGATATCAGCGATGCTAATACAGATTCCAGCTGTACATAACTGGAGTCATTCTGCGCCCAATTATCCGGGTGCCCATTCATAGAGAATGCGAATGCTTGTCGGAGCGTCTCGAAAGATATGGCCGAGCTCTTGGAGCCGATCTTCCAGACCTGCAGCAAATTGCGCCGGTGGATAAGAACCATTGCTCGCGACTTGAGCAACACGTACAGTCCTCTGCTTAACAACCACTTTTTCTTGTTTTCCAATGCTGCCATATATTGTGAATAATAACCGAGATGCAGGGCAACGACAATATCCGCATATACAGCAGACAAGCTGAACATATCCAAAAGTGCCATTGACGGTGCTTTGCCGAGAAGAAGTGATGCGGCAATAAGGTAAGTAAGTATAAGTCGTTTGTTAGTAGATGACACCGGGCAATTGTCGAAAGCCCATGTTAGATGCTTGTAAGCAAGTACAAGGTGATTCTTCATGAGGTGGAAACGTCCGAGGTAATACCGATACTCCACTCTCTCAGCGCGCGTATATGATGAGAATTTGATATTTGCAGTGTGGATGTTGGAAAATACGTTGGCACAAGATGCTGGGGTGCCTAGATTGAAGTAGACTCGACAGAGCATCGTCGCCACGCACATGATGATATCTTTTTTAAAAGGCCCCGTATCACTGGCGGTAGTCTTTTCTCCTCGTATAGAATTGAACAGTTTAAGTAGTAGTGTTGATAAATATGACGTGCGTAGCTTTTCGTCCGCTTGTGCATCTTGAGCCATCGATAAGCTCATTAAAGTCCGTCCTGCTGCCATGACAGTATGATTCAGTACAGCTCCACGACTGTTAGAGTAGGCCGTGGCGAGATCTGTGAAGAATTGCGCGTATAGGTCGAACGATTCTACTGCATCGTTCGGGTTGACGTTGCGGCAGAACTCCAAGTACCCTTTACACAATTCAACAAATCCTGGCCAATCGCCATTAAATAGATCTGCTTGGTCGATAGCACTCTCTATATTCACACCATTCTAACACAGTCAGCTTGTTATCACTCTTTTTCGTAACTGGGAACGTACGTCGTGAAGGTCGTTTTGAATTGATGAAATATGGGCATCCGCCAGGTTTAGCGAGAACAGTACACTCAATTGGCGCGACGTGTTCTGGTTCAAGCTGCCACTAGTTTGACTTTTCACCTCCGAAAGCCATATTCTTGTCGCCATTTTTATCTATTATCTGCGCGGAGCACTAGTGGTAGTCGCAGTATCGCACTTAAGCAGCCATTGGGATGAAATGTGTGTGTCGCATAGAAGTTTCGGATCACTCTGAATTTTCGACACACGCACACAGTACACCTGCACAGCGTTCTAGGACTTCAGCACTCAAAATGTCGACGACGACAGTGGCGACTGAGGCTGCGCCAACGATGGCCCCTAAAAACCGGCTGGTTGTCCGTTTGCTGCCGCCGCAGCTGCAGGAACAGGAGTTCATGTCGCTAGTTGGCCAGAGCGTGGACGAAGCGACGTGCGAGCACCGCTACTACGTGCCAGGCAAATTTTCGCGTAAATCCAAGCCTCCTACCTATTCTCGGGCGTACATCACATTCAAAGATGCGAAATCATTGAAAACTTTCTATCGCGGGTTCAAAGTTTTGAGTCCTGAGTTGGACAAGTTGTACCCTGACATTTGTGACGCCAGGGCCAAAGTGGAGTATGCACCAATGCAAGAAGCGCCTGAAAACGCAGCAACTAAACTCGCGGCTCCAGCTGGTAAATTGGAGGATGATCCGATTTATCAAAACTTCCTCAGTCATTTGAAGGATGAGAAGGTGGAACTGATGAGCTTGCGAGAACCCGTAAAGGAGATCCCACTGAAACCCGATCAAAATGAAAACAACGGTAAAAAGAAAAAAGAATCCAAGAGCAGCAAAAATAAAAAGAAGAAGGATAAGAAGGAGGAGCAGCCGAAGACAACGCCAAACGAGCAGAAGAAGCAGCAGGGCGATGGCCAACAGCCGCATGCGGCGGAGAAACGTCAAAAGAAGAATCGAAGTGGTAACAACAAAAACACCAGCAATACGACTCAACAAGAGAATTCTAATTCTGGTGGTAAATCAAAGAAGAAACCAGAGGCCAAGAAGCCAGATGTGTCGGCGGCCAATGCTGCAATTGAAAGGTCTGCCGACGAGCTGCAACGACTGGTCAACTCAGTGCCTCCATTGGCACCGCGTGCCGATCTAGAGCAAGCTGGGAACAAGGATAAAAACCCAGAGAAGAGAAAGCGGGTAAGACGGCCAAAATCGGCAAAGAAACAAGAAGGTGAAGCCACAAGCCCTAAAGGCGATCTGAGTGGCGACGCGAAGAAACCCGAAAAGTCTGGAACTGCCTCAAACAATAGTAAGCCTAATAATCGATCAAAGCCGAAGAATAATGAGAATACTACTACCAATGGCACGTCAGTGCCGAAATAGCCGCGATCGGACCGAATTACTCGGAACGCAAATGCAGCTTAAGAGATGGGATCTGATAATAACCAATTTGGCAACGTGTTGTTGTTATTATTATTATCAGATGGCCGGTGTGATCCACAATGAGTAACACCCAGCAAGACCGGCATGCCTGTCCTGCCTACCGGTATTCCAAGCGAGTGGTTAAATGACGGTTGCCACTCAAATTGAAGCGCGCATGATCTGATTCATTCGAGATTTTTCTGTTATTCTCATCGGATACAGTGCAGAACAGCTCACGGCTGCAGGACGCGGCGTTAATGCCGAAGCATTATGCGCTTTAGTAAGCAACGTGCATTCATTCAGAGAGCTTTCCACTGTACGGTAAGCCGTCTGTCACAGGGTTCTATGGAGCAACGAAGGCGTTTCTGTAGTTGTCAGGGGCATCGGAGCTCAACACAGACTCCGATGGCTGAATCACCAGCAAGTTCTACGTTTTTATAGTAATTGTTTCGTCAGTCTTTCTTGACAATTTACTCTAGATACTATGTTAAAACCTCAATGGCAAATAAAAAAATCCATGTTCTTTTCAACGCCTTGTCAGTCATATATCCATGCAAGTCCGAGAAAAATCCGCACTTGTCTTACAAATGATCCATTTCAGCCGTGCGGCGTACGGCATGCCGATCGGTGGACCTTCCAGATTAGGCAAGTGCCGCCGTCGGCAATGTGCGGCTGCACACACCCCCCACCGGCATTGCGTATTATTTTTTTTTTTATTGTCTCCTCGGATATAGTACTTTTGAATCATGTATATAAGTGGGGTCGTCTGTCGTCCATGATGGAAGTTGCACCTTTCCCATCAGCAATCGCATACTAACATACCATGTCGTTCAGAGACGAATCTACGACTTACACAGACTCCAAGCAGTCTGTGCTGGATCATAACGTTGACGAAGTACATGAGGACGGAATACTGCCTAATACTGCTGCTGCACCACCAGGTGCGGTAGCGCCACCACTCGCTGAAGGAGATGAGAAGATCGAAGAAGAGTCCGCTGGAGACGGTACAACTGCCCAGGACCAGCTTTTGCATGGCCTTCCTTTGGTTTTATGCTTCATCGCTGCGGCTCTATGTCTCTTCATCTACGCTCTCGACCAGACCTTGGTTGCCACGATTTTGTCAACAGTTGGTAACCAGTTTGGCGACTTTGGTAAGATCTCATGGATTGTTTCCGGATTCATGCTTCCTTCTGCCGTTTTGGCGATGAACTGGGGAAAAATCGCCATGATCTTTGGCCGAAAGTACACAATGCTTGTGGCCATCTTTTTGTTCGAGGCCGGTTCTTTGATCGCCGCGTTGGCGAACTCCATGAACATGCTCATCGGTGGACGTGTGCTCTCTGGTATTGGTGGCGGTGGTGTGCAAGTGATGGTGTTTATGATTATCACCGAGATTGTGCCCATCCAGAAGCGAGGTATGACTCAAGGTATTCTTGCCTCGACGTTCGGTATCGCATCAGCAGTCGGTCCATTGATCGGCGGTTCTTTGAATAAGATCACTTGGCGATGGTGCTTCTACATCAATTTGCCCATCGGTGGTGCTGCTGCCGTGGCCATTTGGTTTTTGTTCAACCCGCCAATGCCAAAGGGCTCCTTGAAGGAGAAGCTTGCACGAATCGACTACATCGGTACCTTCTTCCTTGCTTCGGGCTTGGTGCTGCTATTGTTGGCCCTCACTTTTGGATCCACGGGTACAAAGTGGAACAGCGCATTGGTCATTTCATTCTTCACCGTTGGTGGTGCCTTGTTGGTCATTTACTTCATCTACAACTTCACTGTGTGCAAACAGCCAATGTTCCCAGCCCGTGTGGTCAAGGTTCCTACACTGCTCGCAGCATGCTTCTGCTTGATGTTTGTATTTGGTGGCTTCTTGTGTATTGTCACTTACCTCGCCACTTACTTCCAGATTGTGTGGAATGCCAGTGCGTTGAAGTCTGGTATCGATCTTCTGCCACTCATTTTGGCTGTCGTGTTGACTTCTATCATCATGGGCCAGACCGTGTCGCGAACTAGAATCACAAAGCCAATTGCTATCGCGGGTACCTGTGTTTGTGCCATTGGTATGGGGTTGCTCACCATGCTCGACGAGCACAGCTCTGTTGGTAAACGAATCGGCTACTTGATCGTGCCAGGCATTGGTGTAGGATCTCTATTCCAGACTACTACACTTTCTGCCCAAGTGGCTGCGCCAAAGAGCGATGGTGGTATCTTGATTGCCATGTCGCTTATTTCATTTTTCAGAGCTCTTGGCGGTGTTCTTGGTGCGGCCATTGGTCAGACTGTCCAGTCTGTCGTATTTGCATCCAAACTCAAGCAGGTTGCTCTGCCACCAAACATCTTGCCAACTGACTTGGTCAACTCTCCAGAACTGATCCGAAAGCTTCCAAAGGAGCTCCAGGAAGAGGTGATTCATGCATTTGTGGAAGGTTTCCAAAAGGTTACATTCTTTGCGCTTGGGTTTGTACTTGCTGCTGCAGTATGCTCGCTTTTCCTCACCAACAAAAAGATTCCAAAGGCCAACTTTATTGCCAAGCCTGCGCCACCGAAGGACGAGGAAGAGAAGGTCGCTACTGAGACTGAACGTGACAGCGTCGAAAACAAGGACATCTCCGAGGGCTCTACTGTCGAGCGATCTTCCATCGCTTGAGCTGAAGAAGAATAACGATTTGACGAACATTCCAGCAATTTTCAAGAAATAACAAAGCATGCTCAATTTTTTTATTAATCTCCTAATACCTTTTGTTTATTATCAAGTGTTAAGTAAGTAATCTCTCTTTTGAGGTGGTATTCTTAGCTCAAAAATATCTGTATATATATATATCATATTCTTTTTGAAAATCTCACTTTTGTAATCTTAATTTCTTTTCATCTCGTCTTCGACTTCCATCTTGAAGTCATAGTCCAAGCCGCACAATATTTAGGTTAGAGCTAGAACCCTGTAAAGCCTAAATGACTCGCAAGACATGCAGACCACGAAACAGAAAGACATTTCAAACGATACTACCGGTATCTGCAGTTTGGTATTATAAGGGAGCAGAATTGTACCACCACTTTATGCTGAGGCTATGGTGGTTGCCAAGAGATACCTGGTACCTGGTCGCCTGGCTGCTTAGTTGGCGCAAGTTAAAGGAAACTGATCGATGTCGGGGCAACCATGAAGAGCTGAGCGAAAGAATGGAAGTATTTAAACAGAGCTGCTCCGTGCGTTTTTTGTTTATTTTGATCAATCAACCTCGTCTAGGACAATTCAATTACACCCTCTACAAATGACCAAATTCGCCGTTACTTTGACTATCCTCCTTGCCGCAGTCTATGCTAAACAGGCAGCTCATCCGCTGAACAAGCGACAAGATATTGTTTTCCCGGACGACGTGCCATTTGAATACTCCGATTATGCTGGCAAGAATGACCCGGGCCCAGCTGCACAGAAGGCCAGAGAAGAAAATGCCAGGGTCCGTGCCGAGGAAGCTGCTGCCGCTGATGCTCCTGCTGCTGTGCCAACCAAGTTTAGGGGTGCTGGAGGTGAGATTGTCGACCCAGCTGAGAAGATTGAGGGCTGGGGCGCTGCTGCTCCTCCGGGCGATTTGCCATCAATTGGCGATGCTTCTAACTTTAAGCCAGTTGGTAAGGATGGGTTGCCAGTCACAGGCTCTGGTATGGAGGACTCTGGCTGGGCATGGAAGTAATTTTCTGTGCCTAGTTAGTAATCTTTCTGAAGAAAGCAACAGTGCACTCTTGTCACTCTACCAGTATATTTAAACCCTAAGCAATGCGAATATAAGTTAAGTACATGGAAATATATCCATACTACTTTTAGCTTTTTCAAGGTAGAGCAATTGTGTCCACTGTATGGTAGATGCCGCCAGCTGTCAAAATATAAGAGTGACTGTATGTTCTTTAGTACCACCAACCATTTACCGAACTCCAACTACAATAAAGCGACAGTAGAGAATATTCTTATGGCCTTGATTAATTGACGGACTGAGTGAGTGAACTTTATTATCGTCTACAAAGAACTGCACATCACTACATATCAAATATCAAAAATTAAGAGCATGACCAACTGGACCATTTAAGATCCCACGATTATACCAGATTATTATACGACGCAAGTCAGTGGCCGATCCTGAGTATCCACGCATTGTTCATAAGGCGTCAAGCTATGGGACTCTGCCTTCGGTCAGATCACGCATAAGTTAGCGGGCTAGAAGAACTGGCGGACAGGATCTTCCATCGCTTGAGCCGAAGAACAATAACGATTTAAAAATTAACAATTTGACAATTTTGTTTTATTAATTATCTCCTGGTACCATTTTATTTTCAAGTGTTGAGTAAGTAAGTTCTCGATTGAGCGGTGGGGTTCTTAGCTCAACATTTTCTGTATACGTGTCTTATTCTTTTGAAAAATGTACATTTGTCAAATGAATCTCGTATTTCATTTCGTTTGTCTTGTTCGTCTAGTATTGTTCAATCTCGAAATGTACATTTTTCACATTAGTCTCCTATTTCGTATGTCTCGTTCGTCTCGTATAACTCAATCTCGCAATGTACATTTGGTACAGTCTCGTTCATCTCATATGATTCAATCTCAAAATGGTACATTTGTCACATTAGTAACGTTTATCTCGATCATCTCGTCTACTTCAATCTCGAAGGCATGTTTCAAGCCGCACAATATTAGGTTAATGCCACTCTGTTCGTCCACTGTAAAGTCTAAATGGTTCGCGAGACATGCAGACCACGAAACCGTATCACTTTTCAACGAAACTGCCGGCAGCTGCAATTAAGTTTGGCATCTCAGGGGAACATAATGCTATCACCTGGTTATGCTGTGGCGATGGAGGATGCAAAGAGACACAAGACCGCCTCAGGCCGGACCGCTAAGTCAGAGCACGTCAATGAAACTGATCGATGTTGCGACATCTCTGAAGGGTTGGGTAATCAAAAAGAAAAGTACTTAAACAGAGCTGCCCCGTGCGTTTTTTGTTTATTTCGCTTATCCATCCTCATTCAGCACAATCCTATCACCTCCTACAACAACAAAAATGACCAAGTTTGCCATTTCTTTGACTATTCTTCTTGCTGCAGTCTATGCTAAACCGGCCGCTCGTCATCCGCTGAACAAGCGACAAGATATTATTTTCCCCGATGACGATGGCAATATACCGGCCAACTTCCGGGGTGCTGGCGGTGAGGTTGTCGACCCAGCCGAGAAGGAGGAGCCTCAAGGGCAATTCCAGGGCTGGGGTGCTGCTGGTAATGGTGATTTGCCATCAATTGGTGATGCTTCTGACTTCAACCCAGCTGGTGACAATGATCAGTTCCAGGGTTGGGGTGCTGCTGGTAATGATGATTTGCCATCAATTGGTGATGCTTCTGACTTCAACCCAGATGGTGGCGATGCTGACTCCGACGCAGCTGGTGACGATGCTAACTCCGACGCAGCTGGTGCCGATGCTGACTCCGAATCAGCTGGTGATGATGCTGACTTCGAATCTGCTGGTGATGATGAGGAGGACTCTGACTAGGCATGGGACTGGTTTTCTGTGCCTAATTAGTAACCTTTCTGAAAAGTACAACATTGCACTCCTGTCACCAGAAAAAAAGCCAGTATATATTGTTCTTAAAACCCCAAACAATGCGGATATGAGTATTTTAAGTATATAGAAATATATCCATATGAATTCTACCGGTAGGTTTTGCAAGATAGAGCAATCGTGTCCTTCATAAAGCACCAGAGCCGCACGCACGGGCCATGAGCCGCGCGATGCGCGTGCAGCAGGCGGGCTAGTGTGGGTGGATGACGCTGGCTGTCAAAAACCAAGTGTGACTCGTCTGTCTTTGCTTTAGTACCACCGACCATTTGCCTGACCTTCAGCTACAGTAAAGCGACAGTAGAGAATATATTTATGGACTTGATGAACTCTGGACTGAGCGAGTGAACTTTATCGTCTACAAAGAACAGCACATCACGATATATCAAAAACCAAGAGCATGACCAACCGGACCATTTAAAATCCCACGATAATACTAGATTATGATTCGACGCAAGTCAGTGGCTGATTCCGAATATCCACGGATTGTGCACAAGGCGTCAAGCTACGGGACTCTGCCATCGGTTAGATCGCGCATTTCGGACACTAGCGGGCTAGAAGAGATGGCGGACCGGACGGGATCGTGGTCCACTAAGGAGTTGTACATGGGATGGACGACCATTTTAATACTGAGCGTCGCCATTTCCCTGGCGATGCAGACTATATTTGTTTATACTAACTATGCGACGGCTTCGTTTAAACAGTACTCGCTGCTCTCTGCCCTGCAAGTGCTCCAGGGTGTATTGTACGTGGTGACCAGGCCACTTATCGCCAAGATTGCAGACGCTATAGGCAGATTTGAAGGGTTTGTGGTAGGAACAGTGAGCATGACAATCGGAATGGTGCTGCTGGCAGTTGCGCCAAATATCAAGGTGTATTTTGCCGCACAGCTATTTTATATCGTGGGCCAAGTCGGGCTACAGTTTATGCAGGTCATTTTCTCTGCAGACACTTCTAGTTTGTCGAACCGTGCTTTGTTCAACATTCTGCCAAATCTTTGCTTTGCATTTATACCATGGACGGCGGCGCCAATTACGACGTGGTTCTTAACCAACTCGTCATGGAGATGGGGTATTGGTATTTGGGCTCTTTTCCTACCAGGATGTGCTCTGCCGTTACTTATCATCCTGTATAGGAGACGGATCGCGCGGAGTTTGAATGGACTGGTGAGACGAAGACGTCAACGCGTGCATCAGCTGGTGGAGCAGATGGACTTGGGTGGCAGCGCTTTGTTAGCATTTGGACTGACGCTGGCGTTTGTTGCAATCCCGCTTGCTTCGAGTGAGAATGAATGGGGCAAGCCATACGTATGGATAATGCTTACCGTTGGTGTTCTGTGCCTGGCAGCATTCCCATTTTATGAAAGCTCTTTCACGGAGTTTCCGATTGTCAACGTTCAATTTTTCAAGCATCTGGAAGTTTGCAAATCATTCCTGTTTATTTTCCTCTACGTGGTTGCATATTCCATCTACACACCTTATTTCTTTGCATGGCTGCGAGTGGTGTTTGATTTCTCCAATTCGACCGCCACTAATGTAAACGTCGTGGCGACGGTGGCATCGACAGTATCTGCGGCGGCGACTGCTCTATGCATCCGTTACCACAAGCGGGTACACTGGTACGTGATTTTCGGAACTGTGATACATGCGATTGGACTGGCTATGATTTATTACTATAGAAACACAGGCTCCACCGTCACTCAGCTAGCGGTTGCCGAGATGATCGATGGCATTGGCGCTGGTATGCTGACCACGCCCAATCTCGTGTTTGTGCAAGCATTCTGCAAACATAGCGAGGTTGCACAAGTATCTGGACTGTATCTGTCGTTCTTTTCCCTTGGCCAGGTTGTCGGCGACGCCATCTCTGGCGCCATTTATCGAAGACACTACGAACGTAATCTGTTTGCTATATTCCCAGACAAGGGCAAGGAATGGGTTAGGTTGATCTTTGACGACTACACCAAGGCGTTGGAATATGCGCCAGGCACTCCCGAGCGCGACGGCATCATCCAGGCATTCAATCTCGTGATGCGCAAGCTGCTTATCCTGCCTATTCTCATTTACATTGTCATGTTTATCTTGTCCATGACGTTTGAGAACATTGCACTTGACGACGTAGATACTGGTGGAATCAATGGCATTTTATACGGGTCGCCGGAAATAGATGACGATGGCGAGGGCGGTATTGATTCTTTGGTGGTAGAAGACAGTGAAGATGATGAAGGGGCATTAGATGACATTGCATAGTTTTTATTATTATATTATTTTTGTTGTTATGATTATTTCTCTTGCATGGGAACATGGGAACAGTTAAGCGCGATTGATTTGGCGGTGTGTTGAGGATATTATTATAATACAGTCAAGTATTGATTTACGAATAATATGTTCTAAACCAATAAAAAAACGAGTGAGGAGTTAAATAAGGTGAATGCTTCCAAGAGTAGACTATACTTGTTCCATCTCCGGATCTGTGATTGGATCGACATTGTCAACCAGCTGGTACGAGTTTGTATCTCGGTTTCGTCCCCACAAACGCGAAAAGTATCGCCGTACAGATGGTCTGTTCAGGTACTGATAGAATCGGTACTGCGCATACAAGATGCTTAGAACCAATGCCGTACCCAAGAAGAAGAAAAAGATCCAATGCTTGCCCATCTGCATGATGAATTTGGCATCGCCCAAGTGCCAGCTCGAGCCCTGTGCCGTGAAGAAGAAATACTTTTCATGCAATTCTTTCGTCTTTCCAGGTGGAATCAGCACTCTAATCACGTCCTCTTCGCTCAACTTGCCCCAGCGCTTGTATTGTTTCCACAAAACTGACAAAAACAGCGGACCCGTGGAGAACATGATTGTGATATATGAAACAAACCAGTTGCGGTTGTAATGCTCAAGACTGTCAATAGTCTTTTTGAAGAATGGATGATGCGGTCGAGAACCCATCAGGTCGTTTGAGACGCCAGTGGGTACCGTTTTTCGAAGCCATGCAGGGTACTGCAGCATGGGGTCGAGTTTGTTGGTGCACCCATTGTCCAAGTCGATGTAGATACCGCCATAGTGATACAGTACAAAGTATCGAATCACATCGGCACGCATAATTGGGTATGGATATGAGTCGTATGTTTTTAGGAACCATGAGTAGTGCTCCTCGATGAAGTCTCTAGCAGACGCATCAGTCCACAAAATGTACTCATAGTCGTCATGCAGGTTCACACACGTCTCGTGTGTATGTTCCCAGACTTTGGGGATCGTTTCGTTCTTATAAGTCTGATGAATGATTTTGGGAATGACAAACGTAGATGTATCGTTTGCGGCTGCTAATTCTTCGCCGTGTATAATCTCGTCGTCGGTGATGGCGTCCTTCGTCGAGTCGTCATGTAGTAGCGTCAGCAAGTCGAACACCTGGTAAAGAAGGAAGACGATGATGGCGCCATTGACAATGAGCATCCACTTGAGTTCGCGTCTCATCTTTGAGATTGTGTCGTGGAAGCTATTGTTGTGTTGTTGTTGTCGATGGTGGTGGTATGTGTACTGGGTTCTTCAAAGAGAAAAAAGAGGCGTCCTTTTTTCCCTCTCTATTTTACACACAGCCTTGTAAGGGGTAGAAAGAAGGACACCAGAAATAAACCGAACCAGAAAAAAAAGTTCGTCTATTCAGATGAATATCAAGACTCAAGAATCCTTTCCCTCAGCAATGAATAGATAGTGTAGAAAAAAGTGGTATGAAGCAGCAACGTCCAAAATCCTAAAAAAAAGTCTCTGGGCGCAGTCTTATTTGCACGTTTACGTGCGTATTGTCTTGCGAGCGCGGAGGTGCGAAGGGGAGAGGGGCGCTGTATCAGGGGAGGGGCAGAGAAACGCTGCTTCAGCTGTTGGGCCACCAGCCAGAGACAACGGCGTTGCGTGCGCTTTTGCATCCGGTCGAGAGATTTTTTTTTTAATCGGATTCAAAAAAGTCTTTGGCTCTGACGGTCTCTGAGACCTTTTCTTCCAACCTCTATCTCAACTCTTTTCTCTCGCTTACCTTCTATTCTCTCTCCAACTCAATTGCGTTTGCTATTTATGGTCAGAAAGAGTCGCAGTTGTAGAGGCTTAGTAGGCGATGATGTAATCGGGCTCTTCTGCAAAATAATCGAAGAAACCGCCGAAGATTGGGTGCACGCCGGAATGAAACCGTTGCCAACTCCTAAGAAAATGAAGAGAAAAAACAAGTCCAAAAATGTCGGCTTACCGAACGGTGCCCGTAGTGCGTAAACTTTAAAACCTCTCACCCAGCCAAAGAGGTATAGCCGGTACGGTAAATGACCCCTAATCTGCATAAACACCGAGCCGACAAAAATTTACCGATAAGATAAAGAATCAACTTCCGTTGCATGCCGGAACCCCACAGTCGCCGACTCTCCGCGTGGCAACATTTCACTTGTTTGGTATCTCCTTCTTAACTTCGTTAACAAGCACCGACTTGATATTATTATTCAATCAACTTCAATGAAAGGCAAATAATCTTAACCGATCCGGTCTCGCAATCTGTTAGAACACCTCAGACTCTAGTCTCAAATAAACCCGTACAGCTGATATTCCAGGTCTCAGCACCGCCTCCATTTTTCGCTCAAAAAAAGTTTTTCCTCTTCCGAGCCGCACGCACGGATTTGGGAGAACTGATATGCGAGGCGCGCGCTTCGGACTCAAAACGGGTGTTGCGCGGTGAATGTTGTGGAGCGCAAGGGAATATTTGAAGCGGTTAGAGTAATGAGCAGAATGGTCGACGATTTTCTTGTTGAGTTGTTCCTGTGAAGTTGGACCAAATGTTCTCAGTCTGAGAAGTTGGTGTTGTTAGCGGCCGACGACATGAATCACATCTCATGTGCAATGTCATGCCTGTTCTGTCGGCTCTAGCAATAGGGCATGAATGGCATCCGTCTCTTCATGCTGTCAACCAGCTTACCACCAGTACCTCATTTCGATTAACTCATTGCAGTTGCTGAAATATTGTCGCCACAACTTGGATCTAGTTGTCTGAGTTATCGTAATAAGTATTTAATGACAGTGGAAAAAATTCAGTTCACCTTCCGCCGCAGATCAAATCACGTGACTAGGATATTCATGGCACGGCTGAGATTTTTTTTCGCATGTTCGTCAGAGGACTGGAATTTTTTTTTAGTGAGTGATACATCCAAGCACCACCATGAGCAGCAGTGACGAGGAGGGGTTTGATATCACCAAGTCCCTAGGCACTGTAGCCTTTAGCGACGACTCAGGAGACGAGAGTTCCTCAGAGTTTGGAGGATTTTCGGGCGACGAGACAGGAGACTTTGACGATGTCCAAGACGAGATTATTTATTCCGACAATGAAGAGCAAGATGCAGTTACCAAACAACAACCATTTCCGACTTTAGAGCTGTCAGATAACGAAGATGATGACGATAAGGAGGACATTTCGAGTTATTTTGCTGCACCTGCGGTGAAGAAAGCATCAAATGGATCATTTGCAGGGTTGGGTCTCTCCAAAATGATTCTGGGCAATATCAACAGAAAGGGATTCCGAAAGCCCACGCCTATCCAGCGAAAAAGTATTCCGCTTGCACTAGACGGTAAAGATCTTGTAGGTATGGCCAGAACAGGTAGTGGTAAGACCGCTGCGTTCGTTCTGCCCATGTTGGAGCGACTCAAAGTACACAGCGCCAAGATCGGTGCACGAGCTCTGATTATGGCGCCCAATCGAGAAGTGGCTCTACAGACTTTGAAAGCAGTCAAGGATTTTGGCAAAGGTTCGGACTTGCGATCTGTATTGCTAGTCGGTGGTGATAGTTTGGAGGACCAGTTTGGATACATGATGACCAACCCCGATATCGTCATCGCGACACCGGGTCGATTTTTGCATTTGAAAGTAGAGATGAAGTTGGATCTGAAGAGCATAGAGTATGTGGTATTCGACGAAGCCGATCAGTTGTTCGAGCTAGGGTTTGCTGAACAGCTTGATGAGATTCTTGCTTCCCTATCAACTAATCGTCAGACGCTATTGTTCTCGGCTACGCTGCCTTCGACGCTTGTTGAGTTCGCCAAGGCTGGACTTCAGGATCCTGTTCTCATTCGACTTGATTCGGAAACGAAAATCTCGGAGGATTTGCAAATGTCATTTTTCACATGCAAAGAAGGGGAGCGAGAAGCAGCACTTTGTGCAGTCTTACAGGACGTCATCAAGATGCCTCCAATGACCCCAGAGCAGAGGAAATATATTCAAGAGAGCGATAAGCGATATATGGAAGAGTCAGCAGACGAAGGTGGCGATGATGATGAGAATGATGGCGATAATGGTAAAGGAAAGAAGAAGACAAAGTTGCATAAGGAACGTCTGCCCAAAGCTACAGATCTACCGACACCCCAGTCTACCATCCTCTTTGTGCCGACAAAGCATCACGTCGAGTATTATGTCGAGCTTCTTCAGGGTCTTGGATACGCAGTGTCATTCAGTTACAGTACTCTGCATCAAACTGCCCGTAAAGAACAGCTTTGGCGGTTCAGAGCGGGTAAGACCTCTATATTTGTTGTCACAGATGTGGCAGCAAGAGGTATCGATATCCCAATGCTTGCATATGTGATCAACCTCTCACTTCCTTCAAGTCCTAAGGTATTTGTACATAGAGCAGGTCGAACTGCTCGTGCAGGTCAGCGTGGTTGGGCATATACGCTAGTCAAGGAATCCGAGCTTCCACAAATGATTGACCTTGAGCTATTCCTTGGTCGAAAGATCTTGATGACTAGAAATGTGAACGAAGGTGCCAAGGTTGACTATACGAAGAGACTGGTTATTGGATCGCTTCCTAGAGACTCTACAGAGATGCTGGTCGAGCAGGTCACAACTATTCTCAAGCGCAACTACGACCTCGAACAACTCAAACAAGTAGCCGATCGAGGTGAGAAACAATATCTGCGGTCCCTTTCTGCGCAGTCGAAGGAAAGCGTGAAACGAGCCAAGGATCTTGTCCAAGCTGGTGGATGGAACGACAGGCACGTGTTGTTCGGCATGAATAAAGAAGAGCTTGCAGCTGAAGACCTTTTACGACGACTTTCAAATCGAAGAAACAAGGACACAGTATTTGAGTATAAAAAGACGAGCAACGAAGATTCTGTGGCGTTGATGATGGCCCGACGACGTGCTGCTTTGGCACCAATTCAGCAGCGAGCACGGGACTCGCGAGTGAAGAAGGCGAACGAACTGAGCGAAGGTGCTGCGAACAATCAAACTTCAGAGTTGTTCAAGGATGTCGAAGAAGCAGATGAAGAGGATATCAAGGCAGTGTTCCAAGACGCTGACGAAGTTCTTAATAGCAAGAAGCGAAAGCGATATAGAGACGACACTTATTTCATGTCCCACTTCTCAGGCAATACCACCGACCGAGGCTACAACGTCAATGGCGGCTTTTCCGAATCTGCCCGAAGTGCTGCATTCAACCTTACCGATGAAGGTCGGGAAGGTACTCAAAAGCAAGGTACAAAATGGGACAAGAAGAAGGGCAAGTTTGTCAACGCCGGTTCCGAGGACGGCAAGAAGTACATTCGAGGTGAAAATGGCAACAAAATTCCAGCCAGTTTACGGTCTGGCCGATATGACAAGTGGAAGTCTGCTCACAAGGCACAGGATCTACAGGTTGGCGCTCAAGAGCGGGCATTGGTCGGTGCCAAGTCGTATTCTCGATTCAAGCACAATACCACTGCTGCTCCAATGAAGGCTGACAAGTCTCGAGACGATTATCACAAACAAAAGAAGAAGGTCGCAAGTGCAATGGAGAAAGGTATGGCAATTAAGGGCATGCGTAACAACCACGTTGCGAAGAGCGGCCTTAAGAGCACGGAAAATATTAGAAAGTCTCGAGAAATCAAGACAAAGCGTCGAGAAAAGAATGCTCGACCTTCTAGAAAGAAGAAATAGATTTAAAGCATTAATGAGTTTTTCAATATTATATTTCAGCATTAAAGTAACTAAACTCGGTAGAAGAACTTGAGTTTTTATGCAGATGTCAAGTTGTAATCAGCCGCACGTCAAGTCCAAATCTCAGATATCAGATTGCTGGATGATCCACGATGATGTCTCACCACTCGAAGCTGGAAAGATCATACTCGAGGACCTGATCAAATGAGTGTCGATGACGCAGAGGCAGAAGCAGCATTGTTTGCATGGATGGAAAGTGCATTCTCAATACGATGCGCTACGTTGAAGGAGATGGTGAGCCCTGAGGTGCTGAGTCAAGTGGTCGAAGATATCGATGACAAGCGCTTCAGGGACATTCAGCCACAGGCGTCCAAAGTCGCCGACAAACTGCTAGTGTGTATGTGCATGGACTGGAACTTAAAGACTAACTATCTCTCAAGTGAAGGAACTTGTTCAAAAGATGGAAGAAATGTACGAAGAGCATTCTAGTAAATTTTACGAGGCGACCCCTAATCTAGCGATGGCTCTCTCGGGCAGCAAAGCTGAGGCAATAAAAGTGATGAAGCTTGTGCTCGTCCTATGTGTACTGTGTGAGAAACGTGAGAGGTATATTGGTTCAATCATGGGGCTGGAGCATGAGCATCAAGTGGCGATCATGGCACTTATCGGACCTGAAGTGATGGAGGACGCCGCGGCATCCTCACAGGTGGAGCGGGAGATTGTATTAGAGCAACAGCTTGCTGTATTGATGAAGGAGAAGGAATTGTGGTTATCTGAAAGAAACGTACTAACAGCGGAGATTGAGAGCTTGAAGAATCGAGTCGTCGAGACGAGCGAGGAGGACGCAACCAAGGATGAACATGAACATTCAAGCGAGGTGCAACTAGGCAAAATAGATGAAGATACAAAGGCATACATATTCGACCTTGAGGAGCAACTAAAATCATACAAGGCGGTTACGACACAACACGAGCAGTCGATCAAGGAACTCTCCTCAGCACTGGAGCGGAATTTGGACTCTGGCACGGAGAATGAACGTCTTAAAGAGAAGTTGCGAGATACCGAGCAGCAATTGACCCGTCTATCCAAGATTGAGAGCGTTGCAGAGAAATACAAGCGCAAATTGCAAGATACCAAGGATGTTGAGAAGCTGGTAGAAAGGCTAGAGTCGGAGAATGCAGAGTTGAAGAAACGCCTTCAGGATAGGGCCCTCAGTGGCAAGCAGCGCCTTGAAAGCACGCCACCACCCGCGGAATCCAAACCAAAGATTGAAAAACTGGGCGCAGTTTCGAATGTTGATGAGAGTGTGGATCAGATAAGGATACTTTTGCAAGATCCGCTAGCGGATACTAACGACACCCACGAGGCCGAACACCATTTCGGGATCATGGTCGAAGAACTGAATAACCGCGAAAGACAAGTGACGCAGCTGACACAAGAACTAAAATTGATTAGCGGTGCATGGTACGCAATTGCCTCGAGGGTGCAGCAGCAAAATGCGGCTGTGACTAGGAACAGTCACACTGCGCCTAAAGGGTGGCTCTCAAGACAACGACAAGCATTGAACAAGCTGATATGATGTATTTATTTCGAAGTATTAGTACAAAAAATATACAAAAAAAAGATCTTTATAACCGCGCGCCCGATTCGATGACTTTGGACTTGTATGTGTTGCCCAGGTTTGAGCATTTCCTCAACAGAATCAAGTCGCTGCCTTTCGGTATCGCTGCTTGGTCGTGGTACCGCAGGGTATAATGTCTACACTCAGAAATAGCCTCAGATAGTTCATACAATCTTCCCGACGGGACGATGTCGTTGGTTCTCAAAAACTTATCGTCCTTGGTCGCCCGCAGTGGCATCCACGCCGGGTTCAGTGCTACTTTGACCGGCACCTTCTTGTCCTTGCTTGTCCACCGCTCGACCACGCCTTCGCGATCGAGTTGGTTCAATGCGCCCTTGAGCAGCTCCTTGTTCACTGCCTCGTAGTAAGAGAGCCTTCCCTGGTGGAACAGTGTCTTGCCCAGTGCTTGAGCGACGGAAAGGAATTCCCGCTCTTCAACCCACAGCCTTGTGCCGCTCGATTTGGCTGCCTCGAGTGACGGCACTAGGGTGAACAGCGCAACGGTCGTGAGCCAGTACCCGTCGATAAACGGCCACAGCAGATGGCAGTAGAAGTCAAACACCTCGCCGCTGATTCTGTTGTTATTGGAAAGTTTGACCGTCAGTTGACCATCCTGCTCGATGATCACAACTCCTTGTGTTTCGAGTTTCTTCAATGTCTGGTCAAAGTTCACTTCAAGTCCTTCGGCAGGGTAGACGAATTCGCTCGAGAGTAAACTCGACAGGAACTGTACCTCTGTCAAAACCTCTTTCTGAGTAATGTGCCTATTGTACGGATGCTTCCGCTTCACGTTGTACAATGCAACGGTCAGTAATGCTTCAGATGCAAACAGGTGGATCACCTGGTTTCTGTAGTAACTCAACTTGAACGGGTCCTTGGGGTAGTACGTCGTCTCAATGAGACCCTTGTCTTCTTTGCCTACCAAGTCTGGCCCTAGCACTTTCAGGCCGTTGAGCACCATGGCAGCTAGGTTTCGAGTATCTAGAGCCTTTGGATCGCCGGTGACTGTCCCGACACGTCCCCCGGCGGCACTGATCATGCCTATCAGTCGACGCACTTTGGCGATGAGCTCTTTATAACTCAGCCCGCGGCCATTGGATGTGGTTAATAACACTGTGCCGATGAGTGACGTTGGCATGATCACTGAAGCGTCGTTGATATCTGATAGAATTTTGTATCCCAGGGATCGTAGAACTTTGATGTACCGGTCGTGTGTGAGTGCACTTGGGTTTCTCAACGGCAGTGTAGTCAATTGCTCATCTACCAACTTTGACAAGTGATCCAGAACGAATTGTCTGAGACTCCACGGCTTGTTGAATCGAACATCCACCCGCCCCATTTTCAGCGACAGGATCCGCGACGCGCTCAAGAAATCAGCAAACGATTCCTTCTTCTTCTCCTTGCCCAACAGCTCGGTCGCATACGACTCGGCCTCGGCCACCTTGTCATATTGCGTAGAAACAGGCACGATCCACGAATCTTCCACCCGGCCTGAGAGAATTGCCTCCAAAATGTATTTCAAAATGCCAAATTTCGGCGGGATCAGCTTTCCTGTTCGTGACCGAGTGCCCTCGACAAACGCCTCAAAGTTGTAACCGCTGGAAAGCACAGTCTCGATATACGCCTGCACCACGCTCTGGTACAGCGGGTCCTCACTAAACGACCGGCGAATGTACATACCTCCTGCCTGCCGTAGCATAGGCCCCACGACTGCAAAGTTGAGATTGTCGCCGGCCACAACCACCGGCAGCGAGAGACCCACCCGGAAACAAATCACCTGGATGGCGATATAGTCAATGTGGGACTTGTGGCAAGGCATGAATATAAGGC
Source organism: Blastobotrys petasosporus (assembly GCA_030580095.1). Taxonomy (NCBI): domain Eukaryota; kingdom Fungi; phylum Ascomycota; class Dipodascomycetes; order Dipodascales; family Trichomonascaceae; genus Blastobotrys; species Blastobotrys petasosporus. Next base: position 359,912 of record JAKTSG010000007.1, read on the forward strand.
TCTGCTTGAGCGGCTCCAGCTCTTTGGCCTTTTCCTTGATCATTGTGATCTCAGCAGCGTCGACATGCACACCCTGGTGGTACGTGCGTGAAAACATCTGTGCCACTGTGTAGTACATCAATTGCAGCACCTTCTTGTGGTGCTGCTTGGCGATCATCTTGGTGACCATTTCCTCCGCAGACCTGGTCAGCCATGTTTCCAACTCGTCCTTCCTGCGCTCTCGTTCGTCTTCCGAAAACGACCTCCATTGTGATTCCCGCTTCAATGCGCTTTCCGCAAGCTCGTCTATACATTTCTTGATCCCTTCGTTCTGCACCGTCGTGTTGTACACTTTCTCTACAATTCCGTGGTAGTACAAGGGCTGGCCCACATAGTCGTCGTACGCTCGCCACGAGCTGCCCATGACGTGCTTCCCTAGAGTCTTCAAAGCGCTCAGTGGCTCTTCTCGAAACCGCGTAAACTCCTGCACCAGGTTGTTGGTCAGCTTTGGATCGCTCATCGCCTCTTCGTGCTGGTGCACGTCGTCCTCGCCGACGCTGTTAAGTACCGCATCGTCGTCGTCTGCAAACAAATCCACGTCGCCTAGGTCCTCGCGCGACATTTTTCTTAATTTTGTCTATAGATCAGAAATTGACCATGCAGTGGAAGGAAAAATAAGGAAAAGGGCTCCTAACCGGGTTATAACAAAATGTTCCCCGGACGCACTTCTTAAATTTCCAACCCCACCGCGAAGGTTGGGGCGGATGCAACCACTCAAGCGATGCTTGCCCCAACGCCGCGGCTGCAGAGCCATCTGATGTTGCGGTCGGTCCAGTTGAGTTGAGCCTCATACACAATTTCGACATTGACAACTTGCCGAACTTTTATTTGTTCCATGGTATTTTTCAAAATTTTCAAACTCTATAAACCCATCTATATGAAAAACAAAACTACTAAAGCAATCCGTTAATTTCCAGCCAGTCGTTGGTCCCGACGAACAGTCCATCAGGGTCGTACTTGCGCCGCAACTGCCTCCATAGATCAACGTCCTTTCCAAACCATTCGTCCATAATCGGCTCAAGCCCACGCATCTCGCCGTCGCCGTACACACGGCCAGTTTGTTCTTGCTTGGTGCCTAGGAAGTTCTTGGCCCAGTGCGGCTTACCCCTGGATCGAGTCATCACCTCTTCAAACACAGTGTACCACCGCTGGATTGGAGTGTCAACGCCAAACGGACGATAAATGGTGGCATTGAGGTACAGAGTGAGGTTTTTATCGGTCACTTGCGCTAACGGGGCATACGGCAGCCGTGGGGTGCCGTCGAGTAGCGGTCGAAGGTTGTTTCCCGGGACAGGTCCTCTAGCGTGAGGGTCAACCAATGAAGCATCTGGCTGCTCCAAAGACTCAGTAGAAGTGGTATTGCTGATTCGCACTTCAAACGGCGAGTGCACATAAAAGTCACCAGTTTCGGCTGCGTCGTCGATTAGTTTCTCCAACTCCCGCAAAACTTGCACGCCGTTCTCCAGAGGCAGAGCCCATTCATTGACAAATTGAGAAAACAAGCAGTCCATATTGAGCCCCTCCACAGCATCGTAGACAGTCTTGACTCCGCTGCCATATGTATCCTTGTACCCGTACTGTCGACCAAAGACCCATCGCTCAATCTTGGGGGTCAACGACGGCGCAAACTTGACTGCGATCCACAACAACGTTTCATAGAAGAAGCGGCCGAGCGTGGTATCGTAAAACGACTTTGACCTCTTACTAATAGGCTTGTCAGACTTGTCCGCACGCCACAGCACTACCTGCTTGGCATATGGGTACCACCAAACGCGAGTATACTCAGCGGAAGTCCAGTAAGCTGGCCACAGCTCCTTGATGAACTTGTCGAAAGACACAATCTCAGCAACAGCTTCCAGGTTGAACAGTGGTATAGTTCTCACCGTAGCGTGCGTAATAACACCAAGTTTACCTAGAGAGATCAAACCAGCACGGAACAAATCGACATTCTCCGTCGGCGAGCAAGTCCGCAGCTCGCCATCAGCGGTCAGAATATTAAACGACACAATCTGCTGCGACACCAGACCGTGATATGCACTAGCTCCGTGTGTGCCGGTACTGATAATGCCAGCAATTGACTGGTCAGATATAGACCCCAGGTTCTGCAGCCCCAGGCCCTTGGTTTTGAGAAATTCGTTGAGTTGGTAGATCCTAATGCCCGCCTCCACCGTCACATCGGTCCACTTGCCGCTGGGATGCTGAGCCACGTCCAACACGCTATTGAACTTGTCCAGATTAACCAGCCAGTCGTTGGTCATGGTGAGTCTTGACGGCGAGTGGCCACTTCCCGTCAGCATGACCGTCTTGCCGTTCTTCTTAGCTGCCTCGAGCACCGCCTTGATCTGCTCCAGCGTCGCCGGCTGGAAGAACAGCTCAGGTCGACATGAAAACGTGCCGGCCCACGTCGAATGAACATAGGCCTTTCGGACATTCACCATATCCGATGGCTTTGCGTTTGTCATCTGGAGTTGTTGGTATTTAAGTAGGTGGTTATTAAAGCAAAGTAAGCATAAGCACGCCACTGGAAAGCCTCAAATTTTGTTTTGGCGGGTGCAAACAATGGCGCCTTGTGCCGCAACCTCTAGAGAGCGATGAGAAACTGTGAATTTCGTCCACTTGAATACAGTTCAAGTGAACTTTGAACAGATGGTATCAAAAGAAATCTGGGCTATAGTCACGTTTTTGTACGGCTCAATTGGCACTTTTGGTTCCATGTGCGCCGACTGTGGCCTGCACAAGCACGTACAGTAGCGGCCCCTTAGCTGCTCGTTATGATATCACTCTTACACAAACCCTCTCTCATTGTCCTTTGGGTGCATTTGAGAGTAATCTAATCTAAATACTACAAAAGCTTAGGTTCGTAAATGGTGTAGTTTGAGTTTTTGTCGTCGTACTTTTCCCCCTGAGCCGCAAATCGCGCCCCAAACACATCGATAACACGGTCGCTCTGCTGACTGGATGGAATATCCCGAATACTCAAGAGCACAGCCAGGTGTCAGCAACGCGGAGTTTAGTGACAGAGAACACATTGTTAAACCATGGTACTCAACGAGCCCAAGAGACGGGCTGCTGGCTCGCGTTGAGCCCATGACACAGCGACGCAAGACCGGGGTGAGAAAACTGAGCGACATTTGCGCTGACCAAGTTGCTGCGAATTACGATGAGATTTATTCGCCGCTACTAGGTGTGTTGGGATGGAACCAGATTTGGAAGCATGTATGGTCGACGTTGTGTAAACAGGGTTACGACTCGTGTCGACTGTTTATGCTGTTTCTTAAGCATTTCGGAACTGAACGTGATTTCCGCTGTCACCATCATCAAAGTGGATCAAAACACACTTCAGTAGACGTAGCGCGACTCGTTAGTAGACAACATCGCGTTGTACATGTGCCTATGGATGGACCGCTCTCGCCGGTAATAGCGGATATCCTAGATCTACAAGCCACCAAAGCCTTCAGGTTCGTCGTGTCGTTGAACTTGTCAGGGATAAATGTCAGAAGCTCGGAATTTATGACACTAATGTCGTTTAAATGTTTAAAGGCTTTGGATATAGGAGGAACTTCAGCTGAACCAATTCCGGAAGGAGTTCTTTCAATGTGGGTAAGGGCAATGAACGACCAATGGAAACGTCTCAAAGTATTGTGCCTAGGGAGACGACTGAAAGTATCGGGCAGGGGTCTTCAGGAAATTTTCCAATGTGACAATCTAGATTACATTGAGACCACCGGCATAGAGACATATCAGGGATGGCGGGAAGGAAAGGAGGTAAGGGGTTTTATGACCGACTTCACATCAAGGTACAGTCTCGCGCAAAAGACGCGCTTTGTCGAGAAATTGAATAATGCGGAAAGGCAGCGTCGAGCCTACTTGATCGAAATCATCAAGCCGTATTCTACGGGTAGTAAAAGCTCTGTACCATGCTTCTTCCGAAGTCGAGACCCAAGCATACCGTCGGCCCAGCTTTCAGAGAAACAGCCCGTGCAGCATGTTGCAAAACGACCAGTTGTAAAAGATTATAAGCAAGTGAAGAAGAAGAAGCTGCGTACGGTAGGGTTTGATCCTAGCGGCCAGTTTGTACTATAGCACTCCGTTATCCCTCGCCATAGATTATTTATTTTATCGTTGAAACGATCATCCTCGCCGGTGGTCGGATAGAACAGAATCTGGATCTCATCGCCGCCCAAACCTGCAGTTGTCTCAAAAAAAACTTTTATTTCAACCGCTTAAAACTGTCTTCCAGATAATAGCCTAATCGGGTAACGAAATTTTGTTCATGTTAAAATTTCCAAACACCGGCACAGAAATCCCGGCCGGCGCAGGAACTACCGTACCGTTCCGTTAAAACTAAAACAAAGTAAATTTATTTTAACGCACAGCAGTGTCTCTGAAAAAAGTTGGGTCTGTGACCACTTTTTCTCCCGGTTTTGCAAAACACATACAAAAGTCTCGGCATTTTTTTTTTCGGGAGCTTCTTTCTTTCTTTTCAATTCATTCATTCACAGGAATCTTTCTTCATTCCTTTTTTTCTTTCATTTTTGACCTTTTTGTTTGTTTGTTTGTTCTTGTGTTCCCTTGAACAAGCAAGGTTTTGTTATAAGGAAAGGAATCTCATCGGGTCTTCCCCTTTGTCGCTGACACTTTGCATTCCAAACCTTGTTGTACGATAACCAGCAGCCCAAACATTTTCAAATATGGCTGATATTGACAAATTCGAAGAAGCTGGCGACTCTGTCCAAATTCAACAGCAGGAGCGACCAGCTCCCCAAGTAATATACCAACGGGTCACTCACCATGCTCCGTTTCCGGGCGACTTGCCAGTTCCTCACGGAGCCTTTGAATACGACACTATAGACGGACATTTGGTCGAAAACGACGACTATGTGGCTCCTAACGATAAAGACGAGAAAGAAATCTTCTCGCATTTGCTAAGGCCCAACGACTCGTATACTGAAGACGGTATTTATTGGGCAGACCTCAAGTTCTGGGCCATGATGAAGTTCAACCACAAGGTTGAAGGCGGAGAAGCCAAGCGAGAGTTTCTCGAGTTTTGGAAAATGTTCAAAAACGACCCTTTGAGTCCTGTTGGGTGGTATTTCAGAAATTGCGTCCTTCCAGGTATCGGTATGGGTTTGGAAGGTTATGTGCTTTTCTCAATTGGTAACGTTGAGCCGCTCTTTGAAGCCGTCTGGCCACAATGCTGGAAGGACCACATTACCTGCAACAAGACGTGGGTTTACGCTGTCACGTATCTCGAAATCGCCGGTATCATTTGCGGTCACATTGTGGTTGGTCTTATTGGTGATGGTCTCGGTCGAAGATTTGGTCTCATTCAAGATGCTATCATTATGCTCATTGGTCTTATCATGCTTATGGCCGGCTGGGGAACTAGTCTTAATGGCTGGGTAATCTGCTATGCATGGGCGTTGTTTATTTACTCCATTGGTGTTGGTGGTGAGTATCCAATGACTGCTACATCTGGTATGGAACGAAGTTCATCGTATAGAGCATCCACCGCCGAAGATCGACTTCATCGAGGTCGAAAAGTGACTCTTGCTTTCACCATGCAAGGCTGGGGTCAATTCATCAACCAGGTTCTGCTCATTTTGCTGCTTCTCATTTTCCATCATGGATCAGGAAGCCCTCCATATTCCAAGGTTGCTACTCAATGGACGTTCCGAGTTGCATTTGCATTCCCTGCACTCGGAACTCTGTGGATTTTGTACTACCGAGTTTTCAAGATGCCTGCTCCTTCCAAAGCATTGGAGGAATCCAAGAAGAAGAACAAGGTCAAGGGCTACGATTGGAAAGCGCTTCGACTCACTTTGAGCTACTTTGGACCTCGTTTGCTCGCCACTGCCGGTTCGTGGTTTGCATCCAACGTGTTCTTCTACGGTAACAAGTTGTTCCAGGGCCAGTTCATCAATGTGCTCAATCCTGGCAACGACTCGGTGATGGTTGGATGGCTGTACAACTTGATCAACTGTGGTGTTTCGCTTGTCGGCTACTACCTTGCTGCATTCTTAGTGGACACTAAATTTTACGGCCGAAGCAGAATGATGCTGTTTGGGTTCCTCATGTGTTTCGTCCTCTTTGTGGTCCCTGCATTCCACTATGATTTCTACACGTCGTCACAGCACGTCAAGGCTTTCCAGGCCATGTATTATTTGTCGTCATTCTTCACTCAGTTTGGTGCCAACACTGTAACATTTTTGGTTGCCGCTGAAGTGTTTCCAACACCAGTGCGAGCAACCGCCCATGGTATCTCGGCTGCCACAGGTAAAACCGGCGCCTTGCTTGCATCCATTCTCTACAACTACATTGATACACAGACCAAGTTCTACTTTGTGCCATGGTTTGGACTATTGGGCATGTTTTTGACGTTTGTGTTCTTGCCTGATACAACCGGTTTGGATCTCAAGGAGCAAGACCGACGATGGCAGTTTATCCGAGAGGGCCGGGAGAATGAGTACCATGGAGTCGCCATCCACCCACGTCATTTGTCAGTATGGGAGCGAATGCGAGGTCACGGAAAGCATTATGATCCAGAATTGGATTATAAGCAGAAAGTCGACGAGATGCGAAGCGACTGGATGCTCAAGCAGCGATCCAAGTTTTTGGAGCGGGACTCCCGTGAGAACGAAGAAGACGAGGAGTTCCCACACGCGGTCAACAACTACTTCCACAGAACGTCGCCCATGATTCTGCCCCAGTCGCGTCCAGTTGATCCTAACACGGCAGTGGAGAAGATGGAGCCTCTACAACTCCCAGACGCTAAGAAGGACAACTAAACTAACACACACGTAATCTTATATAAACCAGTTAACAAGAACGAATTTGATGACCCTAAAACCACCAGTATCATAGATTCATCTGATATATCAACTGACCCCGATACGCTCTACACCATAGATCTCAATCCGGCCAGCCGCGCGGTACCCAGCACGTTGGGCAATGTCTTAGAAATGCGCACCCGTGAGTGCAGACCAGAACGGTTCTCAGTCACAAAAATGGGATGCGAGTCAGCGCTCCAAGCGAGGCGAGGCGAGGTCGGTCCACCGCCCCCTTCTCTCGCCCAGATGTGGCCCGTGCACTGAGTCTCACTTATGACGGAAGTGCGTAGCGCTGAGCTGTGCTGTGGTTCAGATTTTTTTTCGCGCTCTGTTTGTGGGGGCATCGAAGAGCGGTATCTGGCGCTGGAACGGGGGCTCAGTCTAGTTCAGTTCAGTTCAGGCTGAGTGCATTAACGATCGCCCGCAAGTGCAGGTGGCCCATTTTCAGGACCTTTTTCCCTTCTTACCTTACACTTCTCTCTTTCTATAATATATCTCTTTTTCAAGAACTCTCTCTGAGAAATCATTATTCCAAGATGAAGCGTGAGCTCAAGTGGGTGTTGATTTTTGACACTCTACTTCTGTTGCTTCTGCTGCTCAGATTCGCCGACTTGCGAGTACTAGTCGACGACAATCCTAGAGAAGCAAAGATATTGGAGCCAGAGTTGCGTCCCGTCACATACACAAACATCACAGGCGAGCTGACGCCGGACCGCCCGCTCATTGTACCTAAAATCATCCACCAGACTTACAAGACGGCAGACGTCCCTGAAAAATGGGACAAGGTGAGAAGAACCTGTACTCTCTATCATCCAGACTACGAATACATGTTCTGGACAGATGAATCCGGCAGAGAGTTCATCCAGCAGAACTATCCATGGTTTATGAAGACCTACGATGGGTATACTTATAGCATCCAGCGAGTGGACGCCCTGCGGTACTTCTTGCTGGCACATTTCGGCGGCGTCTACGTGGATTTGGACGCTGGCTGTGCACAAAAGATAGATCCAATACTTGCATTCCCGGCTTTTCTCAGAAAGACAGAGCCTATCGGCATTTCAAACGATGTCATGGGATCAGTACCAGGACACCCATTCTTCCTTTATGTGATTGAGAACTTGGAGAAGTTTGACAAGTCCTGGCTGATCAAGTACCTTACAGTCATGTACTCGACGGGCCCACTTTTTCTGTCGGTGATGTGGAAGAAGTTTCTAAAGCAACACAGTCGACCTGAGTGGGGCGAAGTACGAGTACTTTATCCAAGAGACTCTCGACTCAATACTAGAAAGCTATTCTTCGACACGCCAGGCTCCAGCTGGCATGGCGCTGACGGCAAAATCCTGCTATTTATTGGAGACCACATTCTACTGACAGTTATTGCTGGAGTCTTGCTTTTCTTGTTGGCATTCTGGCTCCAGGTGCTCACCTACCGGCGATTCGCCCAGATGAGCAGACGACATGGGCTCCACTGGAACGTGTTCCGTCTATTCGGCAAACGAAACGGGGTACACTACAGCGACAGTTTGCAACAACGATCCAGCACTGAAATGACGCATAGACATATAGACAGCAGCTTTGTCTGAACAAGATCCCCGACGCATTTATTTTATAACAAGACCCCCCAAAACCCCCAAGTGTAGCATGTTTTACGAATAGAAACAAAACAGAAATGAAACTATTTATATACAAAGATTCTATTAATGTACTTAGATCCATTTAAAGATCCAAGTCAAGTGGACAGACGTCATTAGCCGCACAAGGGTTGGGCCCGTGCCGTGCTGCAATATCCGCGCACCTAAATTGAAAAATGGCTCAGGGGAAACAGACAAGCTTGGCTTTTCTGTTAGTCTAGTACGGCAGTCTCCACCCAAAACCTATTTGTGCGCGCGACTGTACGGGAAGCGAAAAAAATTCCGGGACGGAAAACCAAAAAATCCATGACTGAATCTGTGAGTGTGTGGGATTTGAATCGACAAAATTCCTCACACAGAAAATCACCAAATCTTACAGAAATGCAGTTGACTGTGAGCGACGCCACCGATCCATTGTCGGTAGCTGCCAACGTCAAGGCCATTGTCGCGACTCAAATCTATGCACCAGACACAAAAGTCACGAAATCGACCTCCTCAACTACTACCCACCCCACACTGCAGATCTCCGACACCTCGAGCTTGATCGAGGCCAATGCTATTGTGCGATACCTCAGCAAGCAGCGTGAATTGAGCAGACAGAACACAGATCTGATCGAATTCGAGGAAACTGTTCTTTACGATGCGTTGAAGAAGCGATCAAAGCTTGACGAGAATGTGAGCCAGAAGCTGGTCAGTCTGCTGAAGAACGGCGACATTGATCCAGCCAACATTATCGCATTTGGCGCTCTTCAAGGCCTGGTGACGTTTTTGGGCAAATCCGCTTTGTCTGCTGACCTGCAGCTTGTGCTCTGGCACCAAAAATTTTCTGGTAACCCGCGGGTCCAGCCTGGAGCCAAGGCAGCTGCGCAGTTCAACTCTCAAGAGGCATCCACAGCACCAAGCTCGCGAACTGCATCGTCTTCTGCCAAGCCATTGGTTTCTGAGAAGCCAAAGGCAAAGGCTCCTGTTGCTGCTGCACCTTTGGAGAAGCCAGAGCGTACTGGCGCTGTCAAGATTGCCAAGGGCGTTGAAAAGAACAAGCAGAGCGGCCCCATCTTGCCAAAAGACGGCGAGCGAAATATTCTCATCACATCTGCTTTGCCATACGTGAACAATGTGCCTCATTTGGGTAACATTATCGGTAGTGTTCTAAGTGCCGATATCTACTCTCGGTACACCAAGGCTCGAAACTACAACTCTCTTTTCATTTGTGGTACCGACGAGTACGGAACCGCCACCGAAACAAAGGCAATCGAGGAGAACATGTCTCCTCGAGATCTGTGTACAAAATACCACAAGATCCACAAGGACGTTTACGACTGGTTCGATATCGAGTTTGATCATTTTGGCAGAACGTCGACTGATGAGCAGACGGAGATTGCCCAGGACATTTTCTTGAAACTGTACAACAATGGCTTCATGGAAGAGCACACCTCCGAGCAGCTTTACTGCAGCCAACACAATGGTTTCCTCGCTGACCGATTCGTCGAGGGAACATGCAAATACCCAGACTGCAATTACGAAGATGCCCGTGGCGATCAGTGTGACAAGTGTGGCAGATTGCTGAATCCTTTGGAGCTCATTAACCCACGATGCAAGCTCGACGGCTCTTCTCCAGAGAAGCGATCTACCAAGCACATGTACCTTTCCCTGGATAAACTGGAAGAAAAGGTAAGTGCTTGGAACGACAAGGCCCAACAGGAAGGCGACTGGTCTCGAAACAGTCGAACCATTACCCAAAACTGGTTCAAAGAGGGACTCAAGCCTCGTGCCATTACTCGAGACTTGAAGTGGGGTGTCAAGGTTCCATTGGAGGGATACGAGGAAAAGGTTTTGTATGTGTGGTTTGATGCTTGCATTGGTTATGTTTCCATCACCGCTACGTATACAAAGGAGTGGCAACAGTGGTGGAAGAATCCAGACAATGTCAAGCTTTATCAGTTCATGGGCAAGGACAATGTGCCATTCCACACTGTCGTGTTCCCGTCCTCTGAGATTGGTACTGGCGAGAACTGGACCATGTTGCATCACCTCAATACCACAGAGTATCTGCAATACGAAGGCGGCAAGTTTTCCAAGTCTCGAAACTTGGGTGTGTTCGGCAACACTGCTCAGCAAGTTGGCATTCCACCTTCGGTCTGGCGATACTACCTTGCCATGGCTCGTCCTGAGACCTCAGACACGCAGTTCTCTTGGGGCGACTTTGTGGCTCGAAACAACAACGAGCTGCTTGCCAACTTGGGCAACTTTGTCAACCGAATCGTCAAGTTTGTCAATGCCAAGTATAATGGTGTTATCCCAGCTTATAAGGCTTCGTCGCTCGACTCGTATCCTCAGTTTGAGCAAGATGTCAACAAGTTGCTTGGTGAGTATATCCAGACTATGGAGAGTGTCCATCTCCGACAAGGTTTGGACATTGCCATGCAGATCTCAGCACGAGGTAACCAGTTTTTGCAAGACAACAAGCTCGATAACAACTTGCTGTCCAACTTCCCTGAAAAGTGTGCTGCATTGGTTGGTGTCGGCCTCAATCTCATCTACTTGCTCTCTGCGGTGCTTTCTCCGTACATGCCAGGTACTACTAAGACCACGATTGAGATGCTCAATGCGCCAGAGCGGTCAATCCCAGACAAGTTTGATTTGGCATTGGAAGGCGGGCACAATATCAACAAGGCTCAGTACTTGTTCTTCAAGATTGACGACGCCAAAGTCGACGAGTGGCGGGTAAAGTTTGGCGGTGACAATAACAAGAAGGCTTAATTATGCAGCATAGTTTTTTATATGTACTACGTCTATCTATTTTTTTATTATACAGCTCTTTAAGCGTCACCCTTTCGGAACGCGTCGTCTACATTCAGCCACTCGGAGTAGAATGATTTGAACATTTTTATCCCGAGCGCGACGTCTCTGACCCCAGTTGCAGCTCTTACCGAATGCATCGATAGTTGTGGAATCCCCAGATCCACTGCTCGCATGCCTGTGGAACTTGATAATTGCGGCCCAATAGTGCCTCCAGACCTCGAGTCGTTTCGGATATGGAAGTACTGGATTTTGTTCCCAGTTCTTCTGGCAACTTCCTCGATAAATGCTACAGATTGCCCGTCACTGGTTGTATGTCCATTCGGGTCAAGCTTAATGACAAGCCCAGTGTTGAGGCGAGGTTTATGGTGGTCCAGATACGCATCTGAGAAATTGGGGTTCACCGCATGGGTCACATCTGAAGATACAAAGAATGACCGTGCGTAGGTTAGTCGCAGCAATGCATCGGTACCGGAGAATGCGCAATTGATTCGTTCAACTGCGCTTTCCAGGAAATGTCCGTTGGCACCTTGCCTAGTCAATGACCCAATCTCCTCATTGTCAAAAGAGACGGCCATGTTGATCGCCTCGTCGTCGTGGTCAGACGCAGAGATCAGTCCGTGGAATGCCGCATACGTGCACAACTTGTCGTCTAGTCGAGGACAAAAGATGAATTGCTTCTTGAGCCCACCCAAAACACCTCTTTGGGAATCAAATAATTCGAGATCAGCACTGACAATGTCTTCTACAGATACACCAGCATTCTCGGCCAATGCCCTGAGAAGGTCAAGATCATGTTTGCCAAAGAGGGGAGACCGCTTCTCGCTGTCACTAGCTGGCTCTGACTCTGAACCTTCATCTTCCTCCAGTGCAAATATTGGAGTCATTTGGGTCTCGGGATTAAATGGTCCCACCGCAGGTTTGCCAAAATGGATTGCCAACGTCGGGATTCGAGCGATTGGACGCTTCAAGTTGACGAGCTTTGCCTCAAATCTAGCCTCGTCCGTTGCATCTTTAGACTTGACGATAAGCCGGCCACCCAGAGACAAGTCTCTATCCCACCATGTACTCATATTGGGTCCACCATAACTTGCCACTCCGATCTGCTGAAATCCATCCTTGGAGGGCTTGATTGATACAGGCTTGAGTCTCAAGCAATTGGCATCAAGGTGGCATCCGACCAAGCCCAACCCATCTCCTGCCTTCCATTTCTTGCCAATGGTAAATGCCAACACACTAGATCCATTTCTAGTAGTGTAGTACCTTCCGCCATTCTTGATTTTGCCACTCCAAGACTCGCGTTCAGGAAGGTACTCAAAGCCGTGGGACGTCAACAACCGGGCAAAGTAATTGCATGCATGGAAGACGGTAGGATTTTCATACATGAAATCCATAAAGTCAAGCGCCTTATCAGCATCATGACCGGGTTTTGATGTGTCCTTAGAGTTGAGCGTCATTAGTTTATCTAGAGATCCCCCTGTTCCTTATCGAGTAGTTGGAGTGTGGAGTGGAGGAGATTTGTCTTAGAGGCCGAGCGGCTCACAGTGGCGAGTGTGACTTTGTTCTTCAGGGTGGCGCCCCTCGTCTTTTTCCTACGATCCTTTGAACATTTTGACAAATCACCAAAGGCCTGAGAACGGGACTTTAAGGCGACGAACTTTTCGATCAGGCTGACAAGAGCTTATTGAGCATCTCACCCAGAAACCGACCATAAATTAGCCCGCTTGCTATTTAAAGACTTCTTTGCCGGTGATTTTCGGTTCCAAGGGAGAGGGGCGCAAGGTCTACCAGCTGGGTTCCAAATGAGAGACCGAAACTTCAAGTCAGTTCCATGTAACTCTGCCTGTTTGGTCATCTCGCCTTCAAGATATGACCGTCGTGCGTTGGACTGCTCTTCGGCCAGTGTGGTCAATCGTTCCCTTCACCATTTGTCACACATGCTGCTGACCTCACCGCGGACCAGAGAGGTGGTATGCATCGACGGAGCAGTAGAAGCACTGGTGGAGATGATGGCGCAATGCAAGTTGGATGAAAAAACCCATTCAGGCGACGCTCGGACTGTAGCGTGGCGATGGATTTTGGTTTTACGATGTTTGAGAAATATTGGCACGATAGGCACTGAGGAGATGAGAGGGAAACTGGTGCAAATCGGCGTGATACCCTACCTTTTAACTATACTCGACAATTACCACGAAATTTTACGGCGGGATGTGGAAAATAGCTTTTGTTCAAAGATTTTGACGCCCTCGTCTGCATGTTACAGAGCAGTTCTGGCCCATCATGTGCGACCGACCGTGCCTCGATTCAACTCCTTCGCCCAGAGCGTTATATCTGATAGAGAGTCGCTACGGTCGCTACCGTCAACGGCATTGAGCCTTGCTCCTAGTGTATCTGCTGCGGACGACGGCTTGCTAGTAAGCTCAGCAGTAGCTCCTGCATCATCTAATTTGCCACCCCTTGCTTCATTTACTCAATCGACCAGGACAGCAGCCCCTAGGCGATTCACAAAATCCATCGTCGAACCGATTGAGGAAGACGTTATCTGGGTCTTGGAAATTCTCAGTTTCATCTCAAAGTATGTCAGGTTCAAGGATACCCTCAGTAATTCGACACTGATTCCAAGTCTTTCAATACGTGCGAGCGCTGGTAATACGAATAACAGCGACGGCGCAGCGAAAGATGAAGAATCCGGTTGTGATTACGACTCTTATGATTTCGAACAAGCAGAAACCGACATTGACGATGATTTCAAGGGTGAGGCGGCAAACACTTTCAAGCTTGTCGAAGAACTTACCACATATATGCATTGCGAACAAATCCGGTCCTGGGCCGGTGTTATTATGCGGAATTCATGTAGAAGGGACGACTCTCGGGGCAAAGTCCGGCAGTGTTCGAATGTGGACTGTGGTAAATGGGAGACTCGATATCGAGAATTTGCAAAGTGCAAACGATGTCGAAGGACGCGGTACTGCTCCAGTGAGTGCCACGTTAAGGCAAGTCCAATCCATCGACTGTGGTGTATGCCTCCTACAAAGACCTCTAGTACTGCAGGTAGCGTATCTACAGAGAATGAGGCCAGAAGCGAGAACTAACCAAGGGATTTTTGCATTCATCAATCTAGCATTTTTAATGAGTAACGTACTGTGTATTTATCTGAAACCAATCAATTATTTTGGCAAGAAATTTGCGTTTCTTGATGGCATTATAGTAGATATAATACGGTTTTAATATTCTTTTCATCAGTCATTACATATATACAAGAGTTACTGGGTCAACAAATCCAGCAAGATCGCTTTGGCCTGCTCAGCGTTGACCCGTCCTTGGCATTCCCTCATCACCTGGCCTACAAGGAACATGATAGTCTTTGGCTTTTTACCTGAACGAACTTGTTCGGCAACTACGGGGTTTTCCCGTATAATCGCTTGACACAGCTCCTCGACATCTTTCAAAGAGTCTCCGCCGACTTTGCCCAGCTCAAGCTGCTCAACAAGGCTCTGTATGCTTTCTTGGCTCTGTGTAGACACGATATGGCGTATCAACAAGCCAGCAGAAGTGGCAGTCAGCTCATCCCGCTCCACCATGATAATAAGGTCCCCGAACTTCTCAGCTGGTATCAAATCCGGCGAGAACTCAAGCTCTTGGGTGTTCAGCTCGCCGGAATACCTGTGTACTATCCAGTTAGATACAGCCCTGGAGTTTGTCACGCCATGGCTCTTGACATATTCATATACGGAATGGTAGTAGTCGACAAGTCCAGGCACTGACATGAGAGTCCTTGCATCTTTTAGTGGCACAGAGTACGGCGACTCGAGTAAACTCTTAAAGATTTCATCCGGCAATGCAGGCATTTGCTGATCGATATGTCCAAGTACCTCGCGGGAGACTTTGACAGGCTGGAGCTCTGGGTCAGGCATGTATCTATAATCCACGCCTTCCTCTTTGCCTCGTAGCTTCCAAGTCTTCTGCCCGTCCCAACCTCGAGTTTCGCTATAGATAACGCCACCAGAAAGAATTTCCTTCTTTTGGCGTTTAAACTCTGCTCTGATTGCATGAACGATGGCGCTGGTGCTGCTCAGATTCTTGATCTCGCATCTCTGTCCACCGTTCACCGAAACGTTTACATCGACACGCATAGCACCTGTTTCAAGCTCTCCAGAGCACACCCCTAGATGCCGCAGAAGGACCTGTAACTTTCTTACAAAAACCCCTGCTGCTTCTGGTGTAGGGATATCAGGCTCAGTGACCAGTTCGATCAGGCCGGTGTTTGTACGATTCAGGTCAATGTTTGCAGTGTCGTCGATATACGTCGTCTTGCCCGTGTCCTGCTCAATTTGAATCTGCTTTATTCTAACATCAAATTCAGAATCCACGCCGTCCCGCGGGAATAGTTGGAGCTTGCCATTCTTGGCAAATGGCTGATAATGTTGTGTGATCTGGTATCCCGCCGGCTGATCGCCGTAATAGTAGTGCTTCCGATCAAAGCTGAACTCCTCCGCAATCTCACAGCTGAGTGCCCGGCCGGCTTTCAGAGCTAGTAAAAGAGCTTGCCAATTGAATTTAGGCTGGGTGCCGGGGATAGCAGCGTCGTAGTATGAAACTTGCGAATTAGGCTCGGCATGGAAACTGGTGTGTGAGTCGCTGAACAGTTTATTTTTCGTCATCAGCTGGGCATGTATCTCCAGCCCACATGTAAGGTAAAAGTTCTTGCCTGTGCTCGCCGTGGCCGACGAGTAACAGCGAAAGAACCTCAGCATAGGTTGGTATGGTGGTGGTGTTAGAAAATTGAGGTACGGCTGTGCAGCCGTATGGACTCACGCTTGTCGCGGGGTTTACATCAGACACATTCGGGATCATTATGAATATTCACCGGCGAACACGCATTGATCGCTGCCGTTAGCATCAAAGCGGCCCAGATATTCTTCTAAACCAAGCAAGCAAGCACAGTAACAGTTTAGAACGACGTCTCCGGGGTATGCGTCGGGCCGTGCCCGGGCCGTGGGTGACCCCCATGGATTGATTGATTTTTGAGAACTCACAAAGCTTAAACACTCAAAGTCTGACGGAGCACTAATACCAGGTCGAAAGCTCGGCTGTGACAAATCAGAATCTCCATGACCTCGAAAGCTGCGTCTGAAGGAGCTCCAATTAAAGCACTCATTTATACCAAGACTGCAGGGTACCGCCACGCCTCTATTCCCGCACTGGTATCGGCAGTTTGTTCATTATTCGACGACCGCTCACACGTCATCGCGACAGAAGAATCGAACGAGTTTCTACGATATATTGGAAATACTGATGTGTTGATTTTGGGTAGCAACACCGGTTGCTTCTTTGAAGGGCCGGACAAAGTGGCCCTTGAAAGCTTCCTTAGCCGTGGCGGCTCCGTCGTTGGCATACATGCATGCACTGCTGGAAATCGTGACTGGAAGTTTTATGGAAACACACTAGGTGCGGTGTTTGATGGTCATCCGAAACCGCAGTGGGCACTCGTAACGGTCAAAGATCCCGAACACTATATAACAAAAGATCTGCCGTCACCCACAGTATTTGCGCCAGTCTCGGCACCTGATCAACCGCATGATTTGCAAAAAGAATCTAATGAACATACATTGCTATGGTTCGATGAGTGGTATAACTTCACGGATATTTTCGCTGGTGGCCACGCTGTGACGCGGCAGGATCTCATTACGGTGGACGAATCTACTTATTCCGGTGGAAAGATTGGATCATACCATCCACTGGTTTGGACTCAAGAGTTTCATGAATCAGGCTGTCGAGTGTTCTATACTGCTTTGGGCCACTTTAGCGAAGCATATTCAGATGCTTGGTTTATGACCATGTTAGAGAGAGGATTATTGTGGGCACTAAGGCGTGAAAACATAAGCAAGAGTTCATGATGTTTATTATACCAGACAGAGGTAGTTGATTCATCTTAGGAAATCGATGGCCAAGCTCGTAAATGACAATCTAGACACACTCGTATTTGTTGCAAATGTCTTAGACCCTGCGCATCAACTTAACGTTCGGTACGAGAATTAGATGAGAACTGTCTACAGTGTAATTTTCTGAGCAAAATTGAATCGACATTAACTAGTCCAAGATGACAAATGCCAAGAGCTCTAGTCTTTGTTAATCATTGTTGGCCCCCACCAGCTTAATAGTCAATGCAGAAGCAACCGGAAACCACGGGCATTGAGAAATTTCATAAACTGCTCGGAACAGCAAGTATCAGATTACAGATTAGGTCAAGCAGTAGATAACGGAAACTATCTTTGTGATCAACATGAACCATTATCCACTGAGGATTGAGGGATTGGTTCGTATCAAACCGATTAGCGATTGTCATTGGACAGATGCGTGCATTAGAGTGGGTTCGGAAATCACCGAAAACCTTGAACTTGCGGTCTCGGCACCCGAACTCCATCGGCAGCACACGGAAGTTTAATAGTTCGAGCACTTGAAACCTGTCCTAATTCTAGCCAATGACATCTATCACATTGAAGGAAAGATGTATTGTGACGGGTAAGTCTAGTAGAAGAGTCCAAGTCAAACCCGTTGGAAGATATTTTTGCTATTGAGATATTTGTTACCGGTCGCTAGCACATGCCGTAATCCACTTAGGGCAAGTCCAGTACCGCAGCTGAAATCACTTCTTCCATGTTATTTCAGCTCGCGCTTTGTGGAAAGATAAGGCGACCGCGCTGATTGGGCCATCGCGCTTTATCTGTGTTATCTGAGCCGCGCGTGTGGGCATGCGCGACATTTGTCTCTGCTTCGACCACACATCGACGACTGGAATGGGATGGGTGAGAATGTTCAAGGCGGTAAACGCCAGACATTGACGAAGGCTTTAGTGCAAGATGTCCAGTATCGCTTTGATAAATGAGTATAGTGAATGTATCGCCATGTTGGTTTATGATCTAGCAAATTCATCCAATATAATCCATTTGTCACTGGTGCCATATCACCACAATCTACCGGTATACGCATGATAAGCCTCGCCTGTTCCATTTCGGGCAAAGCAGGTGCAAAAAGCTAAACACTCTGCGTCCCGCACATCGGAAAGCTTCATGAGGGCGGGGAAAATGCTCATCTCGAAATGACCGCATGTATATAAGAAGCTCAGGGCTCGCCGACACGCGCGTATTGGATTTTAGCTTTCATCTCGATTTATTCGCTTAAATCTTCGACTCAGAATCAAATGCACGGCTGGACAATCGACCAGTGGAGAAGTGCACAGCTCAGTTCTTCGCCCGAGGAGGCGCTCGAGCGTATCATCAAACTAGTAGAAAGTTACGACCATTCCGATCCAGCTTGGATCTCTATTGCATCAGCCGACCAGCTACGAGCTCAATGGAGCACACTCTCGAAAGAACCTAGTGTAAGTATCTGAGCGTTTCAATACCACGATCAACGTATTAACAGTTTGTGAAATTAGGATCTACCACTTTATGGTGTGCCATTTGCCGTTAAAGACAATATCGACGTCGAAGGCTTTGCGACGACCGCTGCTTGCCCCGCCTATAAGTATCTTCCCGAGAAAGATGCTGTTGTAGTGAAGCTTCTCAAACAAGCTGGTGCCATTGTAGTTGGTAAGACGAATCTTGACCAGTTTGCTACGGGCCTTGTAGGCACCAGATCACCGTACGGCCGACCAGCATGTGCGTTTTCCGACAAACACATCTCCGGTGGCTCGAGCTCGGGGTCAGCATCGTCTCTTGCTCGTGGATTATGTGCATTCTCACTCGGTACCGACACTGCCGGATCTGGAAGAGTTCCAGCAGCCTTGAATAATTTGGTCGGACTCAAGCCAACCGTCGGTGCTCTCAGCGCTGCTGGTGTGGTTCCTGCATGCAAGTCTCTTGACTGTGTATCTATTTTCGCATTGAACTTGAAGGATGCACAACTGGTGTTCAGTATCACAGCTCAGTACGATGAAAATTACGGATATTCACGTCCCATGCCACAGACTCCGCTCACGACTTTCGGTAAACGCCCAGTTTTCGCCGTCCCAAAGAACCCCGAATTCTACGGTGATAAAGCAAACGAGAAGATTTTCACTCAAGCCTTGGCGCGGTGCCGAGAAGTTGGCATTGAAATTGTTCCAGTCGATTTCCAGGTGCTCTATGATTTGGCAAAATGTTTGTACGAGGGCCCGTGGGTTGCTGAGAGATACGCAGCGATCAAGGACATGATGGTGAACCACTCCGAAGAGGTCAATCCAGTCGTCTACGAGGTTGTCAAAAAGGCTGAGAATTTCACTGCCTCAGACTGCTTTGAGTACGAATATAAGCGAAAGGACATTTTGAAAGCTATCGATAGAGAGTATAGTCAGTTCGACGGTCTCTTGGTCCCGACCTGCCCTTTGAACCCTACTTTTGATGAGATCGATGCTGAGCCTATTCTTGTCAATTCAAAGCAGGGAACATACACCAACTTTGTGAACCTTGCTGACCTTTCAGCGCTTGCTGTGCCAGCGGGTTTCAGAGATGACAACCTTCCACAAGGTATTACTTTCATTTCTGGCAAGTTCAAGGACTACGCATTGCTTGATATTGCACAGAGATTCTTGAGCGCAGATAGACTAGTCGGTGCAACCTCCCTCTGTGTTGAAAATGGAGACGTGCTACACACAGGTATCCCAGAGTCGGGCCCACGTTTCGTGCCTCTGGCAGTTGTCGGTGGCCATTTATCAGGCATGGCATTGAACTGGCAGTTGCAGCTCGTCAAAGCAGAGTTGTCCCGAAAGACCTTCACTTCGAAAAATTACAGACTCTATAAGCTTCCAAATTCCGTTCCTCCTAAACCAGGCATGCGAAGGGTCTCTGGACATGGCGAGCAACTTGCAGTAGAGATCTGGAACGTTCCTACCGAGAACTTTGGCCAGTTTATTTCAATGGTTCCTCATCCGCTTGGTATCGGTAATGTTGAGCTCGATGATGGGTCATGGGTTAAAGGGTTTATCTGTGAAGAAGCTGGCTATATTCAAGTGAAGGATACAAATGACATCACGATGTATGGCGGCTGGAGAAACTTCATTTCCGAGACTTCTAAAGCCAAGCCCTTCAACACTGTGCTTGTAGCAAACAGAGGTGAAATCGCAGTTAGAATTATCCGAACTCTGAAGCGGTTGGGAATCAAATCAGTTGCAGTCTTTTCGGAGCCAGATAGATATGCTCAGCATGTTCTGGATGCAGATGACACTGTACCCCTGCATGGTTCCACATCTGCCGAAACGTACCTTTCAATGCGAAAAATTATCAATGCTGCGAAGCTCACTGGATCCCAGGCGATCATCCCTGGCTATGGCTTCTTATCTGAGAATGCTGACTTTGCGGAATTGTGTGAGGAAGAGGGTATTGTATTCGTGGGACCATCAGCTGAGTCAATTCGATTGCTTGGCTTGAAGCATTCTGCGCGGAAAATAGCAGATGCAGCTGGCGTGCCTCTAGTTCCTGGCTCCGGTTTGCTAGATTCTGTGGAGCAGGCCGTCAAAGAGGGCAACACCATTGGTTATCCACTCATGGTTAAAAGCACTGCTGGTGGTGGTGGCATTGGACTTCAAAGAGTCAGCAGCGAAAGCGAATTGATCAAAGCCTACGATGTCGTACGGCGGCAGGGTCAAGCATTCTTCAATGACCCAGGCGTGTTTCTTGAACGATTTGTAGACAATGCTAGGCACGTTGAAGTTCAAGTGTTTGGTGATGGCAATGGAAAGGCTATTGCCCTAGGAGAACGGGACTGCTCTCTTCAGAGAAGAAACCAGAAGATCATCGAGGAGACCCCTGCGCCAAATCTTCCTAAAGAAACCCAAAAAGCAATGCATGAGGCGGCCAAAAGACTTGTCAGTTCGATGAAGTATAAGAACGCCGGCACTGTGGAATTTATTTTCGATGAGGCGAGAAATGAGTTCTACTTTTTGGAGGTCAATGCACGACTTCAGGTTGAGCACCCTATTACGGAAGCCGTCACTGGTTTAGATCTTGTGGAATGGATGCTGTACGTTGCATGTGACAGAGCTCCTGATTTCAGCCAAACGTTGATTCCAAAGGGTGCTGCTATGGAGGCCCGTCTCTATGCAGAAAACCCTGTCAAGGGCTTTGTTCCATCGCCTGGTCAAATCACCGAGCTCCAATTCCCGAGTGAGGCTCGAGTTGATACTTGGATCAAGATGGGTACAAGAATTTCAGCCGAGTACGATCCTACATTGGCCAAAATCATCGTTCATGGCGTCGATCGACAAGACGCATTGAAAAAGCTTTGCAAGGCCCTTGATCAAACTATGGTGAGCGGTATCGTGACAAACATTGATTATCTGCGAAGTATTGCTTCTTCGGATGAGTTTGTGTCTGCTCGAGTGGCAACAAAACTTCTTGACTCCTACTCGTACAAGCCGTATGCGTTTGAGGTCGTATCTCCAGGCTCTAACACCACTGTGCAAGACTTCCCAGGCAGAAAGGGTTTGTGGCATATCGGTGTTCCTCCATCTGGTCCAATGGATGACTATTCCCACCAACTTGCCAATAGAATCGTCGGAAATGACGCTTCTGTGCCAGCTTTGGAGTGCACGCTGGTTGGACCTTCTCTACGTTTCCATTATGATGCTGTCATCGCTCTGGTTGGCGGGCACTCTCCCGCCATGCTTGACGACGCTCCAATTGCATTCAACGCGCCTGTTCAGGTTCGTGCAGGACAGGTCGTGTCTGTTGGCAAGTTACAATCCGGATGCCGAACCTATTTGGCCATTCGTGGTGGCATTGATGTTCCAGAGTATCTTGGCTCTCGATCGACGTTCGCATTAGGAAACCTTGGCGGCCACAATGGTCGTGCTTTGAAGCTTGGAGATGTCTTGTGGCTCGGTCGGCCCGATAGACAGTTCTGCTTGTTGCCTCTGCCAACTACTGAGCCTGCTGCATCGAAGGTGGCGCCTACTTTGAGCTCAACTTGGGAAGTTGCTGTAACTTGTGGTCCTCATGGCGCGCCTGATTTCTTCAAAAGTGGCTATCTTGAGAAGTTCTTCCAAGCGTCTTGGAAGGTGCATTACAACTCCAATCGATTTGGTGTGCGACTGAGCGGTGGCCCAAAGCCTGAGTGGGCTCGATTGGATGGAGGAGAGGCTGGTCTGCATCCGTCTAATGCGCATGACTATCCATATTCCATCGGTGCGATCAACTTTACAGGAGACGAGCCTGTCATTCTGACCTGCGACGGTCCATCTCTAGGTGGGTTTGTGTGCTGCTGCGTTGTAGCCGAGGCCGAGATGTGGAAGATTGGTCAAGCAAAGCCAGGTGACCAGATCAAGTTTATTCCAGTATCGGTCGACCATGCGCGGGCTCTCAAGCAGGCACAGAAGCTGGAGATAGAGACTTTGACGCCTCATTCGTTGCCGCTGGAGCCTCTGGTCTCGGTAGAGTCGCCAGTTCTACTATCCAAAAACACAGAGGACAAACTCGGAAAAGTTGTTTACAGATTGGCAGGAGACCGGTATATTCTCATCGAGTATGGCGAGAACGTTATGGATCTCAACCAAGCCTATCGTGTTCACAGACTCAGCCAAAAAGTCCTTGGACATGTCGACGGTGTACTGGAGATGACCCCTGGTGTTCGATCGGTATTGGTCGAATTTAATCCAGATGTCGTTCCTTTAAAGGCTCTTGTAGAGCGTCTTTCTGGCTTGGAAGATTCGATTGTTGCTACAGATCGATGGTCGGTGCCATCTCGAGTTGTGCGTTTGCCCATGTGCTTCGAGGACAGCAAGACTCTTTCCGCTGTTGAACGGTACGTCGAGACTATCAAGTCCAATGCGCCATGGCTTCCAAACAACGTCGACTTTTTGCAGAAGATCAATGGCTTGGAAGACCGAAACGACGTGCGAGATATTATGTACCAAGCGAGGTTTTTGGTTCTGGGCAGAGGCGATGTTTTCCTCGGTGCTCCATGCGCTGTACCATTGGATCCTCGACACCGGCTTATAGGTTCCAAGTATAATCCATCGCGTTCATACACGCCGAACGGCGTTGTGGGTCTGGGAGGCATGTACATGTGTATTTATGCCATGGACTCGCCAGGTGGGTACCAGCTTGTTGGCCGAACCATCCCTATCTGGGACAGGCTGTCGCTTAACCGACCATCAAACTCTACAGGGAAGCCGTGGCTCTTTATGCAGTTTGACCAGATCGAGTTCTATCCTGTATCAGAAGAGGAGCTCAATCGCCTCTCTGATGATGTCAACAATGGCAACTTCAATGTGGACATAGAGGAGTCAGTGTTTGACTATGGCCAGTACAGCAAGTGGCTCATTGCGAATAGCCAATCTATCGAGGAGAGTGAAAAGAGGAAGGAAGATGCGCACGACTCTATGGTAGAGATCATGACTGCAGCACAAGCCGCTGACGAGGCTGCGGACCACAGTCAAATCATTGACGAGGTGGTTGAGCCGGAGGGCATCAAGGTATATGCTGAAGTGGTTTCCGGCAGGTTCTGGAAGAGCTGTATAGTGCCTGGTGACATGGTGACCAAGGGCCAAGGTCTAGTGGTGCTTGAGGCCATGAAGACTGAGATGACCGTGAACGCTCCAGTGTCCGGTAAAGTGGTAAAGATATATCATAAGCAAGGCGATATGGTAGAAACTGGAGACTTGGTGGCTGTTATAGAAGAAACTTCAGCTTAGAGAACAGCTGTAGTATTGTGTATTTATATTAGATACGGCATGAATTTAACATTTGATTATAATACTTTTGGAACAATTGTGACTTGAGCAGATCAGTTATGTAGATTGCAAAGCCTTCATTTCTAGAATCGGAACTCGTTGGTAAATATCGTAATGAGTTTTCATCCCAGATAGATTGGCAAACCTGAATATTCACTGTATATACAATACCCGCCCGTTAAAACTGCTCTAAACACAGATGGAAACGATCCAACTGTATCAACTTGCTATACTGCTATGTAAATGTGCCGCGGCGCTCCGTTTTGAATGCGAGGAAGCGCTTGTAGAGTTTTGCACATTCTCTTCATTCGTTTCGTACTCATCATCATCCTCCTCCTCCTCCTCTTCCTCATCATCGTCGGCGTCCTCATCATCATCGTAATCTTCATCCTTGAAATTTTCGTTTTGATTCTCATCATCATCTTCATCGTCTTCATCTTCGTCGCCAGGTCGCCCTAACCTCTGCACAAGAATCTCCACGACATCCGACCATTCTCGCATCCCGCCCATACCGATATCTCCACATACGAGAACCTTCTCTACTGGCTTCAAGACCTCGAACCATGGGCATTCTTCTTTAAGCTGGATCAAATGTTTTTTTGTCATGGGGTTGGTGTACATGTGAGTGTTCATGGCAGGTGCAACTAGGATAGGCGTGGTGGGATTCCATGCTCGAATTACAGACGTAACAAGGTTGTTACAAATGCCGTTGGCTATTTTTGCCAGTGTGTTCGCAGAAAGGGGAGCTATCAGCATGATGTCAGCCCATCGACGAAGTCGAACATGCAGCACAGACTCTGTTCCTCCCGAATGTCGTGATACCCACTCATCGCCATCTCTCCACACTTTCACATCCGGTGGTAACTTGAAACCTGTCATAAAGTGTTCGGCTGAGGATGTAACTATAAGTTGTATCTCCGCCTTATCCTTGTAAACCTGTCTCAATTTGCCTATAATTAAGGGAATCTTTATTGTTGCCACCGATCCCGTAGCTGCAAGAAGAATGTGAAATTTACCATCACTGTCCTCGGAGGCAGCATTAGACTCAAGGACAGGACTCGATGATGAATTAGGACCCTGTCCTGGTCGCGTGCTGCTGACATCTAATTTTGCTGGTTCAGTGGGCGATCCTCTTTGGTTCGGAGGATCTTGCTTTAATCGAACTGCAGTAGAAGAAGAATAACTGTGTCCATTCGACGAAGAGAGCTTATTCAAGTTGGATGCATTTCTTCGCAAAGTCGTTGCTTCGAGCTCTGCTCTGCGCTCAGTAGTGAAGGATATGGCACTAGGTCGACGAGCT
The DNA here is from genome assembly GCA_030580095.1 of Blastobotrys petasosporus. Classification (NCBI taxonomy): domain Eukaryota; kingdom Fungi; phylum Ascomycota; class Dipodascomycetes; order Dipodascales; family Trichomonascaceae; genus Blastobotrys; species Blastobotrys petasosporus. Next base: position 385,220 of record JAKTSG010000007.1, read on the forward strand.
ATTAACGAGATGTCGTCGGGGTTATCGGTACTTGCAGACATGGCTGCGATTGTAATAAAATGTCAGCTAGCCGACGGTAATGAGTAGTGTTGCCAAGAACTTATTGTAACTGAGCGCGAAGAAATATAAGCGAGGTGTGTGATCTGAGATTATTAAAGCCCTTTGAGCGCTGGGACCATTTTTACTGACTCTCGCTAAAGTGGCAGGGTGTGCATATGGCTCAAACGACAGACGATGGCAAATAGGATCGAATGAACGTTCTCAAATTGAAGAAAAGTATAGATCTAAAACAAATATGCGTTAATTGTGGAGTTGCACAAACTGGTACAAAAACCGTTTTGATAGAACGACTACTCAACGCACCGGTCACGCGTTTACCCCCTCGACTATTGTCTATGGATGTCGGCATCAAAAATCTGGCCGTTTGTGAGCTTGAGCTGAGTAATTGTGATGAATTTAAACCAGCTATTGCCAAATGGACAGTTTTTGACTTTCCTGCCACTAGCTTTGACCAGCCATTCTTTGCCATATCCACGCTCGAGTTTATTCGGAAGTTACAACCTTTACCAGCCATTGTGCTAATTGAGCGGCAAAGAATGCGATCCCAAGGTTTAGGTAATGTTCCCGAATGGATTGCAAGGATGAACATGCTCGACGCCATGCTACACACCGCGATACAAGCGCCGAACGTCCAAATGGACAATACTGCGCTTACCGTCAACTCAGTCTCGATAGATCCCGCAAAAGTGATGAAATATTGGTTCAGAGAAGATGTTTCACAGAGCAGAAACCCTAACGAAAGGTACCGTATGACAAAAGGTAGCAAGACGAAAATTGTGAGCGAGTGGCTCCAGTTGCCTGAAAGCAACCGCCCTTTTTTGCTCGACGAAGGACTTGATACTCAGTATTTTTCTGAGCAAGCAAAAAAAGATGATTTATCTGACGCTCTATTGCAGGGTTTAGCGTGGGTTCGGTGGCAGCATAACATTGGCCAACTTCGCAGAGCAATCGGTTCGGCTGAGGAATTGGATTGCCTAAAATTATGGGAAAACCACTCTCACTTTGCACCGAATTAGGATTTACATGAAGCTACTAGTTTTATAGTAATGTAAAATATATATGTGACTCCGCAAACATGTACATTTGATCCACGGTAACTCAAGCCGCACAGTTTTCCCAACGAATGAGCAGCGACTTCATCTGTTTGTAGACAAGCCCACCACTAATCGCGTACCAACATTGACATATTTTTATCATGGGCTCAAACAATTCCAAGGTATCAGACCCGGCATCTAAAGTCTTCCTGCCTAAGACCCCGACCGAGTTCTCGCCTAGTTTAATAGCTAAGCTTGACTCATCGGTGGAATCCGACTTCACTCGACACCAATACTCGGAAAAGTACATCCAGGACAAGGTAAACGAGGAGCTGCGAAAGCTGGAAGTTGAATCCAAGAATTCTCTAAGTGCTGCAGTTGAGCACGTCTCGCGAGATGTAGGAAGCAGCACAAACTCTGCAGTTACTCTACGACAGCAGATCGTCGAACTAAAGAAAAAACTCGACTCACGCCCACAACCGCAAGAGCTGGCCGAAGAACTGACACAAGTCAGAGACGCTTTGACCAAATGCATTACATCGAATCAGAATCAACCATTAAATTGCTGGGATGAGCTTGAACATTTCAAGCGCCAAGTGAAACGCATCAATACAGAATGAACAAGCTTTTTATTCGTGCCCGAGGTGGTCAAGCATAATGTTATATAGATTATAAAAGATATACTACTACTCAGTCACAACTACACAAATCTAGAGCCCGGCAGAGCGGTAAAGAAGAATCAATGCAGAATCAGATTCTCCGCCGCCGGCCAGACCTTCAACTCTAGTTTCATCAACAATTGATACCTTCTCGTCGTTGAAACGCCACCACTTACCAGGCTCTGAGTTGTGTCGTACAAAACACTGGTAATGACCGGCATCGGCAGTTGGCCCTTGATGTGTAATGACTGCTGAAAGCTGATAGAGCCCCGTAGGGTTACAGTTCGCATCTTCCTTGAGCGCATCGCTTATAGAAGCTTGCAGCTGAGAGTTGAGTTCCTCCCGTTTTGCTTCAGTCAATTCGCCTTTTCTGTCGACAAACTTGGAGATTTCAGGGTCGAAATCGGCGGTCTTCGTTCGCTTGACAGCTCGAACAATCTCCTCCTTTTCTCGCTCAAGTTCCCTATATTTCTCTCTCGCTGGAATCATAGCTGTTTGAAGTTCTTCGGTGCAAAGCTCTGTAACATCCAAGTTGAATGGAAATGCCACTTTACGCAAAATCTTTGTCTTCTTATTTGTGTCTCGTCGCCAATAGAATCTAACGAAATGCACAGTCAAATACTTCGGCAATCGCGTAATCTTCTTAGTTAAAGTATACTGTGCATTCCTTCCTAGAACATCGCTATGCTTTTCAAGCTTTTCCGACATAGCTTCAACCAATCCATCTCGCAAGAAGTTTGTCTCGCCTGTTATATGGCAATTTAGCTTCAAAAAATCTTCAACGCCGATTTTAGGAGTCTCATCAGCTTCGTCACAACTCAGTTTGGTCTCAAAGGTGCCACCAAAGAGCTGCTCGATCAATATCTTATCATCCTCCGTTTTAAGATTGTTTCGCAATTCGGCCAGAATCTGCGACCATGCTTCTTCAGCATCTTGCTGCTTATACTGATGTCTATCCTGTTGTGCAAACTGAGGATAAAGCCGTCTCAATGTTGCGATAAATACAGCAGGTCTATAAGCCTCGGACGTGTTGCGCATAGTTGTGTAAAGATCTCGGAGGCCCCGTGTGAGCTCACTGTGCGCATCCGATCTTCGTCCTAGAGCTTCTTGCAATTCTGGAACAGTTCGCAAAGCTTGAACAGTAGAATTGAGATAGCACGTATTCCCAGTGTTGATCAATCCGGGAGGCGCGATGTCTTCGTTGTCAACTTCCGCCACAGCTGCCTCATTCAAGTTTGCCGCCGGTGGCGGTTTTGGCAATTCACCAGCCGTTCCGAGCATCATCAAGCTCTGGTTAGGCTTCAATCCCAGTTTTGACATATCCGTATCGTCTTTAAGTTGTCCCCCCTTGACCAAGATCTTTTGTCGTTCTGGTGGCACCCCTGTTAGAGAAAACAGCTGCATTTTCAGTACCTCACCCGGCTCGGAAAGATCAACTTCAAGCGAGTGTGCCTTTCCAGCGTGACGCACTATAACTTCAACCGGTTAGCAGAAAAAAAACCAATTGAACCTCTACTTACTTGGAACACTCATGCTGGCTGAATAATACGGGCGACAAATACGCGATAAGTGTAGTGTAGATGACAGAGATTGTGAGGTTCAAATGTGTGTTGAAGTTGCAGGCGCGCCACGCGTTGATGCCAGCATCGTTAATTCAACAGCACCTACCAACTGATGAAAATCGATCTACAGCCCAGGAGGGCAGCGCAACAGCTGCTCAATGTTCTGCTAGTTCTGACAAGTGCGTTTATGTTCTACAAAGGGTTGGCAGTAGCAACCAATTCGCCCAGTCCAATCGTTGTTGTGCTGTCAGGGTCCATGGAACCTGCATTTCAGCGTGGAGACATCCTGCTGCTATGGAACCGCGACCACCGAGTGAACGTGGGCGATGTTGTGGTTTACAACGTTAAAGGACGTACTATACCAATCGTACATCGAGTTTTGCGAGAGCATTCTTCGTAAGTAGTAAATGGATGGTGCATGAGCTAACTTGACAGTGACAAAAAGCAGCTTCTATTGACAAAAGGAGACAATAATCCTATGGATGACCTCGACCTCTATTCACACAAGCAAATGTACTTGGATCGTGAGGCAGAAATTGTTGGAACTGTCAAGGCCTATGTTCCTAAACTCGGCTACGCCACAATTTTATTGACTGAAAATCAAAAGTTCAAATACGCTCTCCTAGGTCTTATTGGCTTGTCCACGCTGATGCAGCGCGAAGAAGATTAAAAAAGTCCTTCATGCTAACGAGAATAAATATTTGTTGTAAGGTCTATGTGATTTACCATTTATTACAACTTTTAGTAATCCATATATGGCCCCTCATCGAGACCCCGTGGTTGAGCCTGAACGGCCAGCTTGCCTCTCTCCAAAACTCTGCTCGCCTTCTGGCCCATAGCATGTTCGCTTTTAAGCTTGAGTCTTTGAATATAAGTCTCGAATACTGCGCGCCGGATAGAGTCGTCTTTGATATCCCGATATGCGTCTGAGTTTGCAAGCCTCGCCGCTACCACGTCCCACGAATCGCCCACTTTGATAGGAGGTTCTATATGTTTGAGCTCACTTCGAAGTTCATCCTGCGCTCTCCTCAATCGTCTTTCGTCTGCTAGTCTTTCAGCTTCTCTCTTGCGCTCAGCATCCTGCTGCAGACGATTGTATACGTATTGTAGCTCATAATCTTTAAGTCCCCTCACACCGACGCAATCCTTGACAATTTCTTGGAACATTGAAAAGTCCTCACACAACTCGAAACTCCTTTTGGTCGTTGCTAAAAAGTCAAGCACGATGTCCTCCCATTTTTTGATCTCTCGTTCTTGTGCCTCCAAAATATCCCAAAACAGCTCTATTGGAGAGCTTCCTGGCTGACCACAAATCTCGATATAGCGGCCATCTTTCTCCAAGAAAGGAATGATATCTTTCCATCCTGTTCCAGGCTCAATTCGACGGTCATTTTGCAGTTCTTTTAACAGCTCTTTAAATGCATCCCTAGCTTTTCGAGCCTGTCTGTATTCAGCCGCTCGCTCAGCTTGTTTCTGTTCGTTATCCTTCCTTTCCAGCGCACGAATATATTTTTGAAATACCGTCAGCGAGTCTAGCTTACTGGCTGTACTTTGCTCGGCCATAGACTGCACATCTCTCCACTCTGAATATGAGTGTATCTCTGAATGCATCAGGAGGTTCTCGAACAATGACATACTTTCCTTCCTGCTCGCCACCAATTGCTCAATATACTGCTCTTTCAAAGTTTTAACAAAGCGACGAAAAGCCAAGGCCTTTTCATTTTCGCTTTCTATGACGGAGAACACGGGGTCTTTCTCCAGCTGATGCTTTACCGTCTTCCAGCGTGTATAGTGCTGAATTGGGTACTTTTCGAGTTGACGAGCCATTGCTGCCTTAGTATTTTCTCTTTGTAGACGACGCTCTTGCCTCTGGTTCCGCATAAGTACCTCATGGTAACCGTCAAAACGCAGTTTCCGTTGGTATGGATCTGGAGTCTTCCAGTAATTGACCTGTTTGACTAGCTGGGGTAGGCACTGTTTCCAGCCAGCTTGATAATTCATATCCAGTGAGCGAACAGCTTCTGAAAAGGCTTGCGATTGCGCTTCTTCGTCATACGCTGGGATGTCCAGTTGAGGAGTCAACGCGCTGTTAGGCTCAAACCCTGCCAGCACTTCTTCCTCTGGTACATCTTTACTCACTTCTTTCGAGTCAATTATTCCATTATCAACAGTGCTATGACTATCACCGTCTAGAATTCTCTGCACTTCAGATGGTGTCTCCCAAACGCTTCTGTTCGTGCCTTCATGGAACCAATATTGTCCTCCATCCTCGCTGAAAAATCTTCTCCAACCTGTTGCGGCAATCGCTTTATCTACACTGCCAAACAACTCCTCTGGTTTATCCCAGGTGGTCTCGTTTGTTACTTCGTTGTAATAATATATTGACCCATCCTCGCCTTTCACCTCTTCCCAAGTCATTGTCCCTGGTTGTCGTCACTGTGCGTACGCGGTCCTGTCGGTTGGGAGTATCGTCCTACAACTCCTACCGATTTCTGTCGTGTCACAACGCGGGGATAGGCTACGTTCGGTAAAATAACAAAATGGTAAGCTCAATTGCAACAGAAAACATCTAACTGAATGAAGTCACAATCATTGAAGCCGTATCTTAATGCTGTTCGAACTTCTTTGAGCGCTGCACTGTGTTTGGAGAACTTTGCGTCACAAACAGTCGAAAGGCATAATACACCGGAGGTAGAGGCGCAGTAAGTCATAACTTCACCCTCAAGGATTTTGCTGACAAGAAAATAGGAAGTCGCCAGAAGCCCTTCTGAATACGATGACTGTTGCACGTAATGCGAACGAGAAGGTGTTGATTGAGCCGAGCATCAACTCTGTAAGGGTATCGATTAGGATTAAGCAGGCCGATGAAATAGAGCAGATTCTTGTGCATCAGTTCACAAGGTTTTTGACAGGAAGGGCCGAGGCATTTTTTATCTTGAGAAGAAAGCCCATAACAGTAAGAGAGTGTTTATTAAGCGGCGTTACTAATCGACTTAGGGGTATGATATTTCCTTCTTGATCACCAACTTTCACACAGAGGAAATGCTCAAGCATAAGCTGGTAGATTTCATCATCGAGTTTATGCAAGAGGTTGATAAGGAGATCAGTGAAATGAAGCTTTTCTTGAATGCACGAGCGCGTTACGTCGCTGAGGCTTATCTTACGCCTTTCGACTAGTCTTGATACGGCGTGCTATAGAAAGCAATCGAAAGATAACGTATAATAGTACTTTTTCTCAGAATTACAAATAGTTATGTCATATTAAACGTACTAGATTCCTAACTTACACTCGCCATTTCAGGCCGGAGCCAGGTTGACCCACAACGGAGATTCCAGTAAGTCGGCAGATACTTCCTTTAGCTGAGGCATGATATTTGGCACCCGTCAAAGGATCCTGCACAAATGGCTCACCTTCGTATATAGGCATAAGGGTCGCAGGGCATACGCTGAAATTTGTTTCTCGATTGAAGTTAATCTCCACCTCATCAAGAGCAGATGCGCCGGCGACGTTCTTGAGCGCCATAGCCTTTTCTCTGTGCTTTTCTCTTAGTTTCGGCAAGCTTAAGATCTTTTCAGCGAAATAAGATGCAGAAGCAAAGTTCTTGGCGGTAATTGCTAGCTGGGTGGCCTTAAGCAGTGGCAAGGCTGCGTGGCGACTATCGAGCTTTGGTATAGTCATGTAAGCGGCAAGCTCGAGTGACCTTTGACTGTTGCTCTGAACCTTCTGGCGGCTCAGCTCAATACTGCATGCAAGAATATAGTTTCGGCAAATTTGAACGCATTCCCCAAGGAAGTGTGCCTCGTCATCAGTGCTGGCTGCTGAAGTAACTGCGACATAGAGTACTTCCCTAAATGTCTCTACTGCCAACTCCAGCTTATTGAGCGAAAACTCTTTATAAGCAGCATCTAATTTTGTCTTGATGCCACTCAAATCTGGAATGAGCGGCTGTGGATGGCTGCTGTCTGAACTGAATCTCTTAGCATTGAACTTTAGAGGCGCCAGTTCGTTATTTCCCTCTAGATAAAACTTTGAGCACCTGTACACTTCCAGGAATCTAGACTTCAAAGGAGCGAAATTGGCAATTCCAGCCTGTCTGTTGAGAAGCTGAGCAGCACTCTCAAACGAACCTGCCGCAATATGGTCAGCAGGCACTTGTGAGGATCGAATCCATAGTTCTGGTTCAGAGAGCTCCGCTTGAGCCTCAGCCACATTTGTCTTCAGGTCAATGCCAAGATCTTCAACTTCCATATCCCAGCCACCATCGTCTTCGCCGTCGTTGTCGACTTCCACATAGTCCGCACTAGTTACACCTTGAACATGCTCGACGGGTGACTCGTCTTTAGCCTCTAAAGTTAGATCAGCGAAGTCGCCAGATAAGGATTGTTCGAAAAATGATCTCACTGATTGCTTTAGGGGCCAATTAGCACTGTATGTATCATGTGCAACTCCCGGGACTGTGTCCTGAGAAATATCTGTTGTTTGGGCCTCAATGGCCGCAATCTCGACGCCTGCAGTTCTGGCTATGTCTTCGGCTATATCTTTCAAACCGTTGCTCTTTGCTAAAGCATATGCTAGAGGGTCTTGACCTGCCTCCCGCAGCAGTTGAATCCGTTGCTCTATATTGTTCAGAAAAATACTGGTTTGAAATCTAGCAGCATAATCGGATCTGTGCTCTGCAATCTGCTCCATTTTCTGGAGACGACCAACGTTTCCGGTAATAAGATAGGTAAAAGATAGTCGATCAAAATCATGCTGTTTCTGGTAGATTTCTTCCACCACATCATGATTTCCTTGAGACAACGCTTCCTGCCCTAGTTGACGCCACGCCGAAGCTTTCCCTAGTGCCTTCGCTTCTTCCAATGCTACCTCAAGATTACCACATTCAAGAGCCAAATCAAATTTAGTTTGGTGGTCTTGCACGAATTGGAGTGCAACTTCTGGATATCCCTTCTTTTGCAAATAGGATATTATAGACTGGCCAACAAGAGAAGAAGTTTTGATAATCCTCAGCACCTCTTGGAAATTCTTATTGATCAGTGCCCGTTTGAACCTGTATTCGGTTGGATCGACGCGCACAACTTCCACTGTACCGGCTCGCGTCAAAGTATAGACGCTGCTTCCACGAGCTTTAACTAGGTAAAGAGTATTTGGCAACGTTCGTAGAATGCCGTTGTCGCCGTTCAACAAACAGTACTTCAAGTGATTCAAAGTGGAGTACAGCAAGACACCAGATTCGTCCCAGGTTGCGCTCTTAATTCGAATCGTTTCATGAAGAGACGATACCGTCTCTAAATTTTTGGTGGCGATTGTGACTGTGTGTTTACCCAACAATGCAACATATTGCCCGTCATTTGACCACGACACGTATTTGATTCCAGCAATCGGCATTTTGGCAATTTCCTTTTTCTGCTGGATGTCCATTATGACAACTTGTGTTGCACCCACTAGCATCAACTGGCTCGGGCCAGCAACAATGATGTCCTTAGTGGATACAGGCGTGGCAATGGATTTAACAATAGAATTGTTCAAATCACGAATCTCAATTGTTTGATTCTTTTTGTTGAGAACTGCAAATCTGTTTCGTGATATGAACACCGCCTGATCCCCCTGGCCCTCAATGACATTAGTTGGCTCGATTGCTCCAGCGCTATCTCGAGGAAGGTTCATGAGCTCATAGTGGCCAGCGTTTTCTGTTCTCCAAGTCGCAAGCACAGATCGCTCGGCAGGGTTGTAAGAAAGCGATCTGAAAGGCGTCCAAGAGCTACCTTGCTTCTTTAGCGACAACAGTGCCAAATTTTCGTTTGCAGCGAGATCGTAGTGCTTTAACTGCTTATCCTTAGATATATAGAACAGCGAGTTTTGGTGGAGAGCAGACGCCGGTCGTTCCCTTTCAAGTTTGAAAACCATCACACCTGTATCATGCGCTGCTGCGAAAAGATTCATAGATGGATGAACAGCCACATGCCAGAATTTATCTGAATCGCGCTTGAATTGCTGAACTGGCGTTCGCTTATTAAGATCCCAAGTTCTGATCGTCTTGTCTTCGCTAACGGACACTATCAAGTCTTGATATGGATGGAACACGCAGCAGAGAATATTATTCAAGTGGCCACGGAAGGTATCCACCTCCCATGCCTTATTCTCACTCATACGCCACAGTTTAAGAACACGATCATCACCTGCCGAGATTATCAGTGGAAGAGTGGGATGGAAAGATGCCCAATTAACACCCCGATCATGGCCTTCTAGAACGTACTTCACCACAGCATCCGTGTTACCAAAAACATCCTGCTGTGGAGCATTTGCACGAGCCAATTGATCCTCAAAAGAGTTGACAGAGTTGGTTGGTGCAGAGTGCTTCTTGCGCAGCCCAGAAATATCCCACACTCGCACAGTCTGATCCAAAGAGGACGAGACGATCAAATCCTCTGTAGGATGGAACTGTGCTGACATGACATAATGGTTGTGACCTGTCAAGCATGCAATTTCTTGTCTGTTCTGCCAATTCCAGATTCTGATGGTTTGATCATCCGAGCAAGAAATCAGCCAAGGAAGGTCGTCGTGGAAAAACACTGTTCTTGTGTAGTCCAAGTGACCAGTCAAAGTAAACAAACATTTCCTAGTTTGGAGAGACCAGACTTTTATGGTGTAGTCGTCACCACAAGAGGCGAATAGAGGTTGTGTTTTGTGGAAATCTACACCTCGCACAGGACCCCCGTGGCCTTCAAACCGATCAATTATTGTCCCCATTCGATAATCCCAGAGCTGGATCGTAGAGGAATGCAATGAAACCAGGATCCATGGTCTGAATTGTTAGCCTAATTCCTGAGCTCTGTCTATAAATACATACCTCTTTGGGTGAAACGCGACGCTCTTCGCCCGGGAAGATTTCGACTCGAACTAGAAGACATGGTTAGTACCATACGGGGAACAAAAACTAAAGGCATACCTTTGTGAGCATCTGCATAGTGAATTGAGCTGATCTGCTACCCTATGGACGCTCGTAGATATGCAATGTCGAGAAATTAGAGAATCGTATGGTGGTAGTAGTGTTGAACAGAGACGACGTGGCCTTCATGGAAAAGTCCCACCGCGACAGACGCGCGCAGCCCGCACCAGGGGCCAACTCCTCCAACACTTCCATTTGCCAGAGATGCGGCGCGCGACGCACGGGAAATTTTCACTTAAGCACCCTTTTCAAGCATCGATGTCAGGTTCTCTTACCGCAATGTCGCTAATAAGAGGGTTACCCAAGAGGCATTTTTCAACAACTTGCCTGCTCTTGGAGGATGCATCTAGCCGGAAGAAGGTATCTAGTGCTGTGAACTGGCGGCCGAAGAAGACCAAGGCCATTACCGAATCTGTACAACAAATAGCTGCGGCAAATAAACAACTACCGTCAGAAAGCAACATTCACCATAGTTTTATGCGCAAATTCGGAATGGGAAGTACTTACGATCCGTTCGACTTTTCGCTTACGAAGCTGAAGCTCGACAGAGAAGCGCAGTTCACCAAGCCAAAGACCGACCAGTTTCTCAAGGCTAAATTCGATCCTTTGAAGCTTTGGAAGGAACCTATCGAGCTTTCTGAATACATCTCCACTAATGGGTCCATTTTGCCAGGCTACAGAAATGGGCATCGAAAGAAGACGCAAAAGCGCTTAGCAAAAGCTATAAGAAGATCAAGGGCAGCCGGTTTGCTATCACCTTTACACCAAGATGTCAGCAAACTGCCGACAGAGAGATATCGGCTTTAAATATACATCAGCATAATTTTTTGAACCAGATCTTGGTCATCATGTATAGTTCCCCTCCGTTGTCACCTCTTTGTATCATTACGCTCGCTTCTGTATAAATGGAATAAAGACTTTGTAAATATTAAGACTTTTTTTCACTTGAGTTTCATGTGATGCTGATGGTACCAGTCTGTGAGGCGCTAAAGCAGCTATCAAGAGACTTGTCCTTATATCTCAAATCAGGGCGAACTCGCAGGTTTTCCTAGGCTTGGACCCGGTAGTTTGCCACGATCGCGCGGCTGCAGGACGCGTCTAAATTACGTGAATTTTGTGTGCACTCTTGCGAGCCTGCAACTCGACTAATAGCACTTTTATATATTCTACGGCCCAATATGAATGATGGAAGCTGTAGATCATGTTTCCGACTCCGATTTCATCCTTGAGTGGGAAATTATATGCTCTGACGAATCCTCGGATGAGGCGCTCATCCCTGCTAGACCAGCAGTACAGAGAATCCATCAGAGAGAGGACACAAACGTTGGTTCAGGACAAGTCACTCATCTAGAGTCAAGATCAACAATCCAGGAAGAACTTGTATGTTTATCATGTCTACCAAAAGCTAATACGCACAGCGTCAGGAAAGTCCGGGTAGTTCCAGTTTCTCGATCAATGCCTCACCTTCTCACCTTCAAGAAGATATCAGTCCATCTACCAATATACCCAATGACGTGACATTATCTCTCGAAGGAAAAGATCATAACATCGCCCAGCTAGATATAAATTCTCCCGGCGCTTCATTGCATGATCTCTCGCCAATGGCCGATGAACAGACGGCACAAGATGAAACCGCTGGTGGACTTCTACCACGGTATAATCTCAGGGCTAGGAGAGATGAACAGCTTCATCCATATAAAATGGAAAAACTGAATGCGAAAAATATCGGAATCTACGAGCGCACTGAACTGGGCTCGCAAGATGATGGAGACTACACTCCCCCATTTTCGCCGATCATGAGACACGAAAACAGTGAAGCTCAGTTGGCGATATCACAAATCGACTCACTGTCAGATGAGATCGCTCCAAAAAGTCTTGACGACGAATTGGATGACACTTACAACTCTTCTAGCGATGACGAAAGAATTTTTTTATCGAGAGCTCAAAAAGGAGCATCTAGACGCACTGAAGCGAGACCCTTGCGTCGAGACAAATCGAAAAGAATTACACATCGAACATCTCATGTTCCGACCCGTGAAGTGCAAGATATAGCCTTTGATGCCCATGGTTCGATTATTGGAGAAACTGGCGAAGCTGAGGAATATGACGTTGTTGAATCATACCGACCACATACTTTTGGTTCTAAACAACCAAGTAATGTAAGAAACAGCGCATATTTCTCTCACAGACGAAAAGCTGCACCCTCTTCCTCATCTTTAAGTGAATTCCACGAATTTATGAGAATATTCAATGGCAGTGCACTCCCGGATTATCGCAGGGCGCCGAACTCAACAGTTCTGCGAACAGGTCCGAGGAAAAAGACGGGCGTTTCCACGGTCACTGGCACAAAAAATCCCAGGTCCAAACGACGGCAGATCTCTAGAAAAGCCAACAAAAGTACTGCGCGTGCTGTAAAACGTACGTCGCACACTTCACGCCTTGTTTCTCAAAACCGAGCTAGAGTCACAGCTATAGGTTCAACTGTTGTAGAGTACCGGGATGGAAGCTTTGCTAACCGTTTCCTATCTGAACTTGGCAATGACAAACGTCCGAGCTTTTTGGATGAACTGAGTCAACCGTTAAGTACTTCCAAACTACCTGATCCAGGTTTGATTCATTGTGGTCAGGCTGGAGATCATCGAGCCTCTATCATAAGCCATCATCAATCTAAGACCAGATCTGTGAGCTCAGAACACCCTGTGGGCCCACTCCCGTTAAGCAAGATCTCTCGTGTGGGACATCACGGCGAAAGTATATCTTTCCCCAGACGCAATGACATAACAGATTTGTCTGATATTTGTCATATTCTACGGAGTATTCCGGCATTCGATTTGCCGGAGCTGTTTCCTGGGTGTGCAGATTTAGAGTCCCCGGATAGCTTTCTGCTCACGTTTAAGGCCATTTTACAGCGACCGGCTCTTTTACTTCTCGGTCCACACGAAGCATTACTTGCAATCAAGATTTTGGCTACTTCTTTCTTCCTCCAATTTCCGGATAGTCGTGATCAGCGCTTTCAACTTACAGAATACATCGTGCAAGCTGTCCTCAAAATCATTCGTAAAAACGCTTTGTTGATTCGTTTATCAGGAAATATCCTTGAAGGCGGGGAGTCTTCGTCCATTCACCTAGCCTCTCAATTGGTGCTCGATGTATTCAAGCTAATGCAGCAATGGTGGGACGATGAGAGATTGTTTTCGTCTTTGTTCGTCCGGACATTCGAGCACGCCTTCGATGACGTTTCTGAGCATTGGGGTTTGATTTATGCTGTAACAGACATTTTGAATAGCCTTAATATTCACATTAACTGGGATGGGCTCTTATTACGTGAACTTCGCAGCTCAACCCAAGACGAGACGGTCACGAATTATCATCGCCTACGCAATTCACTAGTCGGATGTCATAAGCTCCTTGCATCGCATCAATGGAAAATGAACGAATTCAAATTTCTCACGGCGATGTTCACAGTATTTGGGGACCGACGCTGGAAGAATTTTGAGACGAGTTTTTCGTCAGACGAACTCGTGCTACTTCCTAAATTTATAAGCAGTGAAACAGAGGCGTATGATATCAGCGTCGAATCGGACTCTGTCTTCAGCTTATTTATGAAGATTGTAATCTTGGTCTTGCGAAGAAGTAGCAGCGAAACTGGAGGACGTCTAAGTCAGGTCGTCCGGGCTGAAGGCCATAGAGCCGATTGTTATGGTAATGCCAATATTCAACAGGCAGATCTTGAAGCCTTGGCAAATGACTATACTGTCAACCTGGTTGGTGCAAAATATCTCAAACGGTACAAATGGATTAGAATTTTGGAAAGTCGGATCAAGCTTCCAGATTCACATGCATATGCACGAAACCTATCGTTGTCTGCACTCTTCCACTCCCTTATGATTGTTTTCGATGCTAAAAATAATGGAGACATTAGGTCGAGTGAACTGGCTCAGACAGTTGATTGGCTAGAAAAGCTTGTCGAGACTACTGTGAAATCTGGCGATGACACCAGTGCCATATACATATCCCGTGCGATCTATGTATTTATCCAAAAACGAGCTGGGACGCTTCCATATTGTCCAAATTGGACAGATATCTTGACGCCCTTGGTTATCCTCTGGGAGAGGTTTGGTTTTAATGTAAAGCAGAACGTAAAATCAAACTTCGTCGCAGCCCTCGAGGTGGAAAGAAAAAGGGAAAAGCTGGCGGAGGAGCTTGTTTTCACAGATGAAAGGCATGATGGCGAACTACCACAACCCGCGAGACCGCTTGCGCATATTTTAAAACGGCTCAAATTCGAGGACTTTCTCGAAGATGGCTTGAATAAAACGGACTCCAAGCAAGATGTTCTCCTTCAACTCCGATTCGTTTGCGAAGTGCAAAGTTATATCGTGAAGGAGCGCGTTTCAGTAAGTTACTCATATTGAACCCACTAACCATTTTAGACCTGGTATGCTCTACTCTGTGGGTATGGATATGGATCAGTTATGTGGAATTCGCCTGGATTGAGGCACTTCGAACCGATGTGGCTGAAGCAGGCTTACCTCTTAGATCCCAGGGCGTTTGCCGACACTTCAGTGGCAGACTTGATGAACGAGAAGTTTTTTATCCAACTTTTAAGTGTTGATCCCAGCAAGTACTTGATGGACCTATTTGCCGTCATGAAGAACATTCACCCGCTTAGCAAAGCATCGTGGGGCACCTTACGGCCGACCATCCAAGAACAGCGGGAAGAAATAATAACTTCGACTGTTCCTTTCATGAATAGAAAACTGTTTAATATGCTCAAAGAGGAGGTCAAACGTCAAAAAGCATTGCCCAGTGATTTAAATTCTGGGTTTCATTC
The DNA here is from genome assembly GCA_030580095.1 of Blastobotrys petasosporus. Lineage (NCBI taxonomy): Eukaryota > Fungi > Ascomycota > Dipodascomycetes > Dipodascales > Trichomonascaceae > Blastobotrys > Blastobotrys petasosporus. Next base: position 400,319 of record JAKTSG010000007.1, read on the forward strand.
TACGAATTACCAGATAACTGTTGCTAAGCATTTTGAGAATTACGAATCCCTTGCCACTCGCATGAATGACAGTGGTTCGCTTTCTTTTACTCAAGTTTATGTCACGGAAGCGCTGAAAAAGTGGCAGATATCTGGTGATTTGTCAACGATCAAAGAGTTTGTTGTGGCGTTCTCTCAACTGGATGACGAAAAGTGGTCTTCAGTGATGCGTTTAATGTTGATTGACTTTCCAAAGGCATTAGGTGTAACCATGGAAAAGAACGACTGCGATTGCACTTTTTTTGCGCTCCCACTCATTCTCTTTGCAAAGCGGTACCTGTGGGACTCTGTTGTTGATAAGAGCAAGCTAAGGTCGTGCATGGAAATATACTTAGAGTGCACAAAGATTTACAGTGGCCTCGTCTCCAGATCCTTTTCAAAGCAACATCGTTTTGCACTTTGGGGAACTGCGCATATGTTATTTGATATCGGTACGAGGCTGAGCAAGCTCCTATTACACGCAAATAGTCACAGCATCAGCGAGCGAGTGAAGAGCGCGTTTCATCACCTACATAGGTGTGGTGAGTTTATTTTTTGTGGTAATGGCAGCTATGATTACTTCTCTGGCGACGCCAACTCCCTCTTAATTGCCTCTATCGCTGAGCTGTTTGAAAATTGCAACGTTACACGGGATTGGCTTGCAGAACAAGGAAAGGTTGCTCTGTTCTCAACTGAGCTGGCTGCGAGAAGGTCTTTCTTCCTATTTTGTAGACATTTTCTCCTGGTTCAAGAGCTTCCCGTAGATGCATTAGAACGCGCGCTGGACTCATTGAATTCAGAACAGCTGCACTTGGAGCCACACTTGCACAGTACTCACGCTCCAGATTCGCATAACTCTACGAAGAACAGTCTATTAGAGAATGTATTTATTTAGCTGTGTTAATTTGAACCTGTCATTTGAAAGTTCGTTCTCTGTCGGCTACAGCTCTGACAGCAATGATTGCGCCGCACGTTCTTATCAAAACAAGCGGCGCGCACCGTGGGCGTGACTTATACACCCTACCTACTACAATCGTAGGTTGATCTCATACATTCATTCATCTCAATAACAGGGCCACCATATTCATGATGACACGATGCCGCAAGATTTAGACCGGGTAACTTTCATGAGTGCGTTTATAGGAAAAGGATCGGTTTACGAACGGCTGGATCAGGAGACGCCGGTAGAAGCGCATGGCAGGGCACACAGTGGCGCTCTCTCTCGTCTTGAGTCAGACGATGAGGAAGATCTCGAAGCCCAGGTAATGCATCATCAAGCTAGTTCAGCAACTGGTGGCAGTCGAAATAACCATCGTCGTACTTCTGAGGACAACCAGGACCTCATTAGCTCACACTATTTCAAGCCGATTCGCTCGGCGAATAACTTACTGCCCAAAGAAAGAGCACTGTGGAAATGGGCAAATGTGGATAACCTCGATACATTTCTTTCCGATGTTTATGCATACTTTCTAGGCAGCGGATTTTATGCCATACTTTTGGCAAGAGCTCTGAATATGCTAACTCTCGCGTTTGTGATAACATTTTCCACTTATTTCACCTCTTGTATCGATTACAGCAAGATATCGGAGAGCACTAAACTGTCAGAGATACGTGTTCCTCACTGTATGGCAAAACTTGGAACGTTTCATCTATTAATGCTGTGGACGCTTAGCGTTTTTTTTGTCTTGAAGTCATTTCAATATTTGATGGATATTCCTAGGCTCATCGACATGAAGAACTTTTACGAACAGCTTTTGAACGTTCCAGAGAACGACATGCAGACTGTATCGTGGCAGCATGTGGTGAATCAACTCGTCCTGCTATGGGATCAAAATCTTATCACGGCGCGGCGGAATCGAACTAAGTCGCGTAAGGGAAAGAGGCATACAAACCATGCTGAAATTGCCAATCGAATAATGCGACAGGAAAACTACCTTATTGCTTTGATCAATAAACAAGTGCTTGATCTCACCATACCGATCCCTGGCTTACGGCATGTGCAATTCTTGACCAAAACAATGGAATGGCACCTAAATCTATGTATAATGGATTTTGCGTTTAATGAACAAGGTCAATTACGGCCCGTGTTTTTGAAAGAATCGCACCGGTCGGTACTTTCAGAGGGACTTCGTCGCCGATTTCTCTTCGCAGGTTTTATGAACATAATTGTTGCGCCCTTCGGAATCGTTTACCTGACACTTTTGTACTTTTTTCAGTATTACGGCGAGTACCACAAGAACCCGAGCTCCATAGGTAGTCGGCAGTATTCACCCTTTGCTGAGTGGAATTTTCGCGAGTATAATGAACTGAATCATCTATTTCGGCGCCGACTGCGATTGAGCTTTGAAGCGGCAAATCAGTATATAAACCAATTCCCAAAGGAGAAGACCAATGCATTGGTCCGGTTCATATCCTTTATAGCGGGATCCTTTGCCGCTGTTCTTGGTATTGTCTCGTTACTTGGCCCTGAACAATTTCTAGGCTTTGAGGTCACTGCTGGGCGCACTGTACTTTTCTACATTGGCTTGTTCACAACAATTTTGGCTATTTCTAGAGGGATGTCTCAAGAGGAGACTCTAGTGTTTGATCCGGAGACTGCGTTGAGAAATGTTGCGCTTCATACACATTATCTTCCTAGAGAGTGGCAAACTCGTTTGCATTCGGATCGAGTGAAAACTGAATTCTCTGCACTATATCAATACAAAATACTGATTATAGCCAAGGAAGTTGCGAGTGTTGTAATTGCTCCATTCGTTCTCTGGTATTCTTTGCCTAAAAGCAGTGACGCCATTGTCGACTTTTTCAGAGACCACTCTGTGCATGTTGATGGCTTGGGCTATGTGTGCAGCTTTGCAGTCTTCAACTTTAACCGCAACCATAATGGTGGGCGCACTGGCGCGGAGGATATAGGAGATGAAGCAGATGACAAGATGATGAAATCATATATAAATTTCAATGACAGTTACGGCCTGCCTCCTACTCGGCATGGCAGGCAAGTTAATGACCCACTTGCTGATCAGCCTAATGCTTTCATACCAAAGCATAGAATGACAAATCTCGACGAAAGTGCAAGTGAGTATGACTATGATCCTGCGCAGCAGAATGAGGACGAGCCCACAGCGCATTTCGAAAATGGTGGAGTATTGGGGCTACTGAATCAATTCTACAAGCAGGCCGGAGAAATAGATGAGCGCCGTGTTTAGGGATATATTTATTAATACTCTTGTGTTTAAAGATATATATATATATATATTAATACACTTGTAGCAGCAGACAATTCTATCATTATTTTCGAGACGATCTTTTCCGTGCAGCACGTTCGCGCTCGTATTTGTTTTTTTCCGCACCTTCTTCAGTCTGAATCTGACTGTAAAGTTTTGCCATACTTTCGTGGTACTTCTTGTACTCGCTTCTCTTCTCCGAAATCTCCTCATTGGCCAGGAATTTGGCATCCCGTCTAAGGTCCTTGAGAACTGCCTTTTTCTCCTCTTTCATATCTCGCTGCAGCTTTTTAATCTGTTTCCTGGTAATGTCATCATCATAAGTAACATCCAAATTATAATTGTCCTCGAACTTCGGTGCGTGGGATGCCAGAGCTATTGGTCTATGAGCTTGAAGCAAAAGTGGTTTCCGATCGACTAGCCTGTTTTTCAGAAGCCGATTAAGCTTCTCGGCTTGTTCTGTTGCTGCGGTAGGAGTCGACTTTGAAAGTATCAGCTTGTTGATAAGCGGGCGGAATATCTCTGCGAATGAGCTTTTATCTCTCCATACCTCTGCACAATAGTTGATGGTATTCAGAACCAAGGCAAGAGCTGTCATGCTTCCTGATGGAACGTCAATAGATTCGTTCAATATATGCGAGCATTGAATTATACTGGCGTTCAGATTATATTCTTCTGGTTGGAAAAGCTGATCACTTTGTAGAAGTTTGGTCAAACTCTTCTGTAAAAAACCAGCCACTTCTGGAATGTACCGCTTGGAAATGCTTTGCGCTGAAATAAGCACGTTGCACAGTACTGCACCTTTCTCGACATCTGAGCGACTGTTGATGTTACTAGCTGAGAGGACCTTGCACATAAGGAGGTTAGCTGGTGTGCACACCGTATGATAATGATCCGACGCAGAGAAAAAGTATGGTATTAGGCAAAATGCCATCAGATCAGCCCTTTCCAGTTGATCCAAGGCCGAAGTCATGTTAGTAATTTTTGACTGAAGGTTAGAAAGTCTCTGTTGGAAATATTGGACCAGTGCAATGTCATGTTGGGTTGACATAGACTTGACACAACTGAGAACCTGTTCAAAAGCGTCTACACTGACTTCTGTATTCCATCTTCGACATATGATCATATCGGTGACACTCAAAAGAAATTTTCTCATTTTCGTTTTATTTCCAGCTTGCAGGCCGAAATCGTACTTCTTTTGTGTTTCCAGAATGTTGTGTAGAAATGATGACAGGTCGCTCTTAGCAGTTTGGTCAAAATCAATGTCAGCGATCTTTTCTGCGGAAGAGGACGACGCATTTATATCATTGAACGAGCTATCTCCATCAAACAAATCGCCATAGTCATCTTCGGTCGTTCTTAGTTCACCCACTGCATCGAACCCGAACTCCCGGGCTGCTGACTCTGCATCTTCATTCAGATCTGCACCTTGTGAGCCGACCATTCTAGCCATCCTTGATTTTTCGAGCTCTGTTGCTTTGGTCTCTTGTTCGCGTAGCAGCTCTTCGTTTGTCTTTGTGCGGTCGGCAGGTTTCGCTCGCTTTTCAAAAGCCAGCTCCCTCAGAGTTCGATCATAATCATGACTTTGTTCGTGTGAACCACCCGATAATCCTGTCAGCTCGCCCATAAGTTCTCTCATCTCACTAGGATCATTCAACTGTTCAACCATTTCATTCAGCTCCTCCTTTTTACGCTGCCGTTCAATCCTATGCATTTTGCTTTTAGCAATTACCTCCTCCATGACCTCTTTCTTAGACTTTTTCCGCTCTGGTACTATTTGATGATCAGTCTGATCGGATTCATGGCTCCTCTTCCTAGAAAACAGCTCCTCCGTAAAATTCTCATCCTCGGAGGCATTGTCCAGAGCCAGAGAGTTCCCGTACTCATGTTCCATGGTATCATTGTCTTCAAGGTTGAAATTGCGCTTGCGAGCCTGCCTCTCCTTTGTGAAACGTGCCATAGAACGTTCTTCTTCCGTCATTGAAAGGTCACTCTCACCAAAACGCTTATCCGCCAAAACGCCAGCTCTATTGCGAAGAGATTTTGCATTTCGGTACTCTTGTACTCGCTAGGACATTAGTTAACGACATGACAGATGGCAGACAACTTACTGCACGCTGAGATTCTAACTTAGCCAGTCCAGGTCTACCAGTGCTCCCCATCACATTTCGGCCATGGATGAACTGCTTTTGTCGAGTGGTTTTAGAATCGAAGGAACTAATCTCGCCTTTAGAGCCACTGCCTTTCCTATTTGAACCTTGAGACTCGGAACCGCCACCATTTTTGGCAAACTTAGCCTTCAGCTGTTTCAGCTGAGAGCCAACCATTTGAAATATTTAATCGCTCGTAGTAGATGTTGTATCTGCGAGAACGTCTGCGGCTGTTCGAAAAAAAAAAATCTTCTGGGCTGCGCGATAAGGTATCGCACGGCTGATATGGCGAAAGAAATCAATCATTCAACAATATTGGAATGGTATAATTGACAAGCACGATCTCTCGAGTAAAACAAATAAGTTAAATGCTATATTCCTCACTATCAAATGAAATGTTACAAACGATAGCCACCTTTTCTGCGTCCTGTATCAATGAGGCTGGCCCACAGGCAACGACCGACATGCTAGAGTTGGTCACACCTTCCATAGATCTGATGTGCTCTTCTATGATTTCCTTGATGGAAGGCTTCCCATATTGAATATTTGTGTAGCGTTCATCGTCGGCACTTGCGGTCGGAAGCAGCTCTTCTAACTCCATACTTTCGCTATCAAGTTTTGGCGGTTTATTTGGCCCGTCAAGATCTGCCGTCAGATAAACAACAATATTCGTCATATCTATCTTCAGTTCTTTCAGAACGTCAATGTCTTCTGCTTGAGATGTGATCCAGACACATTTACATGGAGTGTGATCGAATGTCAGTCGACGCAAGATAGGTACTGCCAGCGATATTCCAGACCCGCCTGATATAAGTAAGACATTTGTCGATGACTGCCAGTTTGTACAGCTCGAACTGTAAGGTCCAGTTATTGAGTACGAACTCCATTCTTGTAAGTCAAACTTGGTACGCCTGATCACAAGTTTGACACTATCATCTGTATCAAGCGACGCGATTGTATAAGGATGTGAGGGCTGGAGCCATGCCTGCCAACTGGACAGCGGAGGCGCTAATCGAATGTGACATCCTGGGTCAAAGCGCTGTGGTAGCATCGACCTTGTCAACGTAACTATCATCATAGAACCCCCATAGTTTTGTACCTCTAACACGCAGCCACGGGCGCTTTTTATTCTTAAGAGAACTTGCAAAGCGAGTACGCAGATACACAAAGTTGCCAGGAAAAACACATTAGGTCGCGCATGAATTAACGCTGAAAGAACAATCGCCCATGCACTGATGTAATGCGAAGTGTAAAAAATCGAGTAATACCGCCTGCGTATTGGTCGCAATGAGAATAAGGCCAATATAAAGAAGTATGCCAGAGCCACCAATCCCAGAAAATTTCTCGGATGGAACATCTTGTAAACCTCTCCAGCACGAACAAAGTGCCAGCTGTAGAGTATACCATGAGCCAGAGCTATCACCCCTGTGACACGTGCTATCCATTTGTGCCATTGAAGGACCCACAGGTAAGAAGCAGATGTCAGATAGAATGGGCGAGAGCTTAAGATTAAGATTAGAGGCAGCGAAGCATATGTCACCCGCCCAAGGAGTTTAGCCCACAAGCTCACTTGAGAGGGCTGTGCCCTTATAAGGATTGATACTATGCCAAGGCACCACAAGGTAGTAACGAGCCAAAACTGGAGGTGTGTCATTCTGCGACGGTTCATGTAAGCAGACACCAGCGGAAGGACCGCACATATCATAATTGCGGACGACAATACAACCCAATAGCCATATTTGACCATCGAAACATGGTCATGACCATGTTTTGAACTGTTCTGATCAACGTTGGTATAGCTGCTATTGGTCATGGACGGCACATAGCGGATTTAATTGGTGACAGCTGATGTTCATATGGAGGGAGTCGGGAAGCGCAACACACAAAAACCACGCAAGCCGCTGATGCCGCCGCTTCGGCAATGTGCTATGGACAATGCATGACCCGCTTTAACGACTTTGTAAGACTATAGATAGGTAGCCAATTCGAAGTCCTGGTTGTGTTTTATTCAGTTATCTGTTTAGTCGTGGAGCAATACACTGCGAGAATGCAGAAGAGCCATGTCGCGAAAACAGATGTCTCTACGTTTGCAGACTATTTCTATCAATGATGCATTTAATTATCGTTCACTACAAGCCCCAATTGTTTAACGGTGAACGACTCCTTTTTAGCCAAAGCGAACTCTGGATCTTCTGACCGTCGTTTATTCGCTTCCTGTTGGAGCCGAACTGCTCTGGCTTTCTGATAAAAGTTAGCTCTAAGAAAGTCATCGATATTCTCATACTTCTTTGGTGTGATGAAGGCATTCGCCATAGTCCTCGGCTTTTGGACGGCACTCTGAGCTACTTCCAGTCCGGTTAGAAGTATAGCATTCAACAAATGCCTGCCATTCTGACTGGTATTAGTACCTGATCTCTAAACCGGAGCACAAAACTAGAAAGAGGCTCTGGGTGTATCTTTCATACCTGGAAAGCATCTGGCCATGCCACCGTTGATCCCGAATCCTGGCATTTGTTTGATATGTCGATATGTTCGGTGATGGTAGAGCTAAACAGATCTGGCCATCGACAATTGGTTGGGACTTTCTTGGGTTTGGCCTGCAAAAAAATGTGGTGCGGCTTGGGCACATCGAATCACACTGCTCTGGTGTGTCGATGCACAACAAAATTTAGTGTGACTAAATATTCTCGACTAATAAATCTAAACTTAGAATAAAAATCATAATGGTAATGGTACGACTACTTGATCTGCAGTACGTAACAAAAAAATTGAACAAATGAGGTCATTTTAATTTGGAAAGCCGCAGCCAGTGACCGCCCGCCAGCTCCTGGGGCGCGACAAGCGTGGCCCAGTGAAAAATTTGTGCCAGCGTAAATTGCCTACTTTACTAACGGAATTTTTGCTCGACCGGGACGCACTAACCAACTGACCACTTCACCTTGATGCAGCACTCTACCGGTAAGTGCAATTAACAACTCTTCATGTTGGCATATATAACTAGTCTAACAACATCTTTATAGGAGCGCCAATTCAAGAGCCGTCAACAAATGCTCTCTGGAGCACAGGCACTGCTCACACGAATGGCGGTAGCGTCGGCTCTGCTGTTCGTGGCGGGTCCACGTCAGTCGGCGACGAGCACTCACGCCCACGATCACACGAAAGCCGATGGGGGCCCTATCTGGATGGAAACAAAGTGGCTAATCTGATCAATCTTCCTACAGCAATAACTGGTGCGCTTACGCCCGAGCAACTAGAGGCATATGCGCTGACTTTACGAATCGAGGAAATAACCGAGAAGCTCAAGCTGGGCGAAGTCGCACCTCCAAGAGCGGAGCGTTCTCCGTCGCCGCCACCGCAATACGATGCAAATGGTCGTCGCGTTAACACGACAGAAGCAAGATATAGGCAGAAATTGGAAACGGAGCGGCATCATCTTGTTGATAAGGCTCTACGTCTGATTCCTAATTACAAGGCCCCTTCGGATTATCGAAGGCCACATAAGACGCAAGAGAAAATCTATATACCTGTCAATGATTACCCGGAAATCAACTTTATTGGTTTGCTGATCGGTCCGCGAGGAAACACTTTGAAGCAGATGGAGGCGGATTCTGGAGCTAAGATTGCTATTCGAGGCAAGGGCTCTTTGAAAGAAGGCAAAGGCCGTGGCGACAACCCCCACCAGCAGAATATGGATGAGGACCTTCATTGCCTAATCACTTCAGACAATGAGGAAAAAATCCAGAAGGCAATTCAGCTCGTGAACAAAGTCATCGAGACTGCGGCGTCCATTCCCGAGGGACAAAACGAACTTAAACGAGGTCAGTTGAGGGAGCTGGCTGCACTTAACGGAACTTTGCGTGATGACGAGAATCAAGCGTGTCAGAACTGTGGAGAGCTTGGGCACCGGAGATATGACTGTCCTCACCGCAAGAATTACACTGCGGCTATCAAGTGCTACGAATGTGGCAACTTTGGCCACATGGCTCGTGACTGCAAAGAACGGCGCCTAGATCAAAGAAAACATACGAGTAGCTCTACAGACTACGACAGATTACTTGAGGAAATTGATGGGTCTCGTGCGGGCTCATACCAAAGGCCGAATATTGATCTTAATGCGACAAATGCTAACGCTGCCCCATGGCAGCGGCCAGGGCCATGGATGCGCCAAGAAGAGAGGTCATGGAATCAGCAGCCGCCAATCGGAATTACTCCAGGTAACGGTCTTGGCTTCAATCCTGCACCAGGTCGTCCATCCTCAAATCAAGTAGTGACAGGGTCCAATGCCATGAATCAAGGCTTGCCTGCTGCACCTCCGGGAGTGACATTGGCTCCACCAGGTCTTGCTGTTCCTCCAGGTCTAAGATCTGCTCCATCTAGCGCTGCTCCTCCTCCGGGAAGAATGGCGCCGCCTCCTCCGCCACCAGGTCTACCTCCAAACACGGGTCAAATTACTAGATCAAACTTGCAACCCCCTCCGCCTCCACCGTCAGCACCAGGTACGCGACGTGCCAATTAACATGCTCAATGTCTCATTTACTAACAGTCTGTATCTAAAATAAAATTATTTGATAAGAATATATCAATTCTGTAATTGCTGCTTCCACTTTTGAGCGTTAGTAAGAAGTTTCGATAATCCTGTTGGAGCAGCGGTGCTAGAAGATGAGAAAGTGAGCTCATCGAACTCTTCAAAAGCTCCTTCGGCAGTCTTACGTCTTTTTGTCACCGCTGTGGGCTCCAAATTTTTCGCCTCTGCCAAGGTTGCGGCATCTCCATACTCGTGCTCGAAAGAGATCCAGGCTTCCAACAAGGCGAAGCGATTGGTTGCAATATCGCCTTCCATAGATGACCATGCACGTTTGAACACATTTCTAGCTCTCTGTATTTGAGTAGCTTCTGGGTGGCCATTGGTTGTGATGTTCGGTTCAGTCTGCAGACCCAGCTCCATCATAGCGTAACTAATCCAAACTTCGTATGTAGGTTTTTCCTGTAAAACTCGTTCAAACAACGACCTTGCGGCATCTAGATTAGCTTCCGCCAGCTCTAATGAAATGTACTGCCTCCATAAGAGCTCAGGATGGTCCACGCGCGGCTGGGAGGTTGCTAGATTAAGCAACCCTCGAGCACGATCGATATCGCCTAGTTCTTCCTCCATGCTAGAATACCCTAGCCAAGCTTCACTTGACTCAGGGTGCTCCTCGATAAATTTTTGATACAACCCGCGACATCTATCGAACTCACGCATTCGTTTTTCGATCTCGATGTAGGACCGGAATATGCTCGACTTGCTGGTCATGCCAATCGCTCTGCCTAATGTTTTTCTCGCTCCAGCTATACTTCCTGAACGAATTTGATATTTTGCATACAGTATCCAAACTTTGCCAAAGGTGAAGTGCTTGTGAGGAATCAGCTTCAAGCATTGCCTGTAAACCTCTGCAGCTCTGTCACGATTCCCATCTAGCTCTTCGAATAAGGCATAGGCAATCCAAAGGTGAATATATTCCCTCCAGTGGCATTTGCGGCGACTTTTTGGTACATTACGTACTGCTCGTTCGAATAGCGCTCTGCGCTGGTTTATTGGGGCTGATGTTTCCTCCAAAAGTTGCGAGTAGGCTAGCCAACCGCTGTAACTCCGCTCGTTATCTTTTAAAACGTTTTCGTAATGTCGCCTCCTTTCTTCTGCTACAACACTGTAAACACCTTCACTACTGCCGTACTGTTTTTCAAACCTCGAAAATTCTGTTCGAAGTATCTTCGATCTCGCGGCCGGAAGCCTCCTGAGAAATAAGTGAAAGATGTGCCTGGCTCTTTCTAGCTCACTTTGCTTTATCTCCCATCTAATCCATTGAACCACTAGGCGCTCGTATGATGGTTTGAACTCTTCTATAGACAAACTTTGAGCAGCATTCTGGTAAACTATGCGCGTCGATACCGCCGAGCCGTGTTCTTCCTCAAACTTTGCCCACTCAATCCACGTATCTACTTCAGGGAATTTTTCAGCCAGCCTATTGAGTAAGGCTCTGGCGTTCTCATAATTTCCCTGGCGTTTTTCCATGTTCACATAAGCCATCCAAGCACTCATAGGCGGATCCCATGACACCCAGCGCTCAAACACATCGCGGCAGCCATTTACATTGGAAAGGGCCTCTTCGATTGCTGCATACGTGTACCATAACTTCGAGCTCATAGGAAGGCGGGACAAAGCTCTGTTAAGTAGGTTTCGAGCGTGGTTTATATTTCGGTTCCTGAGCTCAGCACGGATATAAGCCATCCATAAACTTGCATCCGTCGAGTCCACAGCCAAGGCACGCTCGAAGATAGATCTCGCTCGTTCAAACTCTTTGTTTTCCAGTTCAAAACGAGCGTATCTCTGCCATTGCGCTATATCACTCCGTTTCCTAGTTAGCGCATCTTCAAATTCTCGACGCTTATGAGCTTGAAAATCGTGCAGCTCTTCGAGGTCGGCTGCTTTTTTTGGCCCCGTCTTGACCGGCAGATCACGTCTCTCATATGCTTCTAGAAGAATTTGTTCCGCCGATATCTGCAGAGCCGCGAATCCCCGTCCATCTTCGGTCATGTTGGTATCGTTGGAATAGTTGGTGGCGGCGTCAAACGGTCAACTGAAATGCCTTGGGACACATCCTACACTGAGCGCGACATCATCGAGACTAGGAATTCAAGCGATAAGCCTAGTCATGACTAATACTCTAGCGGTACAATTTATATGTATTACCAGATGAATATTTTAAAAACTATTTAGAATCCATAATCGCCGCCTCGCAGAGCAAGCACAAGATGCAACTGTGAACCAGGCTCCAGTTTGTAAAAATTGGCGGTCTCGTCATCATTCCTGGCTGGTTAAAACAAATTTCTTTCCCATATACTTGCATTTGTTTGCCACTGTAGATCAATCTTTGCTGAGAAGGTGGGATGCCTTCCAGCTCTTCAACCCGTTCCTTCAGTCTAGAGATCTATATCGGTTAGCGATGTCGCCAGTGTGTTTGCTTACAGGATCTGAAGGTTCAATGTTGAGTTCAATCTACTACGTTAGCGTATACCAGATTTGTATACGAACTTCTTTGCCTGTCAAAGTCTACCATGTTAGTGCACAGCGAGCTCATTTACTTGCCTTAACCTTTACCAGCATGGTGTCTCAAGTTGTTGTGTAAGACGGATGATTTTCGCATTTGGGATCAACACTCACATATGCTATATCCTACCCCAACGACAAAAAATGCAGATTACAGATACGTCTATGAACCTGCTGAGGATAGTTTTCTTCTGCTCGATACTCTAGAAGCAGAAAGGGACTTTTTGTGCGCAGCTTATGATTACCCTTCGGTTGTAGAGGTTGGTACGGGAAGTGGAATTATCACGGCTTTTTTGCAACAAAATATTCTCCCCGATGCTCTATACTTTACGATCGACATCAGTGCTGCAGCTTGCAAGTGTTCTCTGCTGGTTTCTTCGGAGAATGGTGGCTCGAAATTTATGGACAGTGTCCAAGCAGATATTTTAACACCGCTGCGCGATGGTGCGGTCGATGTCCTCGTATTTAATCCACCATATGTTCCCAGTGAAAAAGTACCAACATTGCCGCTAGAGGCTATCGACGACAAATGGCTGGACTTGGCTTTGGAGGGGGGACAACAAGGCATGGAGACCACATGGAGATTGCTCGACATGTTGGATTCGAAGCTTAGTCGTAAGGGTGTTGCATATGTTCTCCTTTGTGCCAGCAATCTACCCGAACAAGTAGCGTGCAAAATGTCGGCAGAAGGCTGGAATGTAGAGAAGGTGGCCTCGCGAAGGGCAGGATGGGAAGTGCTCGGTGTTTGGAAATTTTCTCGGTAGAGAGATAAATCAGTTCCTCGTCGAAAATCTGAGTTGGCCTTTGATTCTTTTATTCAGTTATAAGTACATATCTAACTGGTGCATGTTACTGTCCGCTGATATGGCGGACATGGAGACGAAAGTTGGCGAAGCTATCTGTATAGCTTCAGTGGTCTTGATTCGCATAGACTTTTTGATTCAATCAAGACTTGAGTCAGCCTTTAGCAGATTATTTACGTCATGCGCATTTCCTATAGCGGTTATCTACCCTGTACCCAATCCTACCAGAGTATCACGGTCACTCCAAACGGGTCTAAGTTGATGAAAGGCGTCATCGCCACGGGTGTGGGTGTGAACTCATGTGCACGGGTAGATGGCTATGAGAATCCGAGAAAAGGTAGCCGTAGCCATTTTATCGCTTTTGTCAATCGTTGAATGGCACCTTTAAAATTAAAAGCTCACGAAGCCGTCGTGAACAGTAAAAGCTAAGAGGTATGTAGCCGTATGCGTTAGACTTCTCAGTGGAGCGAGGAGAATGAAAAACAAGCTGAACGGAGGCAAAAGGATTATATTGGATTCTGAAATTTGCTTAGGTACAATACTGGGTGCAAACGGTGTTGAGAATCTCTAGGCTCAGAGAGCTCCAGCTTGTATGCCCCTTTCTTGCGTTAAGTCACAAAACTATACCGTGGTTCACCGTTGGAAGTTTAGCTTCAGTTTCCACATTATGTTCTGATAGCAAGAGCTCTAATAACGCGTCGTAAATGGCCCAGTTTCATGCCCTTCTAGAGGCATTTTCATCATAGTGATGTGGACTTATGCGATCCGACGCTGAACTGAATGCTGTGAGACGTTAGTGGCTGCAGTGTCCATTTCTCGGAAGGCTGGGAGCGCGATGTAGTATTCATCCAACACAGTTCTCACAGTGGGTAGATAAGGACGTGGTTTATTGTTCGAACTCTCGGTGTTATCAAGCATATTCCGTCATAAAAAATGATCGGACATTCGCACAAGCTCTGGAATGGCTCTGGCAACGACAACGACAACGACGACGACGGCAATTCTGACTCGTATGTCTACAAACAGAGGGTTTTTCTTGTCCTGTTCATTGGTTCAGGTATATCAGAGGTGTCAGAAGCGCTAGGGATGTCTTCATACGTCTGTATACCTATTCCTATAATGAGTTTCCCAGGTTTCCCGAGATTCTCGACACCACTTTTGCTTGGTGATTTTATGGCTCCGAGAGGCGTATACCCAATATTTAGGATCCTAAATCGTGAATCATTGTTCTGGGATCCATATTATGCGCTGCCTTGGTTTGCACTTGCTGAACATGAGTGATAGATTACATGTACAGGATTGTAGTAGAACATCTGGATGGAATCCATTTTTGAAAGGGTAGTTTTCAGATATCGCACTTATTTCAATTTAAGCTTTTTATTTATCGGTCTGGAAGGTACATAATGGTTCAGTATGCTCTTCAACGCCAAGGAATTCTTAGAAACTAGTTTACTAGCTCGAATTTTCGGACTGCGTGGCAGTTTTATTGTGGTTTTGGGAGGGTGTTCTCGTCTTGAATTGGTAATCAAGAGATTTTATCATATACAGGAGCGTGACTGCTCCGTAATATCTGTGAAACTGATGCATGCCAATCGCAGAATGACGAGCCGGGAAGTCCAGGGTTGATTACCACATTGCATGCTCATTTTTGTTTCTTGGCCCCGTATTCTTTGGTGAAATCATGCTAGATATATTTGAATCGAGCCATTCTTTGGTCGCTTTGGACGTGATCTCTTCGCCTTTGTCACTTCTCACCATCCCGAATTGACTTTTCCTGGTGTTGTGGGAGTGTGCCTGGTGAGTGGAATACTCTGCAGCTTGAGCTTCCTCTGTTTTTGATTTTAAAGACTATATAAGAAGTTCCGAACAATTGACAATACTTGCAAGTGAAGTTTTGTGTCCTGCATCCACGGCTGAAGAGGGATGAGATGTCGCTTTCCAAAAGTGCATTGTATTTTGCTTGTATATTTTTATTGTTCATTGGCGGGCACAGGGTGCTGATCATTCTTAGAGGTTTGTTCATGCGTCTCTCGATTAAATGCTTGAAAATGGCTGTCAAAGTAGCTACATTTTAGTAGACACCCTTACCGCAATTCTTGAAAATAACCGCCAATTTATGTTCATATTGTATAAGCTGGGGATTCAATTCTTATCTTCTCGGAGTGCAGTATGGTGGCGCACAAAGTCACGTCAATTGCAACTCTACACATCACATGAGGCATGTATGCTAACCTGTGAGGTCCATAGGTGAGGTATAGTAAAGCACTTAGGTACATTCAAGTTAATTAATATGCATGTAGACTAAGTTAATAAGTTCATAAACGCAACAGGGCGACATGTACCTACCGTGCTCTACTAATGATTGCCATGGGTCAGCCGCGTGCGGCGTGTGGCATGCGCTTCCGACGTACTCACAGTAAAACATGTCTACACTGTGACTGTATGGATAAAACTCCTACCGTCACCAGAATTCACTACTATTGTCATTCAAAAAGAACAACTAAGTTCTTTGAGCCGGATCGGGAGTCTCGGTGGAAGTGTTGGTCGTTGTCGTAGCATTAGAGCTTTGCTTATTATTTTGTAAAGATTTAGCCTCCCTTAAGTGGGATGCTGTGTATCCTATGGACCACTATTGTGTGCCTCTCAGGGCTTGCCTCTAGGAAGGGTGCGGCGTGCGGCTCCGAAACATAATCTCATGAAATTCAAGCGGTAAAAGGCTGTGAGCTTGATATGCTATATCTTTAACTTATCGTTTGCTTCGTGATGATTTCTTTTTCTGTATATGATAGCCTGAAGTAATGGCAGACTGGTCCCGAAGGTGGCGGTCTCGCTGATAACGAGAGCCGCATCGGCTGCGTCGAATTTCGTTTCGTTGACATGCGGGATGTGCCGCCCGGCGCTCGCTCACAAGATGCCTTTTCGGCTGCACATTTAGCAAAACTTTGGGTTCATTCCAACCAAATTGAACAAACTCCCCAACATAGGTTAGAAGACTATCTAAATCGAGTATCCCTACCTTATCGTTTTTGAGCAGTTCTTTCATCAGGGCGTCCGTAGATTCTGGGTGGGCGGCTCGTAAGGTGAGTGCTGACCAGACAGGCAGAGCCTGTGTGTCCGTGAAGTCCATGTCCGACAACAATCTCGAGGCTTCGATTATCTGTAGCATATAAGTGTCGAGGGCGGAGGTCCCTTGAGCAAGGAATTCTCGTAAAGCGAAGTAAAGCTGAGGTGTTGTCTTCGGTGCATATAGCAACCTAAGGGTGTTGAAACGCTCAACCTTGCATTCAATGTGACTAATTCTATTTAAGACGTGCTTGTCGCAAGTACTCTTTAGAATCGCCCCCAGATAATGAGCGAATGGTCGAAGCGTCGGATCCAATGCCTTACCTGGTGGAAGTGCAACAAGTTCACGAAAAAAACCGTAACTAATACAATCTTCAATAATATCCCTGACCGCATAGTACCACGAAAGATAAGTCGTAGTCCCTGTGAGGCGACAGTGGAAGCTCTCAGGGTTCATAGCCAGTTGTTCGACCTTCATACGAAGTACTTCCATCCCTATTGTCGTCATTCCATTTGGTGACGTGTAGTTTGCTGATGTCCCAACACAGGGCACAGGGTGGCCGCACGGGGCTGGTCACATGACAGCGCCGTCACATGATAACGCCTCACGAGGCTGATCACATGACAACGCCTCACGAGGCTGATCACATGACAACGCCTCACGAGGCTGATCACATGACAACGCCGCATGAGGCTGATCACATGACAACGCCGCATGAGGCTGATCACATGATAGCGCCGCATGCGGCTGGTCACGTGATGTGTATCGCGCGCGCAGTGCAAGTTTTTAACGGTGGTTCGTGAAGTACTTTTGTAATAATTAACCATACCTTTTATTGTATAAACTATTTCTATTATCACTGTATTAGTGTGGTAATTGGGAATCTAGATAATATCAGATTATACAGTAGGTATTGACGTCACCAGCTTGGAACGACAAGCACATTATTCGAATAATTGCGACTGTTTCGCAGTTTACCGTTTTCAAGTTAATTAAGTGTTTTCACCGACTATGTCTGCCAATCCACCTGGATCGCAGGCCACCGTCGATCGAGATCGACGCGCGGCGAATCGTCGAGAAGCCCGTGAGATCTTGGATCAGAAGCAGTCAAGCAACGTTTGCGTGCCGCCTTGCCGAACATGACAGCCAATCTTGAGGCATCCTTCGACGGTGGCATCCAGCTTGAGTCGAAGTTCGCCGTCGACAATGAAGCTCGGTTTGCTCCGCACGAGGATCCCTAACGTGCCCTTGAACGTCTTGAAAGCCGAGGAGGCTAGGGCAAAGACCATTGCGCCAAAGACCGCTGCGTCTGTTGCAACTGGCTCTAAGAAGGGTTTGACCAACAGCAAGTTGAAACCAGGTGCTATTGAAACTGGTGATACGACTGTGGATCGGACCATTCTCATGCCGAATGTTCTCCCGGAAGGTATGCTCCCGGACGGACCGACTTGGTCGGGTAAGTCTGGTGACTTCTTCAAGGCATGGAACAGCACCTCACCAATTATTTCAAGCAGGAAAATGCTAGGGACCCCTCCGAGCAACTGCTCGGTAGTCTCCTTTTCCAAGGAGCCTTGGCGATGCAGCAGCAACTGAAGGTGGAGTTCAAGAGTGTCCGGCTTGATATGGATGAGCAACTCTCCGCTGCTGAGCGTCGGCTACGAGTGCAGCGAAACGAGCAGCAAGAGCAGCTCACGGAAACTACTGCGTGTTTGGTGGAGTACCTTAAGGGACCTGACGGCCCGTTAGCGCTGACCCATAACCCACTAGATGCCACAGTTTTCGAAGCGTTGGACCTCATGCACGAGACCCTTAGGGAATTTCGTGAGCAATTCTCAAAGATTATGACCACCGCTGGCGATAAACTAGAGGATTTGCGAACAAATAAGCAGACCGCCTTTGACGAGCTGTTCGATCGAGTGGGCCGGATTGAGAATGCACCAAGCCCCTCCGCTGGTGTTACTCCATTGTCTTACTCCATTGTCTAACGTGAGCCTCGGATCGGTGCCACCTGTGGCAGCGTCCATGCCAGCGCCAGCGGCTTTCCAGGCGCCAGCGATTCCACCGCAGAATGGCCCATTACCAACCTCCGCGTACGGTGATCTACTCAATTGGACCTTGGGGTTGCCAGTCACTTCCGAGCAACACCTGGATCCTTTGAAGTACTTGACAGGAGATAAACACTTTACTCTGTCGGCTTCAGCCGTCAAGCACCCTCTGTCGGACAAGCAAAACGTTTCTTGGCGAGCGAAATCCGAGGAGACAGAGCGGTTGCAGCTTGAGATTGGAATGGCCCATGAGGAGATTTGGAAGCGTTGTGCTGCCATTAATGCGTATTTCATACGGGAAAACGTGCCATACCCCTACTGGACTGCTAAGATCCACGACTTTATGGGACCGCGACTCGAGCAGGAGTACGCAAAGTACCTTCAGGAGGACGACCTTCCTGGATTTGATCTTTGCCACTACTGGAGTCGTGATTGCACACATTCGGTTGGAGCACGTTCGAGAAGCTCAGTTGTGTGAACCGTTGCCTAACGAGCAAGTCAATCAATTTGTTACAAGGTTCATGGACTTGGTTTTGCGAATCCCTGTACGGCTTCAGTCACGATTGTGGGAATCGAATCAATCCGAAGCTTCGGCTGAGGAGGTTGATGCCAATTACATGCGATCGCAAGCTCAGGGTCGCATGAACGGGGGCAACCGTTACGAGGGTTGTTCTTACGGTAACAACCGTTATGAACAACGTACTCAAGGTAATAACCGTTATGAGGGTCGCAACGAGGGTCTGGCCAGCACCGCTTACGGGCGTACTGGCCAAAGCACAGCGTATCAACGTCGGGGTCAATCCCGAGCGTTGAATACAACCATGGAACCTAACAATAGGGTCCAAGGCCAGTTCAATCGACAGTACCAGTCTAACAAGTTTGACTTTGCTGATAAGGAGCCGCATGTCCTTGGGGAGATGTTATCGCAGATGGCAGCTTCGCTGATGGCCTCTCGCAAGGGAAGTCCATGGCCACCAGCGCGGCAGCTGAACCAGAATCCGCATAGTCGACCAGCGCAACTGAATACCTTGTCTCAGGGCGATGACGGAAGCCAGGAGACTGACACGGAATTTCAGGTAGATGAGACTCCACAGAAAGCGTTGAATATTGGCAATACGGGTTTGCATAGTCTGGATATTGTTAATTCGAACGATTTGAACGAACTGACCAGCCCAAGCGCTAATAAGCAGGCTGATGTTACTCTCAATGCGAATGATGCGGAAGAAGCAGAGCTTGGGAGTGGCACCGGAGCTGTTTTTAACGCAATTGTGCGGGGCACCCATAACAATGGTGTGGTCATGACGGGTACCGTTCTGTTGGATTCCGATGCAGGTAAGAATTTCATCGACAGGGAAGAGTTCGAGTTTGGTGACATCCAATTTTTGGTGATGTCCCGACGTACGGCTGAACCGCGTGCGCAGACAACCACACTAGTGTTGTGTAAAACTATATGTAGCTTATCGGGCCTAGGAAACTTAGAAACAATACACACACAATAAATAATGTCCTCCAGCAACACAGCTCCTGTGACCCCTACTAACACAACTCCGGTGACTACCACAGAAGTTCAACACAAGAATAAAGATGCGCCCAAGGTGCTATCTCAACTTTGTCCACGAAGCTGACTGTAGCACCACTATCCAGCAAGGTAATAGCTGAAAGAGGTTTGGAAGCTAAGCCTGGTAAAGTAACCTGAATCACTGGCTCGTAACGAAGACGGGCAGCAGACATACGGTAGCAATTGTAGTCCGCACTCGCATCGTCCTGCACCTCGAAGAGTTGAAACAGCTCCTCGTCAACGTCCGAAGAGAGCATATTGGCTTCTTCTTCCATCGCTAGATCCTCCTCGTCATTGCCAAACGCCAAGAGTTTTCGAAGATGTGCCTTTTCCTGTCGAGCTCCCTTGCCTTTAGTGAGGACATTGTTGAGCAAGACTTGCATGAGCTGAGCAGAGTAATCGGCAGACAACTTGGTGAAATCAATTGTCTTCCGAGCACGCTCATCTTCACTTCTGAAAGAATCTGACTGATTCCCTTTGGCATAATATGGCTTCGATTGCTGGCTGGCCTGCTGATAATTCTGCTTTCCCCGATCATAACGCTGATTAGAATAGTGCTGCGACTGATTTCGATCGTTTCGCGGGTTGGAGTAACTATTCTGACCACGTAACCAATTGATGCTTTCAGCGTCGTCGTCACCTCCGGCAGCTTCAAGTGCCTTAAGCTCAAGATCCGGCGGTGCGAGCGGTAACTCATAACGCGGTAGGCTAGTAACAGCCAT